>JASANN010000260.1:494597-596220 GCA_031762395.1 Calameuta pygmaea
CTCTGACTCGCGATATGCATGTTTGGGCCAAAATCTTCATCGCGAGTCAGACTCGCTAAAGTACGGGAAGGGGTTAATGATGATTTAAAGAATTTCAGTCTCTAGCTTGACCTCAATCCGTTCTTAAAATATTCCCCAGGAAACATGATGTC
The DNA here is from genome assembly GCA_031762395.1 of Calameuta pygmaea. Classification (NCBI taxonomy): domain Eukaryota; kingdom Metazoa; phylum Arthropoda; class Insecta; order Hymenoptera; family Cephidae; genus Calameuta; species Calameuta pygmaea. The sequence continues at coordinate 494,750 of JASANN010000260.1, forward strand.
GCCGTTAGAAGAATACGACACGTATACCGCGAACGGCTTTCTTTCCCGTGTAAATTCGCAACTAAATTCGGTCGAACATCCGTCCCGATTGTTGTCCTCGTCATGCAGACAGTATCAACAATACAGAGATACATATATTTCTAGTACTTTCTTTGCATTCAACGGAGAAGCCAGCGTTCGGTTCGTGGTCACAAATCACCTGTCGCTATACTTTCTCCTAGTAAGGTTAGAAATTCCACTGAATTGGCCATTCTCGACGTGTACGTGGCATAAACAATGTGTACTTGGAGTTATATATACCTAAGAGATAATATAGTCAAGGTACAATGTATAAAATTCCCCATAGTCTTCCCATAACAAAGTCTACCAGACTTTGCATACGTTTCAGGCGCATTAACATATGACAAATAAGGAGTTTTGGATATTGTATAAATAATTACGCTATACGAATGAATATCCTGTAAAGACTTTACTCCTGTATCAAGTATACAACGTGATACTGTAATGTATTCCTTTGATTCTACGTACGCTGGACCATTCCTATTGTGACGGCTTGTACATACCTTGAGGGAAACTCGAGGTCAGGCAAATTTCTGTCTCGCGTCGGTAAACGTGGTATCAGGCATGTGGAAACAGAAGACATATGAGCTTCGAGATACAAGATACGATGAACGAAGTCGCGCAATGTCTACGACCTGTTCTCTGATAATGACTTTCCCTGGTTGCTTTCTGTCTTCGGTCGGTTCTGTCTCGGCGAAGCGTACCTAACCTCACTCCTTTTACTTGGTCGAACCACAGTCAATTACTCTTGACTTTTAACTCATTGAGGGCAACTATGTAGGATCGTCTGATCAACAGTAACTACGAACTATCCGGTGAAAGCACTTTTACGAGGATCGGAATTAAAGTTCCTTGAGGAATACGCGAAGACGCAGCCGCGTGACGACCGATCGAGATTCTCACTGACGCGGCCGAAAGGTCTGCCGGGAAACAAAGATGGCGGACGGCTCAGAGCGATTTAAATCGTAAATATTTGTGGGTCGATCGAAAGATTTTCCTCCTGTGATACTTTCCAGTTGATTTTCCGCTTCTCTGACATTTTTTCCCAAGGTCATAGAATATAACGTTGCAATGCTGTAACGACGGTTGAAATTCAGGAGCGTCACGCCATTCTAAAAATATTAAGGCAAATATGACGCCTTGCATGATTTCTGCAAAACTATCTCACACTGCGTCACAGGGAATGACAGACGGCAAAGACGTTAAAGTTTCACACGGCAAGGAACGCCAGAACTTAAATACAAAGAGACTGATTTGTGCTGGCGATTACGCGATAGCGAGCCTCGAGGATGGCGCTGCGGTCGCATTTTGTTTATCCGCCTAGGTTAGCTACGTTATTTATGCCAGGTTAACACGTTCGCCACGTAGAGACTCAGGCGAAACTTCCATATCCCATGGAGGATTACGCACATACGATGAAACCGCAGCGGGACGATCGTACCTACAATTGCCGTTCTCACCGTGCAGAGCTTCCAAGAGAGTACTAAAGGATAAAATAAAACAAAATGAACCCACCGCCGTGCAGCCACTCGTGACCACAGACAATAAAATAGCGCCTTCAGTTTTTCGCGCTATACAAATGGCTTATATTTACCCCAAAACAAAAAGTTCGCAAAACCGTTGTACCCACTGTGAAAACCCACCCTTAGCGACTTCACGCATTCACCAATCGAACTCATCCCCACAATGAGTCTGAACATTGGACAAAAGCCACACGTGTACATCTGCCAAGTTACTAACATATGGGGGGGGGGGGGGGTCCAGTTTCCTACCCCCTCAAAATTCAATATGTCTACATGCCAGTAAAAATTGTCAACTACTCGTACATGAAAACAGAAAAAGTAGAATCATTGAACAATTTTTTGTAATAATCAGTCTACGAGTCTACTGACGGTTTTTTTCCCCTTCGGTTTTACGTACATGGTTAATGATCAACGGCACCCTTTTTCTCTCTTAATTGAGGGCGGTTCAAGATTATTATCATCGACGTACCCCCGCGTCGCTTAAATGGAAGCACTTAGGGGTTCAAGGGGGTACCTAAGTACTACCGTGTAGTTAAGTACTTGGGTACTTAATACGTGACGCTTTGACTAACGCGCTAATGAAAGAGTAGAACGGTTTTCTTTTTCAGGGCTATGTAAATCAAAGCTCCGTAGCTGCGCAGTAAAATGGAGAACCTTAGGGACTGTAAGCTCGAGTTTCGAACAAGCCCAGCCAATTGTCCACGCACCTGGACCCAATTGACGTACCGGCTGATCATTAGGTGAACTGGCCCATCGAGTTTCGCCACAAGTCGTGCCAAAAATACTAAAGGCACATACATATATGCATATATTTATATACGAGCGCATGTGGGCTAATTGCGAAAAGTTACAAGAGCAACGTATGCTGACAATCGGTTATTCCGAAAAGACACAGTAGGAAACCGGGTCGTGCCCGTGTCTCTTTGCGTAAACAAGTACCCATCTGTATGTTAATTTATCAACGAATTTCCTATGCGCGCAACACTAAAAAAAAAAACTAGACCCACCTAAACTCGCGACAATATTTAGATACGAGGTGAAAAAATGACGTAAATATATTTTTTCACGTGAAAGTTTTTGCACCTTCAATAAATTACCATCTAAGGAAATCCTTTAGAATTTTATAAATCGATAGATTTTAATTGCCCTTACAATCGGTCGACAGCTAATCAAGAGAACCGAACGATCCAGTGTAATTTTTTACTTTCACAATTGATCGTTCCAGTCGCCACGTGGATACTGTTTTAAAGTTTTTAAATAAAAAGTTTTTTTTAATAGTTAAAAAAAACTTTTTTGTGTACAGATGAAATTTAATGCACGTCGTTCAATGGATCTACAAACAGGTACGTTATGCCAACAGTCCAATAGCTTCCAGATTTGTCCCAGCATCATCATCCTCTCGCGTAACCAACCAACCTACTATTACATACCAATCTAACAGCAGGCATACAACCTACTCGAAGGTTACGCAACTAAATGGAATGTCAGGCTAGGCCGATCGACGTGCACAGTGCACAGTCTCAATATTATAATCTGCGGTCCCGAGCGACTCTCGCCGTCATTGGTAATCGCAAAAATCTAGCCTGGCAGACTACTATTATACTAAACAACCCAGCACTTGACTGACTATAGTATAAAAATCAAGGATACATACTATATACAAAGACTCTATGGATCTCGTGCGCTCCAGTTACCATAGGTGTGTACGTGACAAGGATACATTAATTAGCGCGTACGATCCTTAAGTAAGAGGATAAAAGAGGGGGAAGGAAAATATAATAATCGATCCGCATGCACGTATAAAAATAATAATCATATCAGTCTGTTATTTAAAATTTGAAAATGTCCACTATAAACGTAAATCGTAAAAAAAAAAAAAAATATCTCTTACAATCTCTCTGAAAATTTCTCTTCATTGAAATTCCGTGCTTCTGACATTTACTGACAGTTGATAATCATACGGTAGCGAACGACTTGGCGGTGGTCAATAAAGTATACGAGTGTCAAATATAAACAGGTTACATAATTGTGAACGCCCAGTGACGCGAAACATTCAAATATCACTGTCGAGCTAACTAGATAATATAGTCGATAGCATTGTCATTTATATGGAGGTATGTCGAGATCGTTGTAACGTGTACGACTGCATGGCCACAATACGAGTCATCGGTACAGTACGGGTAGTTAAATCGAAATGATTAAAAAAAAACAAAGAAATTTAAAGCAGGAAGTAAGAGCCGATCGGTTACGTAAGTAACGAAAGAATTTGACTGTCCGCCATATTGGAAGTCCATAGAGACTCATTAAATGCGAAGAAAAAAGCGACTTAGCTATTATCAAATTTGAATTTGAATGAGTTTCCCGCCAGCGGATGTATTGCCCACAGACAACCAGATGGCGCGCTGACATAACCTTCACGCCGAGTTTCGCAACGCGTAAAGCCAAATTGGCTGTGACTCGTGACAATAATGTTTCACGTGTGATATTATGTCGTTGCGAATATTTAAGTATCGAGACCGCGCCCATGTGCTCTCTACGCCATGGAATTTCTTGGATCGAACGACAATCTACCAGTCATCGCCTTCTGTTCCGGCCGGCCGTGTCCCTCGGCGCTCTGCGAGTCCGCCATATTACGAGACAATGATCCGCGACGGATATGGTTGACGTTTTGATATACGGGGATTGAATGAGGATAGACGAGTGGACTATAAAAAGAACAAACGTCAAATATTCGTTACAGGTCTTAAGAGGAGGTTTGTGAAATCTAATCCGTATACGCAATCCCGGTGTCCCGTGTACATAACCTAAGTATCGAGACGGTAGAGAGAGAGAGAGAGAGAGAGCAGTGGCTGCCGGGTAATCCATAAGGAATTCAAAATTCAAAGTGCTACGAACAGTCTTTACGTAGTTCCCTGTGGAATTTAATTTCTTTGCCGCAAAGCTCGACGCAGCTTTGGAAATTTTTTCTGGCATTTGACAAACCAGTCACGGCGGCCTCGAAAGAGACCTTCGACATTGTCGTACGGAATACTGATAGGCGTCGTCGCTGCACTCCCATGCACCCTGGATGTACTCGTGTGTACAGTCTGTGGTAAATATGAGTAGCGACTATCCATAAATAAAGACTGTCAAGTTAATTAAAAGACAGTCTTACTATCCGATAATCTTAGGATCCTCGTATGGCTCTAACACCATATAGTCATATATGTGCAAAACTTATGTATGATACAAATATAAAGTAAAATATACATATATAAGATAGACTGTGTAATTTATTTTGAATCGCATTATACAGCCTTATGCATTTATATCCAATGATAAATAACAATATGTAACTGCATCGGATTAGAGTAATTAACCGAGTTTTCTCGCTCACGACCAATTAGAGCGGTCCGAGCAATACAGTTTCACGAATGCCAGTACGTTTTCCAGGTTAAAAAGCAATTTCTCACTTTCGAAATGCAAAAGTCCCGTCCCAGTAAACTAGAAATTCCGTAAGCAACGCGTCGGTAACGTTACACTGGAAGTGGCGTCGATTATATGAATTCGCAATTGTCCCACATACACCCAAGCAGACGCAAGAGGACAGCCTTGCGTTATAGATAAAAATTCATAAAAAAAAAAAATCATCACGCTATCAATTTACTATAGGGTGTGTCCAACGAATAACGCTGCACTTGCAACAAACCAGTAACTGATAATCGATAGTCAATAATCGATACAGGGCAGAGAGTGCTAATAAAAATCGTCTGTAAGTCCGAGTCACCACTTCGACTAGTCATTCCTTCAGTATTTCACGCACGCCTTAATCGCGCACGTGTAAACACGGCCCAGGCACTAGAATGATCTAAACATCCTAAGCCGCCAGTCTAATCCCATGACGCGTCATCATATACACTATATATATATATATATATATATATACATACATACTAAAAATCCATATGATATATATGCATATATAAAAAATATTGAAAACCAATAAATAACCTTCGAACGATACCTAATAGGAATTCCATACGAAATTCTCTAAGACGTAAATTTTATCATAACCACTAAAAGTTTTAAAAAGTTGGTACCCCTGAGACCGGCCAAAGATTTCTTTAGACGATAAGCGACAAAGCTATTGCGTTCACCGTGTACCGTGAAACAAGGCATTCCCCAACGGACAGCAGAGACAGTTCGGCTTGAAACATTAGGGGATAACATTAATCAAGAGCTCCAAGGTATTTATAAAATTCGATACGGATCTGTACCAGAGTAACGTTCGTAATAACTCCTTGAAGATTTTCACAATACTTTATCAATCCAACTTAATTTCCAGCATACCAAAACTGACGTACAACCATACCTTAAGAATCGACTCGCTTACATTCAAAATAACTCGACTTCCATGTAACGTTAATATCGTCCCGGCGCCATGCGCGTGCGACTTAATTATACTTTTACGACTTGCCATAACCTCACATGCATTATCCACATTACGAATATGCTAGGAGTGCAATGGATTCGAAGGGAGATGTTCTGGCCGTTACCTTGTCCCAGCCCCGGGCGATTAGTATATTTAAATTTCCCGCGCACGCAACCGGACCACGTGGGGCATCCCCGTGTATATATATATACAAGTTAGATGTATATATATTTTTTCTATGACAGCTGCCAAGCTTATTTCGCGAAAAGCACGCGATGTCGGTACTACGGCGCGTGTACAACGGAGAGAATGCTAAAAATATATATAAACAGAAGCCAATGACTCCTTGCAGAACGGCGGAGACCCCCGACGACGGCACGAACGCCGTGAGAGTAGACGACTCTTACTTTCGGTTTTGTAAGAAACCTCAAGACAGCGATCGGAGCAGGTAAGCCGGATTGCGGTTACGGTTACGTTTTACGGTTACGTTTGCGGGTTCTATGGTTTATCAATAAGCGAGAGGCACGTTTGGATAGGATGAATCCATACGAGATTTTAGGTTAAAACGCGTGACGTCGGCGTCTCATTGTTGGTTGATACGCACCCTGTCGTAGGTGAAAGTGATCTAATGGAAGAACGTAAAGGCGGCACGTACGATTGGTGGAATTTCTTAGGAATTAATCGGTAGTGGGATCGGATCGGAACTCAAATTTATACGGGATTGGGGGTCACGTGCGAAAATATTTTTACGACTGATGTCAACGCGTACCGAACTTCAGGATTGGTCGCTGATGGATTCATTGTACGCCGTGTGTTAATAGCGTAATGTCGTAAGTACGTTTTATTCTTTTTTTTTTCTCTATTTCTTATCTCCACGAAGTCGTTACGTAAACGTATCGCCGTGTTATGTTCCCATGGCATATTAACGAGGGCTCGTTCGACTGTTCCGTTAAAGGAAAAGTCGAACCGTTGAAAACTGGTTGGAAAGCCTGAGGAAGTAAACGATTTATGATTGGAACGAAATTTTATGAAAATGAAAAAAAAAAACACGGAATCAATTATAACGCGCGAGATCGAAGTTGTTGTTCTTATGAATTTTTCATGTTAGGATTTTTTTGTGACATTCTTTTTTATACGGAATACCCTTATGATTTGCATTAATTTCTCCGAGTTAATCGGAACGTGAATTTATAGCTACGTCGGTACATTGCCGGTCTTTATCACTGGACGGTTTATCGAATTTCTTCTCGTGTTATGGCTGGACGATAGGAAACTATTTCCCGATAGACACGCTTCTTGACGACTGTTATGCCTTCTGGCTTCCAGGAAGAGCTCCTGGCGGATCGCTAAGCGTCGCGACGCAACTCGAGGACGCTCCAGATTAATACATAATGCATCTACTGAATGTTAACTCCTCTATACTTCACGTCCATATTACTGCTGATCAGATCTACATCATATATATATATATATATATACACATCATAATTCCTATAAGTGTCAGAAGTCCCCAAATCGGACTCGAAACAACCATAAGCCACAAAAGTCCCCAGAATAGACGTTTACGTCAGCAGTGATTAAACCAAAAGGAAATTAATTGAAATCACTGAGAGAATAAACGACTCGTTATCATTGAGAAACCATATACGGAAATACTTGGCATTTATTTTTATCGTACACTGTACTCTTAATATAATAATAATAATTGTCCATCCCATACGCATCGTCCCACACGTGATCTCATCGTGTAGAATGGACTTTTGGACAGTCTAAAATTGATACTAGACACTTTATGGATTTGGACTAAAGAGTATGAAGTCGCTCATGGTACCGAGCTATCGTTAAATCATTCAAGCAGTTATACTACTGTTATGTCGAAATTTGCATGTTCCTGGTTGAGCCGTCCTACTCGACAATTCATTCAACCCGGTAGAAACGATTATCAACATCCTCCATTGGCGACCCACGTGAATGCATAGTAGCATTAGAAATAGCATATACAGATATAGTGACTGACATGGAGCCTAGCTGCTCGATGATTGCCGGTTCAGTTTCTACGTAGCTACGCAGATACATAATCTGCGTGCACATAGAGACACGTGGGTGTCGCCTCGGTAAATCGGCCGATTTAACTGGCAGGACGTTATGACGGTACCAGCGAAACGTATTCAGGTCAGATACCGTAGAAATGCAAGTACGAGAAAGAAGAAGCCATTTGGGTAAGCCTAAGTACTGTCCCAATAGATAATTATGTCAGATTTTTCAAAAAAAAAAAAAATATTCAACAGCTGGGAGTATGATTACATATTAAAAAAAAAGATTAAATTGAATTTTCTTAATTTACTCGCACCCAGAGGTCTAACGAATTCCTTTAAATGCAATCGGTCAGGAGAATCTGACGATCATGATTATTTATAATGATGACAATACTGTCTGAAAATTTTTTTACGATACATTATATATATATATATATACATACACACAAAATTGCATATCTCCCAAAGGGAAAGAAAAAGGCAGAAAATTGATTTGGAAAAAAATAATAGGGGGTAAACCGGTCCTCGAGACATTTTTCTTCGTTCATTTTGAATTCCATAAAAAATTCCACGACGTTCGAATGACACAATGTTTTTTTTTGGTTTTTAATCCCAATTTACATAAATTTCGCCTTCTACTGATGTCGTCACTCGGTACACACTGCAGATCCGATCTATAGGTATAACACATTGTATGCCTAAGGGACTTCAGTAACACGATGCTTTAACAAATGTTATCTCACGAAGCGAATTCCTTGCCGACACGATCGACTCGACGAATCCCCATCTTGGGATTGTTTAGAAAAATTCAACGATCAGATTTCGTATCGACTGGCTCGATGGTCGTTTACGCTCTACATCAGGACACGTCTCTTCGATTACGATTAGATGCATCACCTATGCAGTATATATATATATTCCCACGAGGTATCATCATACCGAGGCCAAATCCCTTCTCTTTGCCGATTGGCTGGCATCGTCGATCGCTATGAAACGCATTCCTTTGGCTTTGGCAAGAAGAAGAAGAAGAAAAGTTCACGCGACTAGAATATACGGAAGGAAAATAATATTTTCTAAACCCAACCCTATAATGACACACTGATTACGAGACAATGCGATTACGCGATGTGGGTTAAATTAACCAGTGGCAGCACAGCCATTCAAAATTACATATACTCCATCGTATCACATGCAATAGGCATATAATCTTTAGCCAAGTTGAATTTAGGTATAGGAAGATGCGTCGGAATGCATTGCTTCGGGTTTAGATTTGCGATCCGCAAACTGGCACGCGCGTCGGTTAAAAACAAATATTAACGGCAGCCGAACGGGGAATTCGAAAATTGTTCCTACGAAGAGGCTGATGTTAGTGTTTTTTTTTTTTTTTTTTTTCTATGCTGGAATTTATTAGGTGGGACAAGCCGCCGTAGGTAAACCGTCGGCTGGAAAGTAAACCGTATATGCATATGTGGTGTATAGTTACGAAAAAGAGATTCTCGTGGGAATTTATTAACTCTGGCAGACTAGAATTTGAAGGATTGGCTTAAACGTTAATTTACGTGAGAAAGAAGAGAGAGAGAGATTGAAAGTAACGATCGAAAATATTGGTCCGAGAGAGACGAAATCGTTAAATCGGCCCCCCTCCCCCCTCCCCCCCTCCTCTTCCATCTACAGTCTCGTATAATTTGGATTCTTGGTTTAGATGCGTGTTGTAACCGGCGCCTGGAATTCCTTAATCTCCATGATAACCCCGTATACATAATAACCCTTCGGCGAAAGCAGATTCCATAGTTTGTACATATATGGATATGGGAGGTTTGTAGAAACACGCATGCTTCTGTGTGTGTGTGTGTGTGTGTGTGTGTGTGTGTGTGTGTGTGTGTGCGCGCGCGCGCGTGCGTGTGTGTGTGTGTGTGTATATATGCTTAAAAACATATAGTATGCTATTACGTTGTTGAATAATCTTTAATGATTTCTTCGACGCCCCTAATGCGTATCTACATGTGTGTATTACCTATATATAAAGTTTACTAAATTCATTCGAGTCATTGTAATTATCTATACCCTTTTCTCAGAATGGAAATTCGAAAAGAATATTTATCACGCAACATTCTTCGATGGCTTACCAGCAGGTTCCGGATGCTGTATGTCTTTGGAGATGCTTCTTATGCGAGCGCTGAGTATGCATGCGTGTGTGTATATATATATGTATATAGAATGAGAAGCCAACGCAAATATTCTTTCGTAATATATCCGAGTGGTGAATCGGGTCGATCGGAAGTTTCAAAAGGCTACGAAAACGATAAACGTACCTGTCCGCGGCCATTTTGGGACATATTTAAAAGTGTCAAACTTACATTGAGTCGAGGTACCGATGACGATCTTCCATTGATTTTCCTTCGTCTCAAAAGTCTCGCCCGCTCTCGATCGCGTCTCGTGCATCGTTCGTCCTGACGTGAGAGTAATGGCGTCGTATTGTTTTCATCCAACGATCGAACTCGCAAAAGGACGCATCCGTCGTCCTCGTCGACACTAGCCACTGCACTGCAACGCATTCCATCGGCTTCTTCCGGTACTTCCTCTTTGTTGCTGAGCTCCTTGTGTATGTCTTCGGAGGACCTGGACGAGGTCTTCAGGTTCCTAGGTAATTTTCTGTCGGCAATAAAGGACGAAGCCCTCTGACGACGGTTGTCTTGAACGACGTCAGAGACGTTGACGACGCGTCGAGCTATCAACTTTTCAGTCTTCGTGGCAAATTCTTGGCCTCTGCTCGGCCGTGATTCAGGTCGAGCACGAAATCTTATCTGTACGATATCCGGAGGTGATCTATGGCTGGTTACGCTGATATCTTCTGTAGTCGAAAGATCATGTACTTTTGACCTAACGGTCGTTTTATCGTACTTGGCGCAAGACGGCTTTTCAGACGATAAGACGACGTGCGAGACTGATGCCTTTTTACGAGAACTCGTTGGCTCTACTTTGTTATCATTGAATTCCTTACTCACGTCATTCTCTTGTATCTGATGGTAACTTTGACTTTGAGAATGATTCTGCAGCTTGACTATGCTCGAATATTTGACGTCCTTATCACTGATCGACGATTTAATCGTCGTGTCTTCGCGATACGCGATCTTTAAGTTACATGAATTAGTCTTAGGGTTATCAGTGTTCGTATTGGGAGTAACATTCGTTCCCGATAACTGATTGGTTTGCACTCTGAAACCGTTTGACTTATTGACATCCGATCTCTGAATTTCACCGCACTTCCCGCTGAACGCGTCGCAGGAGCAAATACATTTTTCCCGTGAGGATGTAATCCTGTTCCCGTGACAGTTGCATTTAACGCACGGACTTTGTACGTCACCACGTTTTTCGAGACTCGAGCTGCCGTCGTCAGACGTCTGACGCGTCCCGCTGTCGTCGTCGCACTGACGTACGGAGATGAGACGGCAACTGCCGTCGCCCCCACTATCCTCGTCGGTAACGAACATCCGAAATAACTATACGTCGAGCGTCACAAAGGACATAGTCGCCCGGTATAAAAGTGACGAGAATAAAAATTGCGAAACAAACGACGCTTCGAGCGACACCGTCGACCACGTGGAAACTCGGCCAATAACGTTTGCAACCATCGCATGGAATACCAGTCAAAACAAGCTGGAGCAGGGAAGGACAGTGTAAACAAAAAGTAAATGTAGCAAAAGCAGAGCAGAATCGTATTCTGGAAAACAAACAGTCGCAAGGTTTCTATTCCTTTCGCTGTCACGGTGATCCTCTAGTGACATTGAGCAACTTTTTATTCACTCTCTCACTCCTGTTAGATCATTCACTTTTTTTTTCTTCAAAATGATCCGTCGTATACACTCTTCTTTCGATCACCTGAAAACACTGTCTCGTCTTGTTTCAAAAGAAATTTCTCTCTCTCTTTTTTGCTTTAACAAAATCAAATGCCGGCTGACAAATAGCGTCTCGACTTTTACGGTAGGTCGGACACTGGAGACGCACAGCGCGCGACCGCCGTTGGCCTACTGCGGCTTTATAATACAGTACAGCACCAGACCAAGTTAAAAGCTGATCCGTTCCATTCCGTTCCGTTCCGTTCCGTTCCATTCGACGCCAGTTCATATCCACTCTCTCTCTCTCTCTCTCTCTCTCTCTCTCTATCCCTCTCTCGTACCCAGTCTTACCTTTTTCGCTATAGTCATCGTATACTGTCTTCTCTCTCTTGCTCTCAGAGTATTGATATCTTTCTCTTTCTCGACATATGCCACTCTTGGCAGTGAGAACGCCCCTTTATGGCGGTCCAATGGAATAACACGTATACCTGCCTGCTAGTAAGGAGCAACAGCCAGGAATGCCTTTTCCTTTCAAAACCCACTAACCTGGAGCATAAACGTTGCTGGTGGTTTCCTTATGGATGGACCATTAAACTGTTAACGAGTAGATCGATCATCCGACCATCATGAAGAATTTTAGAATCTGAATTATAAGGAATCTGATACCATTAAATTAGTTTCGGGGTGTTGGTAACGATATACAAAAAAATTTTTTTTTCTTTCACGATACAAATCAGAGACTGGTACCATTTGAAATGTATCAGGAACTCTTTCGCGTTTTCTGACTGCGTCGAAAAAAAAAAGTTACTAGACTATGTCCTCTGTTCCGGAGTAATCTAGTTTCTTTTTTTACCGATACGTGCGTATAGGGGATTTTTTTTTTATACAAGATACGTGACTAATCAGTTGGAACGAATTGCCAGAAATTTTTCATAACACGAACGAATTTTCGTGTCAATCGTACCAATAATCCCTATAATGCGAACCGACTGCTTCCGGTCAAAATATCACTAGGAATTTTTTACGCCTATTGTGTTACAGTGACATAAGGAGACTGAAATCCGAAATCGAATGGAATCGCGAGTACGATTCCGCTCGACTAAATCCTTACACAAGAATCGGTACAAAAGCCAAACGTACGTGTGGATTGGATTGTTGAATTCGCACGTGTCAATCAGTTCGCACGTGCAAACTCGCCTTTATTAATAACTTAATTAAACCTGACATACGTGTCCAGTCTGTTTCTTTAGTTCAGCCTTCGCACGTGACTACGTAATAAAATGACACCTCCAATACGAATAAACAAATTAATTAATTAATTCTTCCAAAAACTGTACATTTTTTATCCTCCAAAATTCCAAAATTTCACGAGCAACCATCGTCAACGATGTACATCCAAAGGATGACTTATCAAGTAAAAATAAATCGTTTACACAAACTATATAACAAATGCTATACCAAAGCACTCAATCTATACAAGCAAAAAAAAAATTCTTCAAAATCATAAAATTCAAAAACAAGCCGTTATCACTCAAATGCATAATCATCAGTTCACCAGTAATCCTGGCAGTTCACTTAAGGACATCAAGGACCAAGCACAAGCTCAGAATAAACCAGTAACCTTAAAAAGCTTGAACAGACTATACATGAACACAAGCATTAAAAAGAAGCCAAGAACTTTGAAAAAAACGACTTTAAAAATTCATTCGTCAATCAACAAAAAAAAAGGCTAGTCCAGCCATAATCTCACGAGAGCTCTATCTAAAATTGATCCAAGGCCTCATAAGAGTCCTGGGAACCGACGCAAGGATCAAGGACAAATAATAAACGCCGGTTCTAAGATGAAACTAGATTCCCCAGCGTTAACACTGTGGAATAAGAAATGTACTGGTATCCTCAAGGCTGTCAACAATTGCGAATGGAATTCGTGTAGATTAAAAATAAACATACTATCAGCACGCGCGAATCGGTTAATAACGATTGTCCCACCCGTCACAAACCGTCTCGTAGCCCATGTTGCCAGTAGGTGAATATCGAATGAGAAATCATTATCGTACCTGATAAAAATAATCAAAGCGTCCCATTGTGTCGAGCCCAGTATATACATATATACACATATATATGTATATACTGCGCACGTCCGGTGAACAAATTCAAATATAATACCCATCGACCTTTAATTACCTAACCAACATATCCAGCTTGACCAACAAAAAATCTTCAGCATCTTTTTAAACGACCTGTATACCTACCGTGCTACACCTTCTGTGTTTTAACAAGGCGTCTCTCTATGCTTTTCTTTAGGGGGTTATCCCTGATCGATAAAACCTCGAGTTTATCTCACGAGCAATGACGTCGGGCGTCTGCTAACCAGCCAAAGCGTCGCTTCTGTATGCCGACAGTAAGACTGATTCTCAAAATAGACCAAGCATACTTCCCCCCCCCCCCCCGAATCAGCATTCAAACGAATTCTTTTATCTCCATTTACATGCCGTCAGTTTATTTTCAAAAAATTCAAGTTTATCTAAGAAATACCATAATTCACTCTCAGCGCTTTTTGCAGCATCCGCTGGATCGGTACCAAAATTTTTTCAGATTCAAAAAATTAATATTTTTTAAAATATATTTTTTTCTCCCTCTCTCTCTCTATATATATATATATATATGTGTATATAAATATATATATATACACACACATATATATATATATACACACACCGTCTTTGATCCTTTATTATACCAACACCGACACACCTTTCATCGTTTAACCAACCGCTTGGCTTTGGATCGTTCGCTTAGCCCAGATTACGCGCTACTTTCATCGCAACTATGCCATTGTGTACGAGAGCGTTGACTATTGCATTTTATGCATTATTGTTCGCGTTTAATGGAGCCATTATCGAGAAAGATATGCATCTGGACGTAAAAAGGATTCGCCGCTTTTGATCGCAGTGTGAAATGTGTATTTAGGAGAAAAAAATTTTTTCAATAAAAAAAATCATTAACCAACATCAAGCACGATGCGAACAGACCTAAAAAAACCGCAGACAGAGTACAGTTAGGTTTTCCAATAATTTTTCAATTATGAGACTTGCATGCTAGTTCGATCGCCATTAGGTCACCTACTTCATTTACCATTTACGTCGCGTACACGAGACGACCTAGGACCGTTCTTGTTACGAATGCACAATTTATGTTGCAATAACAATACGTGTCACTATATACATATATACGCGCGTAGTATCGAAAAATAATAATATAAATTATTTAATGTAATTATCATTATTATAAATATATCGCACGATCAATATCGTGCCACGTATGAGCTTTCCAAGATATTGCGCCATTCACTAAGCAAAGAGATAGGGGGCTAAACTCGTTACGCACAGCTGATCGTACACGTATGTTACATATGTGCATAATTGTAAAAAAAAAAAAGGCAATGTAAAATTCATCATTTGCATATGAGTGCAGAAGTGTGGAAAAAAAATAATAAACTAAGCCCTAGTATATTTAAGCTAAATTATTCGAAAGTGTACAGGCAGGTCAAAAAATGGTGGTAATTGAGAAAACGAACCAACGGTAAATAAAGTACGGCAACTGTCTGTGCCCACGTTTCTTTCCGATAGCTCGTCGTCGCAGAACAATGTGCGTCACACCTCCGTCCTCTCGAACCGTCTTCAAGACGGTCGGAGGCGTCCGAGCGACACAAAGAGACACTCGACCTTCCAGCGGTTCCTCCTTTTATTCCGTTTAGACGTGACCTGGACACTATTATGGGCCGTTACAAGAAAACTGGACGTGGCCGTTTTACGGTTTCCTCCTTAAGACGTAGGTATAGGCAGCCGTGCTGGGTGCGTCTGGTTGCATTATGCAACGAGGGACACAAGACGAGTGCATGGTAGTGGTAAAGAAAGAAAGAAAGAAAGAAAGAATGAAAAAAAAAATAATAAAAAATAAAAGTTACGTACAGTTGACCCGATAATTTTCCATGTCGTACATAACGGCTCGCGGATACTCTTATCGTGCAATTTTGACGTAAATTAGCAGGGTGAAAAAGAAAAAAAAATTTTTTTTTTGGAAATAAACATCCCTCTCTGCGACGTAACAGCTGATCTCGGGCAACGGATGTCACGTGAGAAAGCGAAACGTGTTTTTCGTGGGATCCTCGAGGGGTTGCACGAAAATCCCTAGGGAAAATTTTTCAAGTTGAACAAAGATGGCCGACGGTCTGCGCAGCAGATGCGTCAGAAAGTAGCGCATGGGATATCCTTTTGTGGGGTTAGGAATAAACAGTTGGGCGTGAAGTGGATTTAATTCTATGGAATTGACGATTACGGTGAGTTCGTATTAAGGGTGGTTTGTGGACGAGAACCTTATGGAGGATATATATATATATATATGTATACAGGAGGAACGAGGATTCGACGAAAAATGACGTAGCACGGCGATATATGAAATTTTCAAATTTTTTTCATTATATTTTCTCGGGACGTCCAAGCGCTGAGGAAAGTCATAGCGCGTGCGACTAACGAGCATAACCGCCTTGTGCCAATTTGCGATTTCGCCATTATATTTTGAAACGGTTTCCCGATCGTGATTCACGACAGGCGGCGCGCATTATCGTTCGGATTATTATCATCCATTGACCGAGGCTCTTATACGCTCACCTTGTTATAAGATGATAACCATTAATATGCGATTATCAGACGGATATCGCGAGTAGAAAGTTGAAATTCTTTTTCTTCGTTTTCGATTTATCTTGGAATTTTTTTTCAGAGATTCTATTAGTTGATGAACTTTTGCAAATATATATATATACACACGTGTATACGTATCTAGGCTAAGATTAACAGAACACGATAAAATCTCGGTTAGAATTATGTGGTAATAGAAAAACTGTCTTTATGGACGTATCTTCCTTTTTGTATGATTCCACATTGAAATACGGTCACGTATCACGGGCTTTATTTTTACCGTGGACGTGTGCAGTCGTACAAAAAAAAAGGTGCATTGTAGAAGGAGCCATTTTTTATTTTAAATTGTTGTGTAACATTGGGGAGTCGCTACGCCGTAAGAATAACAATGAATTCCCTTGGAGATTAATCTTAAGGACGAGTAGGGCTCGTGTAGAATTTTTTAATGTATATATGAAAGATTTGAATCAACGATAGGTACGGTCGTTTAAGAATTTTTTTTCTCCGCGATCGATAAGGGTTATCGGGATAATTAAGAGTAACGTATGACAATTAATTTTCAAGGATAATAATAATCGGGTAAACTTTATCGAATTATTTGAGTTTGACGTACGATAAAATGTAATAATAATAATGGTAGCGGCAGTCGCTTAACGGTAACAAACTATGGGCTTTGGGTATGCCTGACGTCGGCCATTTTGGTATCTTATTTTCGAAACGGCAGGTACAAATTATTAATCGTAATTGCCGAGGGACTTAACGACGTGTCATTAACGAAACGTGGCTGTGGCTCAAAGAGGTCAATAGGTCGTTGAGAATCCTGATGAAGAAGTCCCTTTAGGGATAATTCACTCAGGTGGTAAACATTGAATGATGCACCCTGCCAAGTGCATCCTGCGTCGATAGACAAGCGGGATGAGTTACTGATTAATTAACGTCCGGCGTTATAAAGTTTTATCACGCGAGCGACAACCGAGCTGGGTCAGTCAACCTAAGAGCGGAAATGAAATTTTATTGAGGAATATCTTCGTATCGCTCTCTGCGTTTCCTTTAATGTTAATAACCCAAGTCGGGTGATATATGACTTGATGCGTTACAAAATTTTCAAACAGAATTTACAGTTACGAAATACGTGAAATATTATTATTTTCTATTCGACGTGTTTGACCCACTCACCCCCTTTGCAGGCGAACTGATAGGAGGCACTTATTGAGCGGAAATGTCGAAAACCATTAACACGTGATTCGATAAGGAAATACAAGAGTACTCACTTGAGGTCGAGTTTTCACCAGCTTTCGTTAGGACGTTAGCTGAGCGCAAGTAAGTATACTGATAGTCCCGTCGACTACTTGGACTTTAATTGCCGAACTTAAATGACGCTTGGCAAACGAATATCGCGGCCTTATCGAGAGACTAGATTGAATTTCTAAACGTTTAATTCGTCTCGCGAATAATTGCCGTCATTAGCGAAGAACTGGAGAAAAAAAAAAAGAAAACTTTTAAAACAATTTCAATTTGCTTCGCAGCTCGTCTCGGTCGGTAAAGGTGCTCGATGTGTTCATTGGCTACGAGCTTGGAGCCAGGCACGACAGATGGCGCCACGCGACAGCGTCCACCGTTACCGATCTATGGCGTCCGCGTTCGCAGACATCTTTGTCGGAAGTGTCAACAACAGTCAGGAGTCTTCGTTGCCATTTAAAATATACTTTACAGTTACCGCGATTACGTGGTTACTTTCACGGATGTTACACGTTGACGTTTCTAAGTGGTTTATATCTAATTAAGAAGCGACAGCAATTATTCATAAAGTACCGAGGATGTATTGCATAAAAATTCGAAATGACTCTCGTCACGTAAGACGGTTACGTCTTATGTAAATTCAAATAGAATTCGTGAGTCCGCGGGTTAATGATCATTCCATGACAAATGGAGATGAATGAATACCAAAATGACATTCCGGATTGTCAAAGAAGACTCGTGAAAAGATAAAATTCAAGAGAATTGATACGAGAATGGAAAGTGCCTTCAGTCATCTTGAACCTTATGGATATTCTCTACAGGTAGAGGTTTTCTACCTGTATTCTCTACAGGTATATTGCATTATTTAAAAATAGGCCTAAGGAGATCCAGATATTTCACTGAACGAGATAATTTCCAAGCAACAATAATTGGCATAGCAGCCACTGTACGAAAACACTCATAATTAAATATCAAAGGCTGAACTCACCATAGAGGTGAAGTAGAACTTCTCAAACTCCCTTTCGTGCAGTCTGGCAGCGGTCAGTGTAGTCGCCGTGTGTTGAGCGTGTTTTGACAGAATGTCTTCTCCTTTTTTGCAGAGCCAGGATAAGACCTGAAAAGATAATTTTTTGCAGATAATTCAATTAAATTCCATAAGCGACAAAATCACCCTAATCAATTTTTATACCGGATGCAATTAAGGTAAAGACCAAGCTCTGCCAGCGTTTCTCATAAAGCCCAACCTGACCTATTAATTGAATGGTTCATTCTTAAAGATACTTTTCTATATATAGATGAGAATTATCCAGTTACAGCAACGCATCGCTCGGGTCAAACTCCTGAACCGTGACCGATGGATTTAACCGCAGCAAAACCGTATCGTGTGTTCACGAAATTCAAATTGCCTGATTGATCCAAGCGCAGGTACGGAATAAAAATAATATAAATAATCTTTTAGGCATAACCGACGTTCCTCTGAGTAATTAAGGCGTCTGACCGACGGGGCTTTCGAGCGTCGCTGAGAATTATTTACGACTGTGAAAGACGCCGAAAGAGCGTTACCGCTCAGCAGCATCTCTCATAGGTGTATAAAGCCACGTGTAACGCAAAGATCTGTTGTAAGATGAAGCTGCGATATAAACACTGCCTTGTGAATACATTACGAGGAACAATAAATAAGAAAGAGGATCCCGAGCAGAGAAATAAAAACTATCAGCGACGTCGAGGCCGGTGAGTTTGTTGTGTGTTAATTAGATTGCGTCTTCCAATGTGTCTTGGACGATTGATACGCCATCGGCGAATCTAATAAAATAACGGGGATAATTATCGGACAACCGATACGCTATGGCACGTTTGAAAAATTGTGAGAGAGATAAGAAAAAAAAAAAAAAACTAAAAGAATCTAGATGGTGTTGCTGATAATTATTTGCCAATGATCCTGAATAAATTCGTGCTGACAATATGTACATACATATAGGACATAACTTCTACGTCATTATTGACTTCAGAATCGTCGCCCCAGCATCCAAGACACACCGAGACGTTGGATCATAAGCAAACCACAGATTATTCAGGTCACTGGGCCGTGCCTACAGAAAAGAATATACTTTGGGAAAGTACGAACGTAGTCATATATATACATATATATCTACCTTAAAAATTACAAATGATCTATATACGTCCAAATCATCCATTTAAAACGTCTTAATCTCAGCTCTGCACACCAATGAAGATGAAGGACGCAAGGGGATCCTCTTGTCTCACAGATCCAATAATCATTGACATCCTGATTATCCGTCAATGTTAAACGTTCATCGTACAGAGTGTTGGGATAAATGTACAAGAAAAAAAAAAAAAAGCACAGTCTTCCGGCTCGCCCGAAGGTACAGAATTTCTATCCAATTAGTATAAATTGCCCAGGATCCTAATTTGATTAGAAACTGAAATGTACGCTTCATATAAAATCACTAATCGTTATTACTTTATTCCTTTAATCGTTCCCTGTACTTCTGAGTTTACTATGATTCACATGTACCGTCATAACACGTGTATCAGAACATTCGCAGGTGGCGTGGGTACTGGGCATGAATATATCGCGTGGCGAATGACTTTACGGCTGAGTAACATTGTTATTATATCTCGAAGCACTGTACTTTCCACGTCGGTATTCGGACACAGTGATCTATTTGTTCGTCGAGAGTGAAACTAGGTAAGTGGCCGGTTCCGCGGCCATTGTGCCGATTGTTTCACGTGGCTTCGATGCTAATGACAATGATACGAGAAAGAGAGAAGAAGAAGACGACGAGAGAGAGAGAGAGAGAGAGAGAGAGAGAGAGATTATAAGATCAAGAAAAAGAACAAAGGACGTGAATATAGACACATACTTTTGATGATGCCGCAAGCTGAGGTTCGACTCTTCTCAGAGAACGATACTCTCAACCTGAAACAATTTCGTATCTACTTGAGTTTATTGGCCTGGAATGACCCAGTTATTTATCAGAAAAATTTGGGCCATTCGTATTACCCGCCACGATGAAAGTATCGGCGTGGAAAGTAAATCTGCTTCTTAGATTCACGGCTTATCTTATGTATGTATGATGTCGATCTTAGGTGTATATGCATGTGCGCCTACGATTTTCTATGTGCACTGTACTAGACTGTGTGTATACTGTGTCTGCGGGTCTATAGTGAATTAACCGATTTTTTAAACTTTCCAGATATCATCGGCAATCGGTGTTCGCGTGTCGTTATTCCGATCGCGACTCCGTCTGAATTAATGGCTGAAGTTAGCCGCTGGTGCGGGTCGCCCACACGAAATACAAAGTTCACTATCATTCAACTGGGCCGGACTATGGTTGCGGCACGTATCCGTTATATACAGATAGTCGGTAGGTGTATCAATGAACAGTGAATCGTGAAGCCGATCCCTTTGCGGTCAAGGTACGTGCAGAGTAACTTCGAATCGAAGGTGTCCCATACCGATCGGATCAGCCCTGATATTTAAAGTGAAAGATGAACAGTCGATTATGGTACAAGCATGAATATTTATACGTCAAGATAATAACGTATAATGATCTTTTGAGACAGTGAGAAAGCGTTCGAGAAAAATATTTCGAAATTGAATTTAAATATGCGTGGGAGTGTCACGGGGGCTCCTGTACTCTGTAATCGAGTGCCTCTATCGAGGAGCGTGGAAGGTATCGATAAGCGTATAGAAAACTCTTTAATTTTGCCCCGAGGTGAGCTTTGGGCTAGAGAGAGATAGAAGAAAAAAAATAATATCTCCAAAACAAAGAATAAGGACCGGGAGAGTATTTTTGGTGAAGAACAAGGAGGCCGATCGGACGTGCTCTCAATTTGAAATTAAATGGCCGCGTGGGAAGAAGCCATTGAGAACGGCTCTCTTGGAATGGCCCGTGCAATTTATATGCAGAAAAGAGACGGACTCGTGGATTCTGGTAGGCTGCAGTTGCAGGTGTCTGACGTTTGCAGCTTTGGCGCATGCGCGGAACGAGGATTGGCTGTAGGAGAACTGGACGCTGGTCTAGTACGGCTAAAACAAAAGGAAGATGACAGCTGAAGTAATGAGGATACAGTTTACTCCTAATAAGAAGATACGCATCATATTTTATGTGCAAAGTCCCGCAGCTTCCTTCTACGGTTGCGCCCTTTTGCAATAACCTGTTGCCTCGTACAGGTCCTGCGTATCGGCGTCCATTAAGAAATACGTTAACGCATGACAGACCAAGCTGCTCAAAGTGCATTGAAATTGTGGATGCAGTTAGAATGCTTGGCAGTGGGATTTATGGAATTATTTTGCATATATTTTTTTAGAGAGAGAGAGAGAGAGAGGGAAGAATATAAAGGCTTTGCTGGCATGGACTATATCCAAAGGAATAATGTCTTTGGCTTGATGGGATTGACTGTACCTTGGTGTATCTATCGGTTAACGATTCAAGGAGCAAACTGCATACCGTAAAGCCGACGCCAACTGATTGCCGAGCTACGTACTGGCCTGTGTAAGATCCATCTTTGAGTCTTGTAAATAATTCAGCCTGCGAGAGAACAAGAGAGGGTACCTCTTGAGGATCAGGATTATAGTTATTACAGTGATAAAGAATCATGGTTTGTTTGCAACCTAAGAAGATGGGTTTTGCTCCTAGCGAAAGAAAGGAGCAATAAAATGGCATAAAAGGTGAATGATAATAACGATGACGGAACAAGAGGAATCTTCGTTGTACGAAAGAACCTAAGTAATTCCCTGGAGCGAGCATAACCTTTGACACGTTGGGAATACCATAGCGAAACCTTTCTGAGGTCTTGAGGGACTTCGGTGTTAACCCCATTTACGATTTTAAACGCCGCCATTTTGATTATCGACAATCGTTCAATGTAAGTCAAGCGAATCTCAGGAGGAAGTAAGACAAAGATAGGAAGGATCGTATGCGAGGGAAAGGATATTCAAACCGTTTCGTGTATTCGAATGGAGGTAAGTAAATAGCCTAGTGAAATAATTCTACGTCGTATTGTCCCTAGAGCGCCAATAAATTCCCTAGTAATATATTACGCCCCCAGACCCGCGTACCTTAATTGTCCACAGTGTATA
This sequence comes from Calameuta pygmaea, assembly GCA_031762395.1. Lineage (NCBI taxonomy): Eukaryota > Metazoa > Arthropoda > Insecta > Hymenoptera > Cephidae > Calameuta > Calameuta pygmaea. Next base: position 517,659 of record JASANN010000260.1, read on the forward strand.
TTCTTACAGTTGTTGCGGCTAAGAGCAAAATCGTGTTAGGCTCTCCGGTGCCGGCAAGAGTAACGCCTGGCTAGCAGTAGAGAATCCGACAAGAGGACAAACTCTTTCTCAGGAGCAATGACGTCAAATATTTATCCGTCCACGTGTACGCGCCAGTGCCGCTACTGGCACGGAACGAGCAAGATCAGAAAATGATCCTACATTGATTTTCATAAATATGTTCGAGGTTCGAAATTGTTAATACTGTCATTTAGAAATGATTAGCGAACAATTAACGAGCTATGGGTAAATCCTGATTTCTTTCTTAATTAAGTCCTCGCCGGTGCCTGGCGGTACCCTGAGGCAAGTTTACAACGAACAGTTAGCCTCGTGGTAGTCGGAAGAGACCAGTGAGAGAGAGAGAGAGAAAGAGCAGAGGATCATGTGAGAAGCAAGAGACCAAAGCAATTTCCAAGAACAAGCAGCCAAGCTATACTACGTATAGTTAAACTCTATCTCGACGGCAGCTCGTCCCAAGGCGATAAGATAAAGAGTCCTGGGCTGCTTGTGGCTATGACGGTTACCTGTGTAAAGCGCAGTAGAGATGCATACATATGTGAAGTTTACTATGCAACCAGCATATGTTTATCCGAGAGGTTCAAGTACCTTTGCTGCTTAAGGTGCCAGTGGTGCTTGAATAAAGTGCATTGTTCCCTGCTGGCTAACGCTGCCATTTCTGTTATCAACCTGAGCCTGGTGCAATGGGAAAAGGGTCGGTGTGCTCGGTTTACGTTTGGTTTTGTGGAAATTATATTTTCAAGTAAACATTTTAATCTTGCCCAATCGCCTTTTCTTTAATTGACTTCACGAGGCACGCGCTTGTGCTACGTGTAAGTAGAAAAGTAATTTAAATAAAAATTATTTTATTACCAACGCATTCTTTCAGGTACCTGTTATCCGGAGGAGTGGCGGAAGACTCTGATAAGAAAAAGAACAGAGAAGATACCATGCTTGACGGATGAGTTATTGCGGTGGTTTTAGTGTCAATTTTTAGGCAGGTAATATATTGCGAAAATCAGGCCTGCCTCCTGCATCTATTGCGGGTACTTGAGCTAGACAAAGGACGCCATCGGCGGGACGTAAATCATATTAGAGAAGTCACCCAGGACCCTCTTCTTCCTTCTTTGGTTACCATGGGATCCTTATGCGGGACCACACAAGGAGCTTCACATACAGAGTTTCTAACGTATTCGTATACCGTATAACAAGAAGACAGACTATACTGTACAGTACATGCTGGTACTGTACTAAATACACATACTACTAGGGTAGACAAGAGCCTGATCTTAGGACACAAGCGTTTACGTGGTCATCAGGTATAAAATTACTGACTATACTAATTTAAATAACATTAATTTTTTTATCAGATAATGCACCTGCCACAATGTCGAAAAGGTCCGCAAGTGTCCTAATAAATATTCGAGATGTCTTGTATATAACAATCCGCGACCTGGGACAATATGAAAAGCTTGACTAAGATCAACTCACATTGGTCCATTCGGTTCTTCGATTATCCGATGATCCTAATTGCTCCAGCACCATTTTTTTAAACGTCTTGAGATCACATCACGTATTTAAATTTTTTTTCTAAACCAATAAACAGACTTTAGCCTGCATTAATATTATTATTGTTCGTAGACACCGATGCGAATCTAAATTTTGTTTAAGGGATATTTAATTCCTTTTTGTTTTCAATAATATTACCGATCTACCACCAGAACGGTGAGCGCGGTTCGGATGCTGCGACCGAGAAGGAGTCACTACTGATGCTGGACCGTTCACGGTTAAGATGTGTACCGACTTTATTTGCCCCTCCTACTACCTCAGGAACACTCTTACGACTTCGGTTACGCTCGATTTTCTTCTCCACTCCACCCCTACGCAAACTTGGTAATTGTAATTAGACAAATAAACCAACCCTTGGACTCAATGTCAATCAAGATCCAAAGATCTGACTATCGTAGAAGAAAATGAAAGCATCTGTGAAAATGACAAAAAAAAATCATTTACCCATCCCAATACTTCCTTCAAGATAATTATAACCTGCTCTTCTCCACGCCTGTATATCTTCACTACCGGTTTCTTCAATTTTCACTGACACGAAACGATGCTCGTTAGAAGAGACGAACTAATTACTCCCAGCAGACGTCTAGTCATCGGCAATGTATACTAAGCCTATATATATATATATATATATATATATATATCTTAAACCCACCTACCTATCAATGTACACACATTTATCGGTTGCTAAAATAGTTGAAATATTTGACGCTGTAAGAATCTGTCATTTACGCAGCACTGTCGCATACCCTGTTGTCACGTCGTGACAGTACCAACGCGTCTGGTATGCAGAGTGACGTCAGAGTCTAGTACAAGAACGAAAAATAAATTGAAATAAAAGAATCGATACCGAGAACCAATGTCCTGGGTCTAAGGTCAGCCAGGTAAGGTCTCCTGAGGTCATCATGGTAACCCAGGCCAGCCACCTTCTCATTTCAGCCGTGCCAAACGCGTTCTTATTCCCACGTGCGTGATGGCGCTCGGGAAGAAGAAGATATGAGATATTGTCAGGTATTATACCGCTATACGTCTCCCGACACCGCTTCCTTATAACTTAAAGGCGCATTCCCACCTCACCGTATTACCAGCTCAAAACTCCCCGCGAGCCACCGAGTATCGATAGTCGGTCAATCACTTTGCGATATTACCGTTAATTGTCTACGCCAAAGTGTTAATTACAAAGACGGGCAGGTCACACGAATCGTAAAGTCATATCGAGTGTATTGTCGCGGCCATTGACGATGTCGCTGAGGATTTTTGTTTTTTAATAATTAAAAAAATTATCGATCGATTCGAATTTTTTTTTTTTTAAATTAAATTATCGAACAACATTGTTTAACACCAATCGGAAGTCGTACACGGAAATTCTACCTGCTGGATATCATTTAACGAATAATAGATCTCTCTAAGACTCGGTTCGGCATTAAGGCGAATTCTCAAGTCATTGGCTGACTTCGCTGACCCGTATCGTAAATATAATTGCAAGGCTATCGCGCGACATGTTGGCTCGATGACTGGCCGGAATAACTTGGTCATTGGACGAGCGCAAATCTAGTCATGATAAATCATTAAGAGTCTAAGCCGTATATCGATACCGAATCGTTCCCATGCATGCACCATGAATAAATAAATAAACAAACAAATTAAACATCAGATCATACCAAGTATCTACCAGGTTGATCTTTGACCTCGAAAACAGTCGCCAGTCAGAAGAAGATAATAAAATAATTTTTTTAATCGTTTATCTATACACGCAACCGCACCCTTAGGTCAAGTTCCTGGACGTTCGCAGTAGAGAATCTGGAGGTCCTGGTGAGACGTCGTCGGCTTACCTTAGACCCTGTGTTCCATGATTGTCAGGTTATGTATACAAGATCTTATATACTGTACATACAGTGGGAACAGATACGACACACCTGGTGTCCACGGTATCACATACTCGATTACGTAGGGGATCGTAATTAGCATACCAGGGCGTTCCGGGAATCGGCAAGTCATTCCCGCTTGACGATCTACGCTAGTCCGGATGAGTCACCGCGAGAAAAAGGAACTCCCGTAGGACCGAAGGTAGCAAAGGGACACTCCGATACATAAGTTTTGGGCGACGACGGCGGCGGATGGGCTGCCGGCTATTTCGTAATGGGATAATTTATAGATTTCAGAATTGCGTAATAAGACACACCAGCTGAAAGATATGTCAGTGTTACAGTGCAGTGCAGTAAGACGTATATGGGATCTGGAAAATATGGTACGATCTATATATTACGCGAAAGATTTAATACATGGAAAGTTCGCAGAGAGAAAGGAGATGATGAGAAATAATAATAATATTGGTGGGGGGGGGGGGGGGGGAATGATGAAACCACAAGGAAACAGTGGATATCTTGTATATCGATGCTGGATCTTTTGTCGCTTCCAAGAAAAAAAAAAAATACAGTCGGGCAAAAAAATATAACGAAAATTATTCATCGCCCGGGGATGAGTAACAGGGTCGATCGAAGATTCCTGGAGAACGATAAGAGGACGAACAGCTATTGGAATTTTCTGGGTTGAGAGAGCAGGTGTCGTACTTCAGGTTGGTAGACCTGATGGGTTTGCTCCACAACCAGTTTTGGCGAAATTATATGCACATATATATATATACACGTGTACGGTGTATGAAAGGCGAGGAAGATGAGTCGAGAGAAGAATCTTTGGCAGAGCAGGAGCCGCAGCATCCCTGTCTGTCGCTTTTGCATCATCGAGTGAGATCCCTGGAATCTTTAACGATTCGAAGCAACTCTCGGTCTTTGAAAAGCTGACTGACGGACTGACGCATAAATTACAGTGGACGGCACTGACTCTGAGACATAGGAAAAAAGAGCAGGAGGAAAAGAAAGCGAGAAAGGATAACAATGATAAGAAAAAAAAAAGGAATTTTAGAAAAAGAATGCGCGATGTGAATCGTTAATAAATGCATCGGAGGTCGATCAGGGTCCGTGAAAAAAAAAAAAATTCTATGGTCATTTTGACGCGGGAAAATTTGAATGCACTTGAGAAAAGTGACGTTGCGGACATTAAAAACTACTGTGCATTTTGACAGCCCCGTGCTTTTTCGATTGTTTTATGTAATTATTATTATTATTCACTGATAAGGCAGTACAGGGACGAACGAACCGTGAAATTATCAGACAAATCGACGCCTGTACTTTGTTTGGTATGTAATTAACGTCACGTGGACCTCTCAAGGCTAATAGTAGGAGAGCGAGCCAATTTCTGAGTACAGAAAGAGAGTCTGAGAAGAGTGATTAGTGGAGGTGCCAGGTACCGTCATTCAATGACTTGTATTGGTAGAATATATATATATATATATATATATTGGTTCGCTCATACTTGGTAAGTACGTATCATCTTCTGGTCTGGCAGTTTCGAAAGTGAACCATCCACGATGGTTCAACACGTGGCCGATGGGTTATCGGATCTTCTTGTAGATCGATGGATCAAACCGATTGATCTAATCGGCACGATTATGCAACAGCAATCACTCACTCTCGATTTCCTTTTATTTCTCGGTATCCATCTGGGCTGTTACCTCCCCTCATCGCCTCTTCCTCCTCCTATTCCTCGTTCAGATCCTAAGGTCTCACACACACCCTTCGAATTCTCATGCACGATACTTTCTTTCTCGGGTTCGGACTTTCCTTTTATTTTTCGCTCCCCAGAATTCCTGTGTCAAGGGCAGACATTTCTTATCTTGCTATGAAACTACATATATACATGGTTTAGTGGATCTTGTATGTTACATGTATGTCCACGTGGTGTACAGAGATAATTTTTTTATTTTGGATCACTTTTTTTATGTCAGACCTGTCAGTTGCATGATACGGATACATCCGGTGTCAAAGGTCAAGACTTAAACCCTGATTCTACGTGAGGTCATGTGGATCGATGTTGATCAGATCGCAAAAGCTGACGATTCGCAAGTTTCTTCATTCATCAAATCCTATTGATCCTGACCAAGTGTCCCGATGGATCACGGATAACAAGACACCCACTGCGCCACGCAAATGATCTAAGATAGAAAAAATAATCTCCTTAACACAAAGCTGCTCTCGTTCATATTAAAACTGTCAAGAAAATCCTTCCTGATCCAAGATTTACATATATGAAAAAAAAAAAAGATTTTGCACACGTGTCAAGACAATCTCAGAAATTCTTATCAACGATCCCGCATCAAAATCAATGGTCCTTTTCGATATCGAGGACAGATTACAGCCCGTAGACTCTGGGCGAAGATGCGGTTGGTGCGAAAGGTGCAGCTGGTGCATCATATCTAAGTGTGAAAAGTTATCACCGTCACGGTCGATTAAGCGTGTAATTACTGATATCAACTGATAAACAAAAATTCTATACTCTTTTATCTATACTGTACACTTACCATAGGTGTTGGTCATATATGCTTAACATTACTGCACGAGGGTCAAAGCGTTAAGAAGGTGCGTGAGCCAATGATAAAAGCAAATCGATGCATCGTCGATTCCTCCGTCTTTCCATTCAGGATAAAGTTCATGGGAAGGTCGCGCCAGTAACCATCCCGCAAAGCCACAAGCAGCGCAAAAGCTTCGAGCCGCGACCGCAAAACCGCAGATTTACTATTCGCGTCCGCCTTGCGTTAATCCCATTAACCTCTCGTTTCGTTCTGATTACGAGAGCTCGATAACGACTGGCTTGCAAAAGGTCATGGGGTTCGATGTTAATAATTAAAAAAATAAAATTATCGATACCAACGTCATAACGGTACATTATAAACACATGTGCAACGATATATAATTAAGCAAAAGAAATGTCAATATTTATTTGAAAAAATATAATCAAAATTTTGGCATAAAATTTCATCGATATTTTTTGATAATAATGATAATAATTTTTTGGATAACATTTTTTTTAACGTTATTTTTATATAGATCAATTTCGAGCAAGCTACCACGCAGTGGGTATATTGCAGTGTAACCAGTGTATCTATTTTCTGACCCATCTCCACTGGGACCACCTGAGCTAATCATCGTGAACATGGGGCCCGACGTGAGTCCCATTCCGGCTAGATTGACGCCTCGAGATGGCGAGGTGTTCGGTAAGGATCAATAATGGAGAAAAAAAAAGTTAGGTTAGTTTACCCAGAGACCGATCACAATATTCATCGAAGCTGCTAGGCCGTGACTATAGACACACGTGACGTGTGCGCAGCATGACTATACGCATAGCGCCTGACGGTAAGATAAGGAACCTAGTGAGGTCGCACTGGTTGAAAGCGCCACATATGTATCTAATACGTATGCATTAATATATGAGTACAGACTGTATATAATGTATCTCAAGGGATGCTGCGAGTGGTCCATACCAATACAGAAAAGAATAAAAACAGCCATATGACTATACAGAATCTGAGTCCATAGTAGGCTAAAGCACATAAGTCCCCTTATATGTATTCTTGTTACGGCTATTCTTGTTGTTGTTGTTGTTGCAGCTTTTACTTGCCGTTGTTTATTTGCTGCTTATACAAAGCATAGGTGTTTGGTTCTCATTGGCTATACCCGGCGCATCTCTTATCTGATATAAAGACGCCGCCTTGTGATCCCAGCATTATGGCCAAGACTGTACCCAGTATTTATTTAGTAAAAACATTATATATATATATATATATACATTGTCGGTAAAAAATATCAGAAATTCATATCTTTTACCTATTTGTATAATTTTTCAAAATTTTTTTACCAAGTTTTTCAGTTGCACCTCCGCTGTACAGCGAGTCTAGATTTGTTGGTTTATCATTGTTAATTTTTTTTTAATTTAAATTTATTCCATCTTCAACAGTGATACTTTATAGGCTCTTAAGAAAAGGCTGAAATCGCTTCCGTCTCATCTCCGATTTCCAAGCGAGGCACGTTTAAATAATTTGATGCATCTGCTAGTTCGCGATGGGATTGCACGGGTCCAGGAACTGGGCAAGATCGAGGATCAGTTTTCTCGGTCGTGAGCCAGACATCAAGCGTTGCTCGTGGCGCTTCCCTCTTGCTACTGATCTCTCACACGTTACGTAAGCGAAAGAACGCGCCGAGTACGATAGATTCGCCATTTTATTGTAAGGCCGATATTAATATCGGTGCATATACGTGAGAGCGTTCTGACTCTGATTAGAAAATTTTTATCTCAATTCACTGGCTATCGATATGTATCAAGATACGTCTGATTGTTATTTGTTATTGACATGCATTTCTAACCATGAAATTGGACGTTAACGACGCTCTCCTACTCGACGCCCAGCGCCGCTCGATAGACTGGCAAATATCAGTGTATTTCCCTATCATTATCTGAATGCCAGTCTTGATGCTGGCACAAAGATCTAAGCACGCGCAGCATCCGCGTATAGGAGATCGTTCGGTATCTCATGGTAGTATCTAATTTTACTGTAGATTAGGTATTACATGCACTTAGGTGTATACGGTCGTATAACTATATCTATGGTTTACGATTTAAAAATTAATACAGTAATACATATACTGTAGTTGTACGGTGTGCGTGGATATGAAAATTAATTTTGAAAAAAAAAATGTTAAAAAACGGCGCACTGATGAATAAAATTAACCGATGACGATAAGATAAATTGTACCTGGTTTACATTAACGCTTGCACGTTTGAATGTCAAGAATCCGCAATTCTAATGTCGAGCGACTTCATTCTAAGACGGTATATAATGTTAGGGTGGATTCCTAATGCACCTCCGTCGGAAAGAGCGATTAGTGGAAAGTGCAGATAAATCTAAAACGTGATGTGGTTTCTATACCGTAATTTTAGAATTGGGTGTAAGACAGACAAGTTGCCAACTAAAAAGTGCGATTTAAGAAAAAAGAGAGAAGAAGCTAGCAATAAAAAAATTACAATCTACAAAACCCAAGGCAAAGCCAAATGATAAGGATTAGCGATTCCTGGTCAAACAGTTATTCCTATCTTCGATTAGGCACGTTAACCCGTGTTACAATTAATTCGATTGCGATCAATACGTCTCAAGATCGAACAACGTATACGTACATTAAACGCTGTGTTCATTCAAAATTTTTTTTTTATACCTGGCAAACATTTTTTAAATCATTTTTAAATACACAATCACCCTAGAGGAAACACTTGGCCGATGCCACATTCAGATCCTCGAGCGTTTCTTGCTTCCTTGATCTACATATCCTACCGTTCCACTCGTCAAAACAAAAGACTAACATACGTTGCTACGCGCGTGTAGCATACCTGTAGGAGATCGCCATCTCGATATACACGGAGTTAGGAACGCGAAAACATGGTTCAGAAGTGGCACGAGTCGGTAACGGAATGTCTAACAGAAATGACCAAACGGCTCGGAGCACTTTTTCAAAGGTGAATATTTTTTATCTTTTTCTTCTTATTATCATCTTCCTCTTCTCCTCCATGCGAGACTCGTATATATCTATGTTCTCTATCCAGCATACACAGTTCCTTGGTTCCATTTGACGTATAACGCATCCAGGGTCTTCCATCGTACCAGAGAAATTGGTACCGGATGGACACCGTGTAGCGTCCAACTGACAGTCTCTGAAGCGATTGTTTCTTGTTATTGTACGTAGATGAAAAGCGCCCCAGGGTTAAACGGCGAGGGTGGGGTTCAACAATTAAATAATTGTCAATCGACCTAGATGCCATGTAAGAGTGTATCCCCTCTGATACACCTGTAACAATATAACCATACGTATAGTACATATACATATACCGTACGCTCATTATTAAAACCGTATAGAGGACAATTCATTCTGTTCACTCTGTTCTGAAATAACGTCTGTGTCCCAGATCGTGTTCTCGAATCCATCTAGAAATGCTGTGGCGGTGGACCGGATCTTTCTTGAATCTTATCGCCTTCTCTTCATCTCGTTCGACGTACAATGAGAATCCTTTCCTGAATTAGGAAAAGAAAAAGACATCTTTTTTTTTTTAATTCATCAAACTTTGGAAATACTCGTACCCGTTTGATCTCCTCGTACCGTTAACAGGGATGCGTATTATGTACGCGGTTGTCGTTGGCCTTTTGTGGATAAAAATTCACGGTCGATCCAATCACGTCAATTAACATCATCGACCAATCCGACTAATCTGATTTGTCCGCTTCTCCAAGAAGTGAAAGTGCTCGATGATGATTACTGAGGTCTCACCGGGTATATTATCCAATGACTCGGGGACGGGAGTGTCGGCGCATGCGGATGGGTGTAGAACACATCTCGCGTCTAATTACCAAGGAATGCTTTGTGCGCATAGGAAGCCGCGCATCGTTCGGACTTAACGAGTATAGGGGGGTGGGGTGGTATAAAGAAAGGGCCCGTAGACTGTTAAGGCCCATATTCAAGATTGAGTTATGGAGACACGTAAGTCCCAATTTTTTTTTACCTCGTGCGATTATCTAGTATTACGAACGAGAACATACGTAGCGCATCGTGTGACATGTATGCTTTGATAAATATCAAAATGGTACGGTTCGTGTTAGAAATTTAAAAAAAAATTTTTTTAGCCGAGTCAAAGACCCAGAAAAAATTTTCTTTTATTTTGGGACTGTTTTTTGTTTCTTTCTCAACGTACAGTCTTGATACGTAGTTTGTCCTTGTCATTCCTTCTTATCAAATTTCAAGTCCGGTTTCACGTGATTACCTATCCGACGAAATGGGCCTTAAAGATCAGATCTTCCTTTAGCTTGTCTACTTACTTTCCAAAAAGGCCCCGAAATCTGGAATAGCTTCGCTGCTTCCATTTTTTAAGTCGTACCCTACAGTACGGAGAGTCGTGCGAGGTAAAATTATTATGCATTTTTATTTCTGTTTTATTTTTCATATCCAGCATCCACTTCTCTTACGTCATCCGGTATACAAGATTTTACATGAGTGCATATGTGCATGTAGCTGCACGTGGCTCGTATGGGAGCATCGGCATCGCTACGTGATTACGTGATTAATTGATGCGAGATAACGAGGCGGGTAAATACATACTAGGGACCGACAGGGGCCCCTAAGACTTAGTCGGCGTTACTGTAGAGACGAGAGAGTGCTCGTCGCGTCGAGTTCAGGACTCAAGCCCTTTTTGAATGAAGCCGGTACCAGTTTATTTATTTATTTTTTTTTCATTTATTTTCTCTCGCTCTTCACCTCAGCACTACTTTCAATAACGTGGCTGTGTTGAAAGACCGACTTTTTATTTTTATACACAGCAACCCAAGGGGTAAGTGTCGTAATGCTAATTAAAAGTAATTTTGAAAATATATATATAAAAAAAAAAAAAAGTAAACTAAACCCCAGACCGTAATTTTTGGAATTTTATTATTAAATTGAGCTATTTTCATAATTTCTTCTAACACCGTATCAATGACTCTATGAGCTACAGGTAGTTCACCCTAGGCGAAGGTGCAGCAGCAGGTAACGATATCAAATTATTGATTACTCGGGTCTATAAATCGGACAGCAAGGCGAGCCCGCAAGAATACACAGTACGCGCCCCGCCATTATGGAAATTGCTCGATAATACATGGGTAATTGCAGGGCAGTCCTCGATTTCCATAAACCTAATATGGAAAATGCATCAGCACGTATTTGTACTATACATGACGTGGTTGCGTTTTGTAAAATTAATAAAAAGAAAAAATAATAATAAAATGCATCTATCAAAAGTTTCAAGTTCATGACACAACGTTAAAGACGTCATCTGGCTCTACGACCTTAAAATATAATATCCTCAAGGTAGCGTTGCAACGAGCGATTTCGAAAAGTGAAAGCAGAGAAGTTTGCAACGATCGATCATCATTGTACTTTTGTTCCTGATACATAAGTACTGGCTCGATACTGTTCCTTGATAAGAGATTATCTTTTTCCTTCTTCGTTATCTCAAGCCGAGTATCCATCATGGCGACTACTGTGTCCAACCCACGGATTGCAGTTGGTCAGTACGAACACACAGGTGAGTATACAGACTTTAATAATTGTACAACTCTGAGTAATTATAAACGACTAGAAGACCTTGAAGGTCCAGTAACAATTTAATATCCTAGTCCAAGGACATAACCGAACCCATCGATCGGTGTGAAATATTAAAGCCTCGTTCACAGGTATAAAGATAATTATCACTTACCTCGTGCGCCTGATCCTCGATGCTTCTCAGGACGCTCAGATTTCTCAGGGTCGAGCGACGCGATTCGAATGACGATTCTAACCTCCTAGCAGCATTGCCAACCTCCTCGATCAATCTTCTTGCGCGATCCAGGGATAACCTAAAATCGATATCGATCGGTAAGTGAACAGGAAGAACTGATTAAATGATTTTTTATAGATACCGACAATCTTGTACAACTTAATTACCTCACGTGCTCAACGTGCGAAAGGGGCCCGGCTCGTTCCTCCAGACTTGCAATGGCGTCCACGGCGTCTCTGGACGTGCGTCTCAGCGTCGGATCCGCCAAGAGTCGGCTGAGCGGCGTCAGAGTCCTTGAGAAATTAGACGAGTCCTTAAGCTCGGACATTTCCAGGAGTAGTCGACGTCCGGTAGTCTGCCATTCGGTCATGAGGTTGTCGTATTCCTAAAAAAAGTAAATGACAAAATAAAAACAAGGAACAATCATTTTTCAACTAGACCTAATCGATACTATATATATATATATATATATATTTTATTATTTTATACATATAATATATAGTAAATCGGTACTGTCATCGTACATCAAAACATACGAGAGCAGCCAATTGGCCTATAGTGATTCAACGTATTTTCATCGCTCTACAAATAAGGCCCGATTGTCAATGAGTTCCTTTCGGAATGCCGATCGGCGATCGATACCTCCGTAGTAACAGATCGATTTCTATATCGAGATAGGATAACGATGAGAATTCGACTGTCGACAGTACAGCTTCCGGAATTGCGAGCGTCTCAATTAAGTAAAATAACCGATCTAAAGAATCGTCCGAAAGTGATCGGTTACTCCTACGAGAAATCGAATGACGAATAAAAATAAGCAGTGTGAAATTAGCCGAGGTCAACGTATCCGACGATCGATAAAAGATCAATTGATCGATACGACAATGTCTTTTCCTGTGGTCGAACCCATTATCGGCACCAATGCCAATAAGATCGGTACCTGACAAAACTGTCACATCGTTCGGTGAAATGCCACTCACTGTCTTCACAGGCTGTCGGGTCACTGTCAATTCCTACTGTTTTTCTGACCACCCGCTAGAGTCTCAGATTACGTGTCCAACGTACAGTGCTTTTCACTTTAAACACACATTTTCACACTGACTAACAAGTAAATAACGCTGGACCGCATCAAGGTTCCAAGTAAACATACCTCTTATGTATACCTATATACTATATACCTGTGCTATTGTCGGGTTCCTTAACTCCCACGTAACATACGTCATATATATTATCGAGAGGACATTTACCTTATAAAAGGCAATCCAGTGCGTCTGACTGTGACCCCCGTCTCGCCTAGAGATATATTTGCAGAGTGTCGACCCGTCGACGACAACGACGTCCTAAAAAAAAAAAGAAAAAGCGATTTCACATTCAAGATCAGCCAGACGGAACGGCTGCGAGAAGTCGCGACACTAAAGAATAGACGAAAGGTGTGCAAGGGAATGAAAGGTGGAGGTAAAATGTAAAATTCGCAAAAAAAGAAAGTGATCGACAACAGCATCGGTACCATTAAACGAGAAAGACCCGAGTGCACGAAAATATAAAAATAAATAATTCAATTGTTGCTCTGATCTCATTGTCAATAAAATCGACCGTTACACTGCATCGTAATACATGCACAATAATAATTATCCCATGACCGTAAGAACATTAATTATAGTCAATGATTTTTTTTTTTTTAATCCAATCATTCAATCTACCCAATGCTAAAGTATATGCTTGTCAAGTGCATTGTACGGTGAAAGCATTCGATTAAATGGTACTGGCATTGTTTTTTTGAACAACTTTTTTTTTTTTATTGTCAGCCAACCCCACCCCGATACGTACCTTTATTTGGCTGCGTGGAAATACAGCACTGCCAGAAATGTCCGTAGGGCCATTACGTAAGAGCAGGGCCTGCTGCACTCGTACGCGTTCCTGAAATTAAAGCAGCCATTGTTAAAACGCACGTGCGCCTAGTATCAATAGGAGTTCATTAGGGAGGGTTATTAATTGTAAGTATACGTCACAAGCGAGTATCACTCTGTGATTTTTCATATAGATACCTGTACGAGAAGAAGGGCCTTGTCCAAGAGTTCAAGATCGTCGTGTGGATCCCCGTTGATCAGCAGAGTGAATTCGTCCTTGGGATCGAAACTGAGGATCAGAAAAGAAAGTGCATGTAAGATAATGCAACTGCATAATAATTTAATCCTATGTGTTAACGTACGGTATGCATGGATGATTACACGCATGACGTCACGAACCGTGGAATCTTAACTGTCGACTATGAAATTCTAAGAATAGTCGGAACTCCGCACTGCAGCAAAATCTGCATATGTATAATAAGATGCATTTCCGAGATGCAGCTGGCATTAAGTCATGACACGTGGGTGGCTCGTGTGTAACTATATGGCGTTTCTCACGCGGCTCCTGTGGCGCCCTCATCTTAAGCCAAAGTTCATATTATCATTATATTTACTATGCTTGCTAGCCAGCACTATCGTATGCACTTTGTAAGTGCATATATGCACCTGGACAAGATCATACATATATATATATCTATACATTTCTATCACGCAGTCCCTGACATTCGGTGACGTAGTGAACTCCTGGTGGCTTGTTGTTTCCTACCTTCTGTAAGGTATCTAACCATACCTCGATATGTGGACATACATAACCCATAAATATGTATATGTACATATGAGTTCCCATATGGTTATTTACGACACTGAAAAGGCACACTGGGCGAAAGGTAACTTGAGCAAGATTTCTACTTTGACTTATTATATTTACTGTACGCCTACGCGTCGGTCGTTGTAGCTGTCAAATTTTGACAGCTCGCGCATTATTTGTTTACATCGTTTGACAGGAGTCGCAAGACACGTGGGACCAATTCGGTGGGAATATTTTGAAGGGAAAATTTTTCTTTTAATATGCAATGGCACAACTTTTGGATTAAGAAGTACTGAACGATTAAATTTTTTTTTTTAATTCCTCGTTTTATACCTGACGTCATTACATTATTTTTTTAAGGGATCTCGTGCATTAACACCATTGTAAAACAAGACCTTGTAAATGCCATCGTATCGTGACATCGTACCCAATGCATTTCGCTGCATCGTGGGCAGATACTCGAGCATCTTCTACCTTCTGGGTGGGCATTTATGCACTCAGGTTAGATTTGCTAGGTACAGGTACGGTTAGGTTCGATCAAACCCTGAACAAAGAGTGTCATAACCCTTTCGCCAGTACAGAACAGGGGTGTGATACCAAGAAGTGCATAAAACCTGAAATGAAGATCGTTGCATTCCGTATGCAACCATATAATGCAACCAGTATGCAAATGTATGATCTAACTCTAAATATTTTTATTATTTTTTGTTAATTCAAAAATTTTCAAAATCCATCTTTTAATCCAATCTACACCTTACTCGTGTAATTCACCTATACCCTGTATCGACTAACTCAATTTACCCAGGCGTATTGCGGTAGCCAATTCAGCTGTATCTCTTCAGACCGATCCACCTCATCTCGGTGGTTCAGATTATTATTGGCAACCCTGTAATTTATCTCTCTGTACGCCCATCGGGATTACCGGACCTGCGAGCTCCTCTTATTTTACCAACAAAATGGCCGTCGCACATTGATTTTCAGATGGATCGAATATTTTCATACAATGCTCTGACCTGCAATTTCATTCCCATTTATATATGGGAATTTTGAAAATCTTACAAACTATTCCAACTCCTACGTACACTAGAAATTCCCATGTAAAAAGGATTGATGTCTTCCGTAACTCATGCAGAAATGCGGTCAGGTGCGCAACTAGATCACTGAGATCCTTAGCGATCCTATCGTCTCGATCTTCGTCATGACTCCCATCCTTAAAGTCATGATATACGATACATGATGAGGTACCTGGTACATCCGCACGATAAGAAGTTTCCCATCATTGCCCATTGTCCGACATTAATTATGACAAAAATCCTAACCCGCCTATAATACACATATACATATATATAGTACTGTCAAGAAGAATACATAAATATAGCTATACATAGACTTTGCAAATTTTCACTCGTAATTACGTACTTTCGTGAAAAGCGCATACGAGTGACGTCACTGGTACCAAATCCGGAATAATTTTCCCCATACGTAATCAATGCCACGCGTAACCAGTGCACGTAACGCTTAATGATAACACGTTATCAATTAAGGGTATACGGATGCGGCAGTCGTACGTCTGCGAAAATTATTATCATTATAACAGATCGAAGAGATAAGATTATTAAGACCACGCGAAAGCACGATAAATACTGATGTAACGGTGATATTACGGTTTTTCCTTTCTTTTTTTTTCTTTTCTTTCTTTGCATTCGCTTATTTCACGAGAATTAATAAATTGCCAATTTGGCCACGTGCTAATACCTGCAATCAGACGTCAGTCGCTAATTGAATATCGAACCCGAAGGAATGCGCTTTCCCCGGTGAAATTGTCGTGGTTTCCGCCAAATAATAATAACGATAATAAATAACATAAGAATCGCCGTGCAAAAATAGCCCGTGGGCTGACATAAGGAACAAAAAAAAAAAGAAATTTAATTTTGATACAAATTCGCAAGTCGAGCCTAACGACAAGTAAAGCACCGTTAGAGGTTCATTAGCTGAGTAATAAAAGTGACAAATGTTAATGGACCGAAATTAATCCTTTTTATTACCTCCGTAAGTTTCTGTTTTCCGGTCTCCCAGGAATCAAAGCATGTTTTAGTGTCCCGTAATATTGATCCAATGGATCAATATTGCTAATTTCAAAGGAGCCAAGAACTCGTATGTGTGCTAGTCGATTTATCTTTAGACTGTACAGTCATGTGCACTAAGATTTAATAATAATGACAGCTCCACAAGATAATATTATATATACAGTCTCGATAAACATCAAAGCCAATATTCGTAATCCCCATGAGGCGATCTTATAAACAAAATGTTTTATGATTCAGAGAGTCGCGCAGTTGGCCATTTAAAATATGTCAATAAGATCCTCATCCATATACCGAGCGAGTTCCTTCTTTACGGATATGTCGGACTTTAGAGAGCGCGGGGTCAAGACGGGTTCGCATTGTTCGCTTAATTAGGTCGTGGCAAGGCCACGCGAACTCTCGCGGTAAGATTGGCGATATGCAGACGGTGCAACTCTGTGCTGCATACAGATATATAGATATATGCACTAGGCGTAAAATATTCTATATATATATATATACATATATAGAATAAAAAAATAAAAATCATTAAACAATAGAAAGAGGTCACTCACCTGGACAATCGCGAGAGGTAGAGAATAAAGGTCGCCATGTCGCGGGCATTGAGTGTCTCCCTAATTCTGGAATCGTACTCGATTACGAGTCTTCCGACAGAGTCTCTGTATCCTGAAACAATGAGAGAACAGGTGAAATAAAAAATATATACAGTTAGACAACTTCACAGTGTACTTTTTTGCATCTAAGATCTACGACCGTAAATAAGTTTAATTGGAATATAGATATACACGATAAATATAGGAACTGTGATATTAAGCGTAATGATAATTCATACGCGCAACAGATTAAACGCGCAATTACCTCGTAAAGCGATAATACGAGTCATGAGGTCCGATCGCCTCGGTTAAGTTCATCATTGGCCGCGAGAGAAAGATTGAACGTGACAATTGCCGGAATTGAGATAAATTAAGATTGATCGAGTGGGACGAGATAAAAGTTAATAAAAACAAATAATATAAACACGATATGCACAATGATATTTTTTATCCAGGATAAATTCATCTAGTAACTTTCTAGAAAGATCGCGCGTGACGCTTCGACTTTTTCACTAGACGCTGCCTGCTTGGCCAGCGCCGAGACTCCGCTACCCAGAATGCATCAGCTGCGTGAACGTAGCTGCGTACGATTCTCGAACATCAGCGCCATTCAGACCGAACGGATCAGTCGCTGACTATGACAGTCAAGCATCGACTGCATCGTCATTGGGTGATTAGAAAAAGTCAAAACTAGGTGTAATCATTGTCATTACGAAAGTGTCGATTAATCGTAACGATTATCCGGTCCGGCCTTCCCGTACAAAGCAGATAAACGTAAGTCGTTGCTTATTCGTCTCGAAAAATGAATTCCGTTCAATTAGCATCTAAGAAAAATAATATACGGTAACCACTGTCTCCCGATACTTAATAATTAAAATCTATCGGTAGATCAAGTCTCTAACAAGAATTCGATTAAATGGCTTTGGTGGACGATAAAGTAAATTCAACTAACTGCACGGGTTACTCGGTATCGATTGGTCGATAATGTCGATAATCGAATAGCGTATCGAAATGCATATTGCACCGGGCAGCCGTGAGAAAGATGAAGGGTAGGTACGTACACGGATGGAAGGATAGATACGTCAAATGCATACCATTAGCCATCCCCGTGGGATTTATTGATCGCGTTCGTGTCGTAAATCCATGATTTCTAATTACACGGCTCAGGGGCATCGTCTTCTGGCAAAAAAGGATCATTTATGGTTATACATATAGTTATAGATATCTTGGCCTATAATATAGATATACAGATAACGCAGTCCTTATGTGCCCGTTTAACCATCAACCTGAACATTGCTTGGCTCGCAGGCTTAAGTTTCTATTAAAATGAAAATCCCGATAACGAGGTGGAAAACGTCTCGTAACGTATAATCCTACGGGCAGTGAATCATTGAGCGAACGAGCTAAGGTAAATACATCGACGAAACGACGTCATTTTCAGCGTGCACTTAGAATATCGTAAAATCATCAGCAACCGGGAGAATCGATACACCGTGAGAGTCTGAAACGAGAAAGGAGAGTTGGAAAGAAAAAACTTTTTTTTTTCTTTCTCTAATCCAATCTCGACATAAAGAAAAATTTCGTAAAGATACGAATATAACGGGGATATGAGAAAAAAAAATTTATCCATGAATGATCCAAGGTCTAGGACCAGCGATAGGGATGTTTTCTAAAAACATATGGTGGTTTCACTCATTCATCCCCATATAATCTCCGCCTGAATTTCTCTTAGGAAATGTCTTTGCTGGTCAAAAAGTAAATAAAAAAAAATTAAAAAAATATTCCGAACGAATGGCATACATCCAGTTCGTGCGTGGCTAATGCACTTCATCCAATTGCAACGTGATAACCATAATCACATTGCAGGTACCGTACGTGAGCGCGTATGATTACGTTGCTACAGGATAAAATAGATGGCGTGTATATATGTATATCGTAGGTGATACGCAGGCGCCCGCGCGCGAGAGCGAGAAAATGATATGATGATGTGTCGATATAAGCTGCCTCACATATTCACATTCTTCAAGATGAAGGTACATCGAGGAATGGGAGCCCCCGTGGTGAATCTCACGCCCCCACGTTCTTAACAGATACCCCATTACTATTTATGAGTAGAAACATACCATTTGACCATTCACCAACCAACGTATACCAATGTGTGTATAGATGCCGGTATTAATCGTTCCATCGAAAGATCATTCTGCTAATGTAACATGTAGGCGATCTATACCTATAGATGCTTTCGTTAGACTCACCAGCCCTTAAAATATAAGGAGGATACCACGGAATGAGATCGTGGGTGTGTATATATATATATATATTGAACATTGCTTACCTTTATGTGAAAGGAACAGTCCGTTCTCGAGGGTGTACGGATTTAAGGTTAATTTTCAAAGTTTCCCACGGGAAAATCGATAAGCGGATAAGTGGAAGATTGATCCGAGGAAAAGCGAAGTCAGACTAGGAACGTAACTACGTGTCCTGGGATCTAGGCCGTACCCTGAATTCTGCCGCATGATGTGGCAGAATTATATATATATATATATACATATATGTATGCGGGAGATATGCGAGAGCAGAAGTAGAAGCAAGATCAGCGGCAAGATCGGCGGCAGCAGCCCGACATAGAGATGCTAGGATATTAAACGCACTCGCCGAATTACAGTGTGCGATACGAGGAATCGAGGATGCACGCGAGCATAATAAATCGTCTTGGTTTATATTATAGAAGCGGGCCGAACTGCAGCCAGAGTAACAGATACAGGACGACGAGAAGAAAGATGAAGTTATGCTGATCGCGTGCGGTCCATCCTTCTCGTACCGCATACGCGATCCCTTTGCGTTATGCAGTTTGAACGTAAGAGGACGTTACGCGCAGGAAAGAAGGTCTGCGCATGCGCGAGCCACAGTCGTCATCAAAGATGGCGTCCCGGCAGACGCGCGACAGTCGGTTGTTTGACAGATTAACCCGTACGACAGTTTCGACGAGTCGTACCGGCGTTAATTCGGTGTGCATATTGATATACGTCAACAAGATAGATATACCAGAAGCACCAGAGAATATCCTGTAATGGAATAACCTCCGCAGCAATCTCAACGAGAACAAGATTCCGAGGAATCCTCGACAGTACAACTCAATCCCTCGTATTAACCTAATCGAGCCAGTACCGTTGGCGCATAAATCACTCAACATCTGATGCAACTAAGGTATGTCATGGCCATTGCTAGGCGATCACCTGGAGCCATTCAAAATATATGCACATATTATATCCCTTTGCATAGAATATCCATTCAGGAACTGATTCCTCGAGGCGGGCTTTTCAAATCCTCCCGCCACTACCTTTAACGACCAACCGCTATTCCGGTTAACTAATCAACGACAAAACATAACCTTAGCCAACCAAGGGAATACAGTTATGGACACGCGCGGAGTTTCCAGCAGCGAGAAAGCACCGGGATAGAATGATAGTCTCGTATAATGAAGAAAGGAAGTATAGCCGTACAATAAAGGCATAGAGCTGGAAACAGTGTAAGCTTTAAAAGAAGGAGGAGGAGGAGGAGGCACGACAAGAGAGAACTAGTCTACACGGTAAGTAACATAAGTAAGAGAAGAGAAGAGGAGCACAGTTGTGTACTTAGTACGTAAATAGATAGAGGCAGAAGGATGCGAGGGCGTGTGAACCTTGTAGGATCCCCACGTGGGTGTGTCCCGGCTTCCGCATACTCCTCGGCGGTCACCACATTATCTATTTGCGACTGCCGCTAACCTAACCTAACCTCGCATCGCCGTCCCTCTGACCCCTTCCCCTCCTCCCTCCCTATCTAACAAACAGCCGTACTCTTTACGTTCATACGTTTCCACCTTTTGGTCTGAGGCATCTACATATGCGGCTGACTTTAGTACCGTGTTATGCTTTGCCTTGTAACAGTACGTTACTTCGTAATACGGGCAGAGACAGTGGCTCCGCCGCCATTATTGCTACTCGACCATGCGAAACCATTTGGAATCTTGTCTTTACTTAGGTTTCTACCATAAATGCCTATTTAGCTGATGCTGTTTCACGCTTCGTAACACACTGCCTTCCGTGAGGTTAACTTAGAGATACCATTGCCGTACGTATATATCATCATCCTAAGTAACGTACGTTGCTTGGAATATGAATGCGAACGGGTCCGTGTTTACGTTTCGGAAGATACGAGTTTATTAGCTGAAACAGACTATAAACTTACCGGGAAGTGTCAGACCGCAGTTTAGGACGTGATCAGGTAGCTCGTCGATGGTTCTTGGTGCTGTGATTTCGTCCAGTCTTTTCTTTGTGCCTGAAAGTTAAATATTAGCTACCGTCAGTCGTGCCGTTCTGAAAGTTATGTTTCAGATAAAGATTTGTCATCGATATCAATGCGATAGGAAATATCGGGGTAACCTTATACGTTTGTCGAAGGTCCTGTTACTGGCTATTGTTACCAGCAGCTGAGCACATCTGGACCATATTTAATATTTTTATAAAAATTCTACCATTGTACTCTACTAATTATTGTGCTGTGTTATAAAAAATCGTTTTTTTTTTAATAATCATACTTCAAAATGCACTTAGATGCGTCAGGACGTGCGTGCAAGAGGATCTAATGGCTACCTGCACCGTTTAAACTCTATGACCTTGGCTGACCGTTGCATCAAGAAGGTCAACAAATCTCAACAACCATCCAATTTGCATATAGCAAACTCGTAAGCACAATGCACTTTCTACGCAATCAGCGCGTATCGATGCACTAAGCCACGGTAGAGGCCGGCATTGCATGCAACGCGGTATCATATACATTAGACAGAGCTACTCAATCGAATCGTACAATTTGTATATGAAGTCATAACAAAGCCATATATATATATAAAGCGTGTAAAAAGAGAATTGCATTGCAAAAATTCATAAGTAATGATATAACATGTAAAAAGGCTTATTGTAATTTCTTTTAGTAACACATATATCGGGGTCAGGATGGGTCGGCGCACTTTGTGCTTTAACGTCGTATATAACGACGCAGCATAATGCACTCATTAAGATGCGTTATTTATGCAACGATATTGCGTCACTAATTGACACGTTCTGTGACGGCACTTAGTGCACTGTCTGCACTGCTATATATATATGCACACAGAAATACCAGGTAGGGTGTCTAGATACTTGCAAGATACCGCCATTTTACGGCTGGACGTTTATAAAGAGATCGGACCAGGCTGGCAAAGTGGTGCCGTTAATTACCGAGGCTTGCGGAGGAGTCGCCATTATTAACGTCAATTAAGTGAACTATTAGCTTAAAGCTGGAATGCATTAAAATTACTATAGCGGCAAGGCAGCACGCTACTAGCAATAAGTAAAACGTATTTATATAGCAGGGGGTATCGTGAGGCGTATAGAAAGAATTGATATAAAAAAAAAAAAGTTCCCAGAGTGAGGGAATTGCCGCTCGATTATTTTCCATCTACGCTTTCGAAATGTCCCTAGGAATCAGATGGGAATTTATGAGATCGTCATGGCGTTCAGAGTTTACGGGTTAATTGCACGACGATATCTAACTTCCACTAAGGTACTCATTAGACGAGCTATTAATGGCTATTGCGAATTATTGGTCGTTCCTACCGGCTAGTTTACCAACGCTAGTTACTATTATAGTGAATTTCTTATGCTGTACCAGTTCGTACTGTACATCCGATAGGGAGTGTAGTTCAACAGTGCACGAACTGACTGCACTATCTTTACGACTGTCAATAGTTGCACAACGGTGCATACGAATGCATTATAGTAGCAGCTAGGTTAGGTGAGGTTTGCCTCGTGCAAACTGGTAAGAGAAATAGAGAGAGAGAGAGAGAGAAGACGAATGATGAGAAAGAGGCCAGAAAGATTATTAAAAAAAAAAAAATCAAAATTTATATATTCCCTTTTTTTTCATGTTCATTCTGCATTCACGCATGCGCGGCACAGGTTGGGTTCCGGCAAAGCTGTCCGCGAGTCGTATGCAGATTTCAACACTCAGATTCATTACGGGACGTTAATTATAAGTTAATGACCCGACTGCCGTGTGGCTTTCTGCTGCAAGCTCTTACGTAAGACAATGTGCAAATGCATAGCAGATCCAGTGGGAACTGCAACGATAGTCTTATGCGTCGTTATAGGTGTAATGTGTATATATATAATACAAATATATATAGACACATATGTGAACAAAATTAAAGCCCACTTTGTCCTTGGACGTATCGTGCGTGCCTTTCGCTAAAATCAATCTCACGTGTGACGAGATAAGCTCGTGAGAAAAATAAAACGTCAGTTATGATCGACTTATGGAATATACATTGTTTTTTTTTTTTAGTTGTTTATTCACGCATCTTCTCGTCGAAAGGAAATCTTTCAATGAGCCCTGCACGCGCACGATGATAAAGCCTATCATCCCGTGGCGGCTGAACGTAACCGTAAATTATGAACTCGGCTTAATGCGCTATTTATACCAGCGAATTCTTTACGTTCGTAAGAGGTAACGATTGCCGAGCACGCGACTCCGACAGCTGACGCAGTTTTCGTAAGGAACTGAAATTTTCCGAAATTCTCGAAGACAATGGGGAGATGGGTAGCGAAAACACGCAACAGACTGTACGCGCGGGTAATTTACGATTAAAAGTGGATTTAGGAATGAATGGACGAGGGAGGAAAAATACCAGCGTTTACTATCCTTCCCGTTTTATGATTTCTAAACGCAGCTTCGTTACAGGTCATTTGCAGATGCGACACGCAGTTTTCGAGTTCTTTGTTGGAAGGCGACCCAAGGTATATGTATATATATATATATATAGACATATACTCCGTTCGTGGAAACTATTATATATGCACAGTATGTGTAATAGTTGATGCTTCTGTCGTGACGCGAGTCCTCGCAATGACTTCTGGGTGGTCGTCAGAAGTCGTCAGTCTGTCAGCGCACCTGGGGATATAGCTGATACAAGTACATTCACGTGCGCATGCGCACGGCAGTACGACGTAGTAGCTTCCGGGAACTTGTGAGAACAGAAGAGCGGAAATGGCGCGGGTAGTTGTTACAACGAAAAAAAAAAAGTAGGGTTAAGTTACAGTAGGTATTGACATGTAAATATATTCACAGTATTATTTTTAAGTACCTCAATTTCCTCTGTCTTAATAAAGAAATCAACGTGAACTCCCATGTGCAATTGCGAACATGGCGGGCAGCGTTCTATGAATTGGAAAACCGTCGCGCGTACGTAGCTTTTACGCCGGAAGCGATTAAAACGCTTTAATGGAAAGTGGAAACGATTGTCGGCTTCGCTTTGAATTTTTGTGATACCTGTGGGGTCCTTTGGTCAAACGGCTTGGACTGTATCCATTGCGACGTCACGTATCTACGCAGAGAGTCGACTTACAACTGTCAAAGAATCCGACCGATCGTGGCGCCATCTCCAATCGGTGAAACGAACTTCATTACCGTGGAGAACAGAAGCTTCAAGAATTCTGTGCAGATAGTTGCTGAATCACTTCTGTCTGGAATTTCAATTAGCTACCGTATAGGGTTTACGAAGACAGTGTAATTACCGAGAGATTAATATTTAATTTAATTAGGCAACCGGAAGTTGGATCGCATGAGATTCTTAAAGAAAAATCGACAAAAATTACAAAATTATCAATCTACTCAATGACCATTATCGAATTCCAGGTAACTGTCACTGTCGGTAAAAAGAAAACACTCTACGCGCAAACTATTTACCGGAAATGTCTGGTGTACCCGTACCAACCGGAAGTACTAATGTCCCAGATCGAAGCGTTTAAACGAAGCCGACACGGTACGATTGATACTAGATAAAATGTCGGTTAACGAGCCGTATAATTTTCGGGAGCAACTCTCACTCGATTGCTTGACAAATGATTTCGATCATTAATTCAAAATTGAGCATGAACAGAGGTCACAGGTATCAAATATACCAGGTACGATCATTCGCTAGCTTCTATATATATATGCATGCCCATAGGTACCTGGATCAAGTATATAAAAAAATATATATAATACCGTCCATATAAAAATCTAGATGGTCCCTTTTTGTCCCGCAATCTCTATGACGACAGAGGTACAGAGATAAAAAACAGAGTGTTGACCCCCGACGATATCAAGATACTGACACAGCTAGAGTCAAAGGAGAAAAGGGATAGTGGGTCTCAATGGCGTCTGCGAGCAAGATCAGCAGCAGCAACGAATCCCAAAGGGTGTGGCTTTGTTACACACGAAGCCAAGGGCGTGGGCATTCGGGTATGTCCGATTGCCCTCGACTCCTGTGTACGACTCCCGTGTACTGGTACGGTTTAAGACTCAAACCATCTACTGGTTATTCATTGACCTGCCCCCCTCCTCTCCCCCTCCCCACCAAGTGAACGGGTACCCAGTAATACTGGATCCTGAAGATATTATTTATTTGGCGGAACCACTTTATTGCGTTTCACGTGGGTAGCTTTATGTTTGCCTTTACATACCGCCAGTCCAGAAGAGTGTACTGAGAGAATGTGAAAGAACGGGAGAAAGTATAGAGGAGGAAGAGAGATAAAAAAAAAATTAAAAATAATATACCTCAGTCTCGACTTCATTCTGACTACGCATGTGTACAATGCAGTCAGCTGCTAACTGGACATATGTGAATGAATTCTGTACGGAGTGAGTAGGTACCTGAGTGGCAGAGTACCTACCAAGAGGAAGGTACCCGTCAATGAAGTACACAAGAGAGCCACGTGCTAATGAAACCCGACAACCCGTGTAAAGTCGCGGTCAATTGCCAGTACCAGTTAGTTATGTTAATACAGGTTGACCGCGCTCATATATATATACATATATATATGCAGGTAATTGCATATGTTCCTTGACTTTGACCGTCTGAGCCATTCGCGGAGTTATGGCAAATAGAGTGTAGGAGGACGTCACTTATGAGAAGCGTATATACATAGGTGCGATGTATGGTCATGCACAGTATTTTTATTTTTTTACTCTCTCTCTTTTTTCACTTCGCTTTTGTCTCTCGATGTTCTTTCTCTCTTTTTCTGTGCACCGCGCCTGAGGATAAAAGAGAGGCCATTGGTAACGGCGCAAGGCGAGAATTCATCTGAATGACGGGCGAAGCACCGGCCGCGCCGTGCGATCGAGTGACATGCAAATATTCTTGCGATTTGCATACCCGTTTATTACAATTACGCCTCCGCCTGAGAAAGTTATTGCGTAATAATACGCTGCGGTAATTTACGATTAATAACTGCGACGCGTGCCACCGCGTCCAATCGGATATCGATATCGAACTTGACGTTTACCTGCACTATCTGTTGGGGTCTTACCGTTAACGGGTGTTATTTGTATTTAACTTTGAACGGTGAGAATGATAACGATGCGGCCGATTGATTTGAACTGTTATCGTGTTTGTTTTGTACTATACTGAGAGAGGCGGCTATTAGAATCCTCTGTTACATTAATCCAGATTGCATCTACGCCGGGAAATGTCAGGAGACCATCCCACTTTGTAAATTGCAACAGACTGCGTCGTGGTGCATCGGGTGAAAAATGGTATTTATGTACGGAGACTTGCATGGGTATGATGCACTTTGTTATGCACTGTCGGGACGAAGGTCTCAATGAACTCACCAAAACCCATCCTGACCTCCTCTTCGTCGTCGCTGTCGATGTGCTTGATCCCGGCGACCTCGAAGGTCTGACCTCCTGACTCCTTTCTCCTGGACTCGCACTGGCAGCTGCTCTCTGTGCAGCCACAGGAATCCCGGGTGCATCTGCATCCTAGAAGGGGATCATCCGTGTCCATGTTTCTGCAGGCTGGACAAGGGAAGGCGATGTCGTCGATTGATACGCGTTCGATCATCCTCTCGATGCTGATCAACAGTGTCTCTATGACAGCTGGTAAGTCCTCATCGGTGACCTGGTCAGGATGGAGACGTTCGCCGAGGTGATGGTTATTGTCCGAGGATTGGGGTAGGTCTGATGTTGTCGCTACGATCTTCTCCAGGTCGAACGGGGTCTTAAGGTCGGTTGGATTCAAGGCGCGACTCTTCAGTTCGCACCTCGTCGTTTCCTTCCACTTTTCCATCGTCATCGAGGACACGTTTCCGGTCCTCTTGATCTTCCTGCCGGTATCCCAATCGCCTGCAGCCTCACGCAAAAGACTAGAATTCTTCGGGCGACGTCTCCACTCCGTCGGTTCCTCCTTCCAGGAGTCGACGCTCGAGGTCGACTTCGACTTGGCGACTGGTACGCCAAAGCCGAGGTCTTCCTGATCCTCGCCAGAACATTCGATCCTCTCAGGTGTATTGACTCTTTCGGTAGATCGATTATCGGTATCGCTGCTGCTTCCACGCGGTCTGGCCTGTACCTCTTCTCTGGATCTTCGTCGAGGTCGGGATTTCGCTGCTGAGGATGAGGACGTGGCTGGTGGGGCCTTTTGAGTATCCCGCCAGTCCATATACTCGTCCTCGCGGTCCCAACCGAGAATTCCTGGGGCCCGCATCGACGCTCTCCAAACAAGGGCTATCTGTAATTAATTTAAAAACAAAAGGAATTTATTAAATTCTTTTAATTTACCTAAAGTAAGAAAAATTCGTTTACCTATGAAATCTTATAACTCAAACTAACCTCCACGCTGCTTCTTGCACTTTCAGCGTTAACCTCGGTTGCAGTTGCAGTTGCAGCTGCCTGTCGGACGCACAGGTAACATTCCCCGATCCGAAGGGCCGATGCCTCCAGTTCGCCCAATTGTAATATAACTCCACTACGTGCAAGGGTCAAAGGCCATCCCTCAGGGACTACACTCTCGTTTCCCTAAAATCAAAAAAAAAACAGACACACATTAATTATAAATAATAAATAATTTATTAACAAAATATTTATCTCTCATCCTGTAAGCACGTTGTGACTGATGTATACAAGAGCGTTTTAAGAGGGCAGGGAACTGGCCCAGATTCAAACTGAGTGCATGATGCCCAGGGATCATGTACCGAGAAAGAGAGGAGATCAAAGAAGGAAATAAGGCCCCGAAGGAGACGCGGAGTATCGCGAAATTTCATCGCCGTCCGACGAGCCTTCCTGAATGCGGCATTGTCGGCATCCTGGTCCGATCGGAGTCTACCTAGAGAAAAAGGCCCCGATAGGTACTTGTGGTTTATGATGCCCCGATAAAACACGGGGGCCCCACTGTCCGTCAACGTATGTCTCATTAGCTCTAAACACTTTTATAGATAAATCTAGGGCCCACTTATTCGACTTTCACTGTGATTTACTCCTTGCGGAAATTCCAGGATGAGGCCCCCTTTTACTTGTGTATATTATTTACACTATATATATATATTTTATATAAAAATCAAGTGAATATATTATATACTCGCGGAAACGATTCTCCGGTATATCTTGTTGAGAATCGTGTAAATATATATATATATATATATATATACACACACACACACACACAATCTATAATGGTTCCTAGAAACTCATATGCACATATGACACATATGGCTCCCCTCGTCTATAGCAAATACATATAATATCAGTACCGATCGGACATCGGGACAATAATCTGATGAAAGTTCATAACGCGATGCCGATCATTACAAATAAAATGAATGAGTTATTGAAGCCGATTTGAGATCGATCTTTCGAGAAAAAAAAAAATTGCGGCATACGCAACGAGGACTTTCATGAGCGACGAGTCATACGCGATCAAATTAATCGGCATGACGCGGGCATCTTTCACATTCGTAAAAGCCGATCGATCGTCCATTGAAAGCGACAGACTCCACCCTAAATTATCGTTAATAATTATCGTACTGTAGACCCGAGGTCATAGGTCAATTCTCCAGACATAAAACATATGAACTATGGGTCAAAGTATTTTCAAGCGTATAAGGAATCCCATAAGGAAATTTCAGTATCCTCGGATAAATACAGGCAGCACAGCGTACGCGGTTAAACAGTGTATTATTCCGTCATTACCTCCGGTTAATGACAATAGAAAGTGTCAGTAATGCCACGGTAAGTCGTACAGGTAAGACAAAGAGATCTAACGGCGTTAAGATACACCGGGAAGTGCGTGGGCGTCAGGTGGACAACGCAAGACTCGGATGAATCTTCAGCAGGGAAAGTGTTAACCCGTAGGGTCACGTATGAACTTCTGGTATCTTGTGAACTTGAACAATATATATATATACATATATATAATCTTGACACGGTAAAATTTTTTTCAAAATTTTATATATCCTTTTCTCATCAGATCAAGGAACTTCTTTAACGACAGGTATTGAGGCTGGAAAACGAGGATCCGGCGGCACAGTAAACCTACAATCTGTTGTGACACGCGATCCTGATATCTGACGTGTTAATCATTAGCGATCGGCTACGATTTGAACGGGACTTGGACTTATTAAGTTTTCCTTACGCTGGAGTGCAGCGATGCACTGTAGTGCAGCAATGCATTATTCGAGGGGGGGAGGGGGGGGGGCATGCCACTTTGTATGTATACGCTGCGGGCTATTTGATAGATAATAATTCAAATGGAAAATCGAATTATCATTGATCATTTAGATCGTTGATGATGATGATGATAATAATATTAATAATAAAGGCACTGTTGACATTTGTATATATTAGAAACGTGTTAATTAATTTAAAAGATCGAACGAGGAGAAAGGGTCAATTAAAAAATATTTTTAATTAAAATTAATATCCGACATTTTAATGACGATATTAAGCTCTGCAGAGAAGACTCGTCGCTGACATTATCCGATGTGACATTTCATGAAAATAACGATCGTGCATTTATTACGACAGTGGCGCGCCCTGGAGTTAATTATATTAAACGCGATGTAATTACGTCGATTTTAATAAGCGATTACATGGTAAAGAGTTATGATTTACGTGTGAAATTGACGAAGCAGCCGTCACGAGAAGTTTATAAGTGTCGGGTGTCGGTGAAGAAATTATTAAACGAATTTTTAAAAATCACGCCGTAACCCTCTCCACTCTCGATCAGATCTTTAAAAATATACGAGAAGTGTAAATAAATAAAAAAGAAAATGCGTCCTTCAATTACCGATCCGCCAATCATTTCGTTATCGACCTCTTTGTTAAGACACAAAGAGAGACCCCTGGGTAGACTAAGCTAGACACAGCCTCCCTACCGTAGACGCATCCTGCCGCTGATTGGAAAACTTGGCGCAATTGAACAAGCCCAGTTCACAGTGCCGATAACCATAAAGCCACCATATCACGCAGCTGCGATTATTACATATAAAAATTAATAATCGATCCAATCAAACGGTATATCCCAGCATGCACTACTGGTGCTGCATGGGGGAAAAAAAAATGGCCAATGAAATGCACTGGAGCCGTGGATATGAACGAGGCTTAAGGTTTGTATTCTCATTGTCCCAAGGCTACGTACTTGTTTCACTCACCTCGTGTACATGCTTCTCTCTAGCGAATTCGAATTACCGAATGATCCATCCAAGGATTTAGCAGGGACGTAAAGGATGCAAGGATGCATCTTCGCCCCTGGGCTTATCCAGGTGCATGGGAAGCGTAAGTGCATATAGGTGCACATAGCAAAGCGCCAAAGTATCTAGTACGCACTACACTACCTTTGTACACCTACACCTACCTTGGTCTGTCATTATAATACTTGTTGGTCCATTGCGTGCCGGCATGAGCTCTCGGCGCCCAAGCATGACCACACTCGGCTTCGAGATTATTATGCAAGTACTCTCGGGGCTCGCGTGCACCAAGTTCCGGGTTTGATTGTCCGTTTTACTTGGGTGCGATCGTTACTCGTTACACTTGCTCGACACCCAGGGTATATGCATAGATAAGAGAAGCCATTTTTTATTCGTCACCCCGAAGGCTTAATGGAGATTGCTGGTGAGTTTTAGAACGCGCGGTCATTGAAAAAGAATCATGTACTTATAAATTGTACGTACAGAGGCGCCACCGTCGCGGGTAATTCGAAATAAGCTCGGCGGAGCGCAGCGGTCGAAAGTTTCCCGTGCGCTTCTGATAGGTAGTTCTGAGTTTCTCCGCAACATGGCCGACGGCGCCTGGTGTATAGCTACGATAGACTAGGATTTGATTTATTATTAAATTACTTCAATGATAATCGATCTACGCTTTATGAGCGATGGTACGATCTTCGGTGAGTGAGTTAGTTGCGTCATGCGTGTGTATAAATATATATACGTACATTGGAGAGCAACAAACGGCAAGAACAACAACAACGGTTAACGACGTAAACCGTCATTCTTTTTTGTACTCGCCAGTCGAACCAAGTACCATTTCAAGCGTATTATTAGTCGCCGACACAGGTGTTATTTTCTATTTGAGATTTTATTTATGTGTCGGCCAAGGCGATAAATTTGCATGGGTCTAAGGACTTCCTGGACAGATCGTATATCGAAGCCACCTTTTCCATCCTACGAAGAAACGGCGCGCCTGCATTCCGATCCTGTGTTAAAGCTCCCTGAAAGCTACGTTATTTTACGGTGTATTAAAAGGTTCGTGCGAAAACGCTTTGAGAATCACTGAACTCGCATGACTGACGCTATCGTTCCGCAAGGATATAAGGATTTTCGATTTTTCTCTTTTAACAGTGTTTTCGTGGTAGACCAGCATCCCAAGAAGAGATACCCCGCAAATGGCTGACGCAATTTACCAGGACTCTCAAGAACGACTTGCAGGTCTCCGACTTTCGTAAGAAATCTTTATGCCCGGTCCGCACGCTTAAACTGGCTTAATAATTGCACTCCTTATACGTGGAGTCGCTGTAATTGTTTTACATAATCAAGATGACTCGATTCGGTCTGATGCATCGCCCCGACGCACTGCCAGGAAAATTCTGCAGGTTAAAAACCAAAGTATAATAATCTCATTGCAAAATCTTTTTTTTTGTAAAACATCCAAAAAAAAATTTCAACGTCTTATTTACCCAATTAAAAATGTTTATCGTTCAAAAACTGCATCACTGCGTATCACTAAAATTTTTGGTATGCATAAAATTTTGACTAAAAAAATTTAATAATTGTCACGTTCCAATTTCTGTAAAATCGTTTCTAATAAGCGACTGAAATCGGTTCTGTCGCTTTATGCCATACCGATGCCTGTACTTGTCGTCCTATAAGCGATTGGATGTTATTAGACGCAATCAAAGGCGGTTTCTAACGACACTGAAAGTGCGACGAGAGTCCTCGTCCGTCGCGGCGCGTACACATGTAAGCAAAGGATGGGCGACGTGAGAGGTTGGCAGCCTTTGAAAAGTCGGCCGTGTCGCGTATGCCGCTTCGTGGGAACGAGCGACGAGTCCGTAGAGTCGCGAAATCGAAGAATACGGTTCGCGGTTTGTGGACGCGTCTTGTGCACGTTATATTAGAAGGGCAGAGAGGGGAGCGATATACTTAGCGGGTAATTACGCGGAGCGACAAGAAAAGGCGAGCGGAACTTTTGAAAGGAGAAATAGAAGTCTCGATTGGTGCTGACTTCGAATATATATATATATAAACCGAGTGAGATTACAGCATTAAAAGAGGACCCATGTTCTAATATGGATTAGAAATGGCAGTCTATGGTCCAGAATCTTCAAGATCGTTCGCCATGTACGTGTTACGTGGGGAAAGTATGGGAGGTGATGCTGGGGCTACTGTAACGATCGGAACCACGGACTGGCTATAAATCATCTCGCTAACCGGCAATACTGTGCCGTGGGATTAGCCATTATTCGCTCGATTGCTTCCACTTATTGCCAGGATATTTAGAATCCTTTTTTCATCTCTGATTGATGCATATTTACAGTCGTTTGCACGTGAATATAAAAACCATACGTATATTTGGGTCGTGGCATCAGACATCAATTTTGACAAACGTATAAGATTTTTTTAATAGATTTTATCACGTGAAAAAATTTTCCAAATAAATTCAGCCAAGATTTAAAGAGCGTTAGATCTTTATGACGACCGAAGACAATTTTCATGGACCACACAAGCTGCCCAGCATCCTTGGCCAGAACGAATGTATATATGGTACTGAGATGACTGCCAGGATTTAACTTCAAGATCCAGCACTGAATCGCTCGTTTAGGATGAAAAGGATTGGGCCGTTGGAACGACTACGTGGGTGGTAAGGACGATCTCAGGACTCGAGGATTAGGGGAGTGGGGGTGGTCCTTGAGAAGATGCTGGACCACTATAGGAGTTTGCAGTGTAGACAGATCTATCTGATAAAAATGTATATACATATATACATCTAATTCTCGTATAAATATTTAATGCCAATGTTCGTTTAAGACCAAAAAAAAATTCCCAAATTGGTCCGTAGAATTTAACAAATTTATAACATGACGAAACACAGATCCCAAAGATTTGCCAGCCTTACATATCTCAATTTCAAAGGCATCAACTATACAGATGAATTATCAAGATGGAACTCGGAGTCGAGAAATACGATCCGATCATTTGCATAATCCCACTGGACCTCCCAAATGGAGTTAGACTACCGTATAGAAAAAAAAGGTCCCACGTTACGTCACCGAATGAAAAAAAAAAAAAAAAATGCAAGAGCCCAGGTCAAGATCTTCGTACACGAGTACAGCGAGCGAACCGCGTCTAATTAAGCAATAAGAAAAGGTGAGAGGAGGTTACGTATAAATATAAAGAAAAAGAAAATAATAAAAATCCAAGATAACGGCGCCGATCGCGACAGGAAGTAAGAAAACTCTAAGAGAGTCCGTCCCGTAGCACCTGGAGGAATGTAGATGTGTTATCTGAGTCCATGCCCGGTTCTCTGTGACATACCTTCCACCTTCCAACCTTTTACCTTCCCCACCTTATACAGTCCCGTACGATTTATTATCCTTATGCCTAGCGCGTTAAAACCAGCCGACTTCGGCAAACGCATTGACCATGATCTCTCCGTACCTGTCCTGCGGATGCATTTCTACGCCATGCATATTCATAGGAGACCGCGCATGCGCATTATGCGCCTAATTGAATTCCTAGTGGAAAAGTCTAGGGAACTTTTCTTTTTCTCCGCCACTTCCACGCTCCGGACCCAGTAGTCTCTATAGCAGCTCGGTATCGAAGGCGCATGTACAAATAAAAGACTATCGATAGGCGTGCTCTTGGCAAATATACGATATTAATAGATATACAGTCTAACGACTGACAGGGACCACCAACGAATTGCCTAGGGACTTTAGCGCCCAGGTTTAATAACCTACCCACTGACACAGTACGTGTAACCATACGTAGGACTCTTACGTTCGTCCTGGAGTTCCTAGAGTCTCGGGTTTCGTCGTTGGCGAGGTCTCTTTATGTCGTGTGAAAAGAGGTCGCGAGATCTGACCCCATGAAGCGACTCCGATTCCATAAAGCCTCGTCCACAGGTATACGAATAGATAGACGTTTATTCGACTTGCACGTGAGAGAAAGAGAGATAGCAACAAGAATAACAGATCGGTCTGATACTCTAGACTGATATATATATGTTCGCGACCCCGTCCGTTAGTCACAATGGGAAAAGTACAGGCGCTCGAAAAATTTCAAAATGGCGACCGTAATGAGCGCGAAATTTCGAAGTTATTAGAATCGAATTATAGACCAGGTCCAAGTCGCCTTTAGGGGTTTTCTTGGGTACCGAACCACAGTGACTGGCGAGTCTTTAGCGTAGGATGAATCAGCCTGGCCGGTACCAGGGTACGCTGGGATCGCTCAAGGTCAATGACCCCACTGCCTCCCTCCTTGCCCCAACTCACAATCTCGTAATTGTTTAACACACTCGATCGCGTTATGCGAAACATGGCCAAACTCGGCCCATTCATTCGGAAATCTCGATCGAAGATTTTTACTGCTTCGAGCTGTTATTATTATAAATGAGATGAGGCTGCGAATGGACCATCAAAAAGCCGCACGACAAGAACCACATTGTGGCCTTTAGCGGTACACGACTCTTCTGGTTCGACCGAGCAGATAAGAGCAAAAATGTATAATGGGCTTGAGATGTAATAAACAAAAAATATACATATACATATATGTATACGAAGAAGTCGATCTGCATGTTTGATTACCATCGCTCAAATCAGACACTCCAAAAGATACAGCTGGCAAAGATCAATCGTTTATCTAGATACTAACAGATAATTCAAGATAATTTCAAAAGATGACAGTCTTAACGCTCCTGTCGATTAACAATCGAGTTATCTGTCTCGAGATAATTTTCTTCGTCTTATCTGAAGTATCTTGATAAAAATTAAAAAAAAAAAAAGAACAAGAGACCAATCACTTGATAATATTTTTTGCCTCCGTATTTGTATTAGAAATTACGTAATGGCTGTTTTGGCTAACAATCTAAACTCAATTTCAACGAGCTTACCTAGTACCGCAGGTCAGTTACGTACGATTTAAGTGTTTTCGAGGATGAGATAACTTGACGAATAAAAAATTTATCTAACGACCGAAAACAAAATTACGACAGTATTTTGTTATTTTTCCACCCTTTACAGCTTCTAAACTGCACAGGTATCTGTCTTCTAATGTTTCTATGTTCCTTCTGTGTATCCAAGCTTGTTTTCCTAGTTAGACTATGGCAATAGAAGTCTGCCAGGTCTGCCAGCTGGATTTAGTACCGGGGTAGACCATTGCCTGGCGCTGCTAGTTTAGCATATATATATATATATATATATAATATGTACCAAGGAAGAGGTCAAAGTTGAACGACGTAGTTTCCGGTGAAATTAATGGACATCAACGCGACAATTACTTTAAGCACAGCTAGAAATTCTCCCGAGGCAACGAACTGCGCCTATAAGAAGTCCCCTGTGAGTTTCTCAAAGATTTATCATTGCTTGGAAGCCAACCAGATACAGATATACCAACCAGATTATAATTGTAAGTACGTTATCAGTAGATCTAATACCAACAAGTAAAATAGACATAGAAATATTTTGCATCGGAGCATCAATCCATCTCTCCCTCCTTAATCGTACCTGCACTGATCTATCCCTTTTAATTAGGTCTAATTTTTCAAAAGAAAAAAATTTGAAAATTTTTTTACGTAATTCACAACGGATACTCCTTAACGCATTTTTCTTACTGTCGTCGGTCTCGATCGTTGTGAACGAACCTGTAGCCACTCTGCTCTTGGTCCCTTCCACGACCGAGTTTGTCCTCCGGTGCGAACTTTGAACCGCGAGTCAGTGTCTTCAATAGGAAAGTAACTGTACTGACCATCAGCCAATTTTCATTCTTTTATCCTACGGTGCTTCCCTATATATATAAAGTAGATATATATATAGGTATAGTGTGTATAGTATAGTGTATATATAGCGAAGTAGATACGTGGATATATATATATATATATATAGATTGAAAACGTGAGGTATCGATAATCAGTGATCTAACGATACCTGCCACTTTTTTTACAGTCTTAATAACAAAGTTCGATCTATCGGAAATCAAATCCCAATTCCGACGAAGTCGAGTTGCGACATCGTTAACTACTTGAAAATAAGGCAATGGGGAAAGAAAAAAGAGTAAATAAAGAACAATTTGCGCGACCGATCGATTCGTTCTCTTCGTGAAATGTTAATGGGAATATTGAATTGGTGAACTATTTTTTTTTCTACACAGGTCACGCGATTGATCTTTATTGGATTTACAGGGCAGGTATATATTTTCTAATGAAAAAAAAAAAAAAACGAATCTAGATTGCGTAATTTACAAAAATTTCGAAAGAAATTATTATTTCCATTCTTCTTATCGTAATCGAAAATTACGAGCGTATTTTTAATTCAAAATATTTTACCGACAGCTCCGATTTAACGATCACGATTCCCTGACCCAGTTCATCTACCAATACCTAATCGTTATCAATCCCCAAGAGGAATCGGTGTAACGTTATTGATATTTGCGCAAGATTATAGCTCGGCCTGGTAAAACGTGATTTATTAAGTCCGACTGATTGTGCCGTGATATACCTGACCTGCCTTGTTATCCTTATCGTTTAAAGAATAAAGGCTTATCCACAATGCGGGACTTCCTGCTTGCTACCAGCCTTACGTGTACAAGGTGAGATAAGTTCGCTCGGACTCGTCCTACTTGAAAGCCGCGATAACACCGGGATAACCATAGGCAATGATATTCGAAAATTCACTGCCGATCCGCCCTACGCGCGCAAACCTTAAAGGAGCGTTCACAATAAAAAGAAAAAAAAATTCAACAAACGACGATCCGTATGAGTATTATTGGTGAAAAAAAAATATAAAAATTTCTTTTGATCTGTACATAAAATAATTTTTTTTTTCGATAATGTAACAATACCTATAATATTTATATATATTTATAAACACACATGCCTGACGTACGTATGTGCACGCGACTGGTATCGCGATATCTCATAGGCGGTGGTCGCTATTAAAGGTAGATTGCGCTTTCTCGGTGGTCTACCTATGGGGTTATTACCAACAACCTGCCACCCAGAGTCTGAAGTGGGTGTGCCAGGGGAACCATGGTTACCCGGTTGGCTGTCTGGTCCTTATGAACTAGCATGTACGTAAGTAGCCGCAGCATCCCGCTCTTATATACCAAAGAGAAGAATAATGTGCGTAGTAGGTCCTATGGAAGTAACTAGGTATATATCCTGTGATCGAGCAATTCCATGGGAATGGTATGCGATTCATTCGTCCCAAGATATATATACATATATATATATGTAACTTGTCGAGATCCCACAATTCCATAGACGCTTCAGAATTGCACTACACTAAGAGGCATTAAGTGCCCACGCAAAATCCAAGAAAGCTTAACGGTCAAATATGTTTGCCACAGGTATCGGTCGAACGTAAAATTTCAAGCAGTGACTCGAGAACCGAATATAATTTTAAACGAGTGAAATTATCCTTGTCAATAACTCGCGCGTGAGACGTTTACTTTTGTTAATCGCAACGAAGCGTAACGAACGACCGAGCGATAAAATATATATTCGACGGCGAGCACGGCTTCGAATTGTACGTAAGACGCGAGCCGAGCATTGGTTGTTATGCATAGAAATCGCGTGGGGATGTTTCGCTTTCCAAAGTTGGCGTGTCGAAAAAGAAAAATAAAAAGAAAATCACCACGCGAGTGACACATAACAGTGGAGCGAAGATAAAAGGAAGATTTGGCGGTTAGGAATCAAAGGAATTCATTGTTACGGACTGGTTTCTTTTAGCGGTCCTACGTCGCGCATGCGCGGTGACTCGTCTCGTTTCAGATGGCAGCACCTGCGCCTAATCGGATTACTCGGCTAAAAAGCGTTAACGTTCACGGGTGAAGCCATAGTCTCCGTGGACGATTAAAGCGTGCAGGAGGCATGGCTACAGGTTCACCAGGAATACACGTGTATGTAATATATACCTGCTGCACTCCTCCACGCGTTCCTGACGCCGGTATACGCGATGAGACTTTATCGGGTGAGATATGGTCTACGGTAACCGCTTGGGTTATGTTTGACATGCGCGCGCGGCATATTTGAATGAGATACCGACGACTGGGAATATGCTTTGGATTTAATGCCGTCTGCCGTTGGCTTTCTTGTTTATCTTCTATTAATAAGATCCTGCCTACGGGACTCGGAGGTATGAAGTAAATAAATACAAACGTATACGTTGTTAGCAGGATAATCATCGCTCGTCTCGTGGGGTCCGTTCGTAAGTACGACGTGCCTGTACGTGCTGCTAGTTTTTCTCGGCTTTCGTTGCACGCAGCATGTATATCTATACAGCCGGTGGCTGGACGATGGTAACGAGAGGAAGGACTCGAGGATAAGGCGAGGAAGAAAAACAGGGCATTCGACGGGATAATGTAAGAACGATGATCCTTTGCAAGGATTACGGAAGAATTATTGTAGCTCGTAGCGAAGAACGGTGTGTGAGGTAAGAGATATCATGAAAATTTGGAGGTTAACCTTATGATTTTATAATGAATATTCTTGGCGTGCTCTTAACACGCTTGTACGTTGTCGAGGACATTGAAAGCGAAATTGCTTTCCTGTACGCAGGAACCGACAATGGCTACCGAGCGATCTTTTACTCGGAATTGCACATTAAAATGCCGTTCCACGTGATTGCCGGGATCGGCATCCTGAAGATGCGTGTCTTCCAGGAACTTCTTCTGGGTGCATGTAGACATAGCAGGGAGAGTACCGAGGCACAGGGAGGACTGCGTACGTTGCTGGATGAAAAGGAAAAAAAAAACCCGGCACTCAGGAGCAGCAATGCATCAACGTGTTGCATCGGCAGGACGAGTGCAGTTGAGTCGCGTGGCCTTCGACGTGCAGGGAATGCAACGTCGGTAAAGCTGGAATCGTCGCAGTGGAAAATCGACATGAAATCTACTCCAAATTCAGGCACCATTCAAGCTAGAGTTCCAATTCCTTTGGTCGAAACCTGTGCCGGTGCTAGATTAAGGAAAAGAAGTTGGAACCGCCGCGAGAAAGAATAAAAAAAATTAAGAAACCAAACATAGGATTTAAGAGATGATTGGATGAGCTTGGAGCTTATCCAGAAACCAAGCCTATCTAGTTTTGGCCACAGGAGACAAAAGTACCTTACCACGTGAAAATTAAGGCGTCTCGAAAAGTCGGAATCTATTCTAGGATTTAAGACCTTCCAAGATACATGGCACAGTTTTAATTAGGACACTTGATTAGCTCTTAAAAAGATTTTAATTCTTCAATATAGTTTACTTCGATTTTTCAATTTGGCGACTCCAGCTTTAGTGACCTGGGAATGCAGGTAGGTTGGAATTAAACAAAATATTTTTTTAGCAAATTCTTGTATCTTCCTAACAATAGACAAAATGACTGTACACTGTTTGAAAGTTACTTTGATAATTTTTTCCAAAAAAAAAATTCTCAAATTTCCAACAAATTACACAGAGACGTAAAACCCACGTGGACATTCTCAACCAGCTCAACGACACTTTCTCAACGATTCCCAACAAGAAATTCCCTGTATTTGTCAATCCTCTCCACAAGCATCTACGACCGTCATGAGAATCAGCCCAGTGTCCACTTCCTGTCGGCGTGCAGCCAGCAATCATGAAATATGTATCGTACAACGTCCACCACTAGGATAGAAGCCCCTGGATTAATGAACCATGACAAGTGCATCTTTTTGTCGCGAAACGACTATTGAGCGTTCGCCTTTTTGTCCAGAGCCACCCTGACGTTGATACCAGTCATTACAAATTGATCCCCATCAATAAAGCGACCGCCGTCGCGTTCCCGTTGGCAGAACAAAATGACATCAGGACCGATAATCAAAGTACTTATCATAATAATTCGGACATCACTTCCTCTCGCATAATTAATCCGATAAGACCGAAAAGTGATTAAATGATAATAACAATTTTTTTTCAAGGTCACCATACATATCATCACGTAAAGTTCACATACCACTCGATATATCGATATCTCTATACTTCACGAGACTTCGACTTAATTCCATCGCTTAACCAGACTCCTGCAGCTACATGGATACATATCCACCACTTTCTCCAGGATTCACCTTCAGCCCATCTCGGGGCTCTTTATTGCTCCATTAAGGCACGATCGCATCGGTATATTAAGTGCGACTCACGAGAATCGGCCACCTTTTACGCGAGAACCCCGTGTTCCTTTCTGGATAATTGAGATGGTCGCGTGGCCGTTTCTATGTGGCAGCAACTACAAGAAGTGCAACACCGTTATATCGTTACTACGACACAGTATATAGATATATACACCACGTGAGAAACGATCGGTATTCGTTATGCACGTTATAAGATCTCCGATGAGACCCAAAAGACTATTCAGTCCCATAGCAAGTACTTTTAAACCTAGAGAAATATTCTATTCCAGGTCTCATTCGGGAGTACGTGGACAAAGAGAAGGGAATTGTAAACGCGGCCAAATTTCTACGAGGATTCCAAGCCTCATTTTCGTGTATACCAAGATACATCCCAGTCGGTAATACAGAATTTCTCTTTTTTTTTATCCATGCTCTCCAGATCGAAAGCGACAGTTCTCCTTTGAGAGGCGACAATGGGCCAGTCGCTAAAGGACGACAAGACCGATATCGTTACGTGGGTAAAAGTAATATTGCGACAATGAACGAAAAGAAAGATTTTCGAGCCCCTTTGACCCCTAACATAAAAGACGTTTGCGAATTTTGCTCCGGCATTATTTATCAGGATAATAAGAAAATAAGATTATCGAGAAGTCATCGTGTTCCTTTTTTTTTTATTTAACTCGTTTAAAAACTTTCGGTGAGTTTCCACGTATTCTCAAAGTTTCCACGGTTCTCGATCTATACACACATTGTATATGTATACAGTCAGTAGATCATAGGTATATCGTTTCCCACGGCTGACAATGCCCAATGCAGATATCGAGATCGGT
Source organism: Calameuta pygmaea (assembly GCA_031762395.1). NCBI lineage: Eukaryota > Metazoa > Arthropoda > Insecta > Hymenoptera > Cephidae > Calameuta > Calameuta pygmaea. The sequence continues at coordinate 559,303 of JASANN010000260.1, forward strand.
CAGGGAAACTAGTCTAGTAGAGTCATAGTATATTTTTATTGGGTCCTATAGTCCCATAAGGCCTATATATAATATGGACTGCGTTACCATAGACGATATACAGGGTATACGATTAAGCATCGAGAAAAGGAAGGCCCCCAAGCCTCTGTGATCTGGGACCGTGCGATCGTGTGACGGCCTCGTGTCGACCGGTCACGGTCTAAGGCCCCTTCGGGACATAAACGGGACTAAGGCAGTACCCACACCAAAGGCATAGTCGTATCGTCGATCCTCGCGAAGCAGGAAGGATATTTTATACAGGGAAGCACTACTACGTGGCTCCGATATCGCTACAGGATCATTTTTACGAACAATAACAAAGACCAAAAAAAAAAGTATTCATAAGGCCCTCGAGCGACGGATAGAGCAAAGACATGGATTGGAAACGTTATTGCCGTTATAAAAATTTCAAAAAGCCCGCGTCTTTCAGGCGCGTACAAACAAGGCGCATGCGCGCCTGTCCGCGTCTCTAACTATGCGGAGCACTGACATGGGTGGTTTGTCATTCGCTCCGGAGGCTCCGTCATGTCGAGACCCGACGACGCCACCTACGTCAATGTCATGTTAATGAACTCTCTTCGGGGCCCGTGAGGCCCGCGATTATTTTACCCCATGCGAACGGTATCTTACCTGGGCCCAGGACACGGTGTACATGCACTATAGATATAGATAGACAACTAGCTGGTTACATGGGTATATAGATACTGTACATATATAAAGAGAGAGAGAAAAGTATAATTGCCGTTGAGAAACCATGCGGAATTGTCTCCTTCCCTAACGGGGAAATCATCTACGAGGGATCACGAGGAGGAGCGTCTTCTTGGTGTATACGTCACGAGACTTATTCCTCCGACAGCGTTCATTGGAGGAACGACCGACTACCTACCAGGACAATTAGCATATTAACGAGTAATTAAAAGAGTCCGAAACGCGTTAAGGTGATATAAGGTCAGGAACTTGGCGAGAACGACCTCCGATGGTAAAAGGTCATCAGACCGGGTATATGGAACGTATACAAGATTTATGGTAACTCGGTCGGTAATGCAGGAAGCGCGAAAATATACCTTGTAACTCGTGTTGACTGACGACGATACGTTCCGATCCAGTTACTTGGGATATTATCGATAACACTGCACCGTGTCTGTTGGCGCTAATGTATATAGTCGACGATCTACGAGTATTTTCAATCTCGTAGTCTATGGCCAAACCTGTTATTACGGTGTCGTTTGTGGAGTTCATTTCAGCACTAGGGATCTACCTGTGGACATCGGCTGCTTACTTTGCGAAGGCATCCCGAGTAATTTTTCGAAATTCACCAATTCTGCCATTTAGACGATTTAAGAGTGGGGGGGAGGGAATTATTATTTATTATTTTAAAGATCAAATTCCTCGTCGTTCCTTCATTCATCACTTGATCCCTTTGCGTGTATGTTAGCTTAGGGAATTCAATGGCCGTCTCGTGGCAGCACTGTCGCTTTCCGATTCCACGGCGCGTGACTATACGGACTAGGCCATAGACTAGGCGGATATATAGTTACGTATATCGCATTAAAACTCGCTGGTCAATATCGCATTGCACTTACGGTAATCGATGCGATAGAATCAATGCTAGATAATTATGGGACTGAAATTCAAGTACGAATATCAATTGTCATGTGTCATGGCGTCCGGTTAGCTTTCATCTGACCGTCAATTTTTATCACTGATTATACTCATTGTCGTACGCATATGGTACACAGGTGGTATCCGATCGGTGCATCTCGAATGATTTTTCTTATGAAAATAGGGGAAAATTTTTATATTTTTTTTATTTAAAAATATTAATACAGGACATTGCACGGAGTCGCGACGGCACGCGACCGTCTTGTGATACAACGTCCCACGTGACCCCGGCGTCCCGACGGCCGTCGATAAATCAAAATCAGAAAGTCCAGAGAACCGTTTATGAATTATTCATTTGTTTCCACCCGGTAAATCATCCATGCGTACAAGTCCACTTACACTACACTACGCGTCGCGGAGATGCTATCTCTCTTTGAAAATTCCATATCATTTTTGGGTACAATTATTTTTTGTCTCTCTCATTGGCACTCGAAAATTATTGTCTCAATTTCGTAAAAAACAGAGCGACGGTGAAATTATCATTTTTTCTTCAGACACTTGGGTTCTCAATAAAAAAAAAAGTCTCTTTGAGTATACATGATCTTATGAATCCTATGAATTTAGTTATGCCGATTCAACTGCAGCAGATACATATTCGTGGATGAACTGATTCGCTGGGAACCAGCCATAATGCAGCATCTCATCTTGGTCCATTCTTACGAATATTTACAAATGCACGCATACGGCTACCATTCCTCATTCTCTAGAATACAGATGGGATAACTCATCGGAATATATTTTTGCGACCTTTATGCTCGGTTCATAGCCATAATTTTCTACAGGAACGTCCAATAACTTATTTTAATAATCATTCGCAGAGATGCTAATCACAGATGTATTAGGGATGCTGGGAAAATTCATTAGCTATTCTGCTTCGTGCATCTGCGTACAGGCCTCGAGAGTGGCCAGCGCGAGAAGACAGTTTCACGCGTGGGAAGATAAGCGAATGAGATTGAAGGTGTTTAACAGAGTCGATCGCTCTTGAGCAATTGTTCAATTGAAGCTTAACGACAGTCACACGGGTTACAAATAGGCATTGTCTTTAAGGGTGGAACGAGAGTGGATGCTTCAGTGCCATAATGAATTAAGTCTCTCTCGAGTGTTATCAGCTGTTATCGTCGTGCGATTTTCGAGGTTAATAGAAGTTAAAAATAAAAAAGAACTATGAATGAACGAACCTTTACTAATGAAAGATATCCGGTATCAAACCTAGGAATAAAATTTGCCTCGAGTAAAATCAGCAGCCATTACGGCACCTAAAGCCAATGTCCGTGCGAAAAGCCTCCCGATATTTAAGTCCACGGGCCAATTATAGAATTTCGCGAGAAATAGAAACCGCGGCAAATGGTCTTACGGAATAGCGTGGGGTTGCATCTCGAAAAGTTAGCTAATGTTAAATTTAGCCAGGGTGCACCTTCAGACCTTGGGGACAGTGCACCCGAATGCACTGCGCACAATCCTAATATTAAACAGTACAAGAAGGTCGGGTCGAAGTGAAAAATGATGCGAAAGGTGTCCAAAAAAAAATTTCCAAATTTCCCACCGTAAAATTCAACATAGCCAAAAAAAGGCTCTATCCATGACAAAATTTTTTTTCAAATTCAATATTCCTAATATCATCCACTATGCGATCCTAAAGGTGATAACAGTGGCACCGACTCCTTACTGTACCCACAATGTAACTATACCAAAACAAAAAGAGTCCCAATCGGACATAAACAACATATCTAATCTCGATCTCAGTCCCATAAAAGGATACAACGGTATGACAGATCCCGAATCAGAAGACCCAACCGTAACAGATTCTTCTAATCTCCAGTGTCCACCACACCATACTTTTGGGCGATAGGGTGGTCGGAAAGGATCGTTTTGTAAATCGCAACCTCATTCATGGTCCCTGCGGTTAATTATCCGTGATCGATCGCAACAGATCCAAAACGATTTTGGGGCCTTATGCAAAGCTGATCGTGCTAAGGGATTACGGGAACGTGAGCAGAATCGAAAATTTTTCAAGAAATTCCAAAGCATGAAAATTTACCATATACCCCCCCCCCCCCCCACAACCACCTACAAAACTCTCCTCCTTCTTCACCACGTGACGTGGAAGGAATATTCACGCTGCAATAAATAACTCGTTCGTGCACAATGTGCCCGACTGACGATAAAGTATACGGTAATCGTTAACAAGGGATACGTATACCGAGGGGGCCCCGCTTGGCTCTTTACGAGCATCGTAAAATTACAATGCCGAAATTGAAAGCACGTGGGTTGAATTGACGAGGGGGTTATCCATTTTTGCCCTGTTGTCAGGGAGATGCGTGCTACGGCATAGACGAGACGTAGATTACAAACTGGTTCGAACGAACAAGGCGAATCGATGAAAGATTGGAACGAGGTAGCAAAATTGAAAAAAAAATAAGGGAGAAGGGACGAGATTTAAAATATGAAATATAATTAGATTCGAAAAAAAAAAAAGGTCTGTCGTCTAGTTTGGGATGTAATGGAAAGGGATGCTGCGGTGGATGCACCAGAGATCCGTAGCTGCGGATACAGTGGACCGGGAGAGCTATTTTTAAAAATGGCTCGTGCTAGGTCCGCGGGAAGCCCGATTAACATACAATACGTACATAACTCTTGGTAGCCGACGGTCTGACCGAGTGTACCGGGCATAGAGCAAGGGGACGGAATGGGCCTTAGGGCCCAAAGTGTGGTCCCAATTTTGGAAAAAGATTGAACGAGAATTTTAAAATGTAAAATTATCGAGTAGTTACGACAAAAAAATTTTTTTAAATCATAAGGCCCAATTTTTGAAAAAAAATTTATTTCGTATATTCGAGTGGAAAAAAGATTTCTGAAATTAAGTCCCTCGAATGAACTGTTCGGAGACATACGAATAAGGCCCACACAATTGAAACGACTCTCGACTTTACCAAAGAACCTGGGACTTATTTTCCAAAGTGCTATTGACCTCATATCCGAGTCCCATGATCAATGCTCGGCTGGCTTAACGAGCCGCTCGAATGGTCGTCCTATAATTCCAGGAGGAATTAAAAGATGATTATTTTTGTCCAGGGCCTTATAGCGGCTCCCTAAGTAAAGTCCCACGGGATATACGTCGAGCAGTCCCCATTTGCCCAGATAAGTCCCCACGAGGTAATAGCAAAGGCCGTATATACGACCCAGCATACGATCCCTACCCACGGCTCTAGTCAATTCCGCGAATCGGTACGATTCGATAAATCTTAAACGAGTGCATTACGAGTGCATCCTTTAGTGCACTAGCGCTGGACATAGATGGACTACCTGTTTCTACCTGTTTGATATCGGCGCCACTCTTCAAAAGGTACTGTCTGGCGGAACTTGCACTTTTAATTAGAATTGCATGACAGCGATAAGAGCATAATTAATTTTTTTTTTCCTTAATTAATCAAATAAAATTACATAGCATCATCCTCGCACCTATCCAACCTACTGTACCTCCAACCACGACGATATGGACCACTGGCACTGATTAATCGGCACCGATGACAGGGATGCTGGAGAAACTTAATGGGGTGGCAGTTGCAGCCGGTCGAGTAAGAAAATCAAAGTGAAAAGTGAAACTATACTAATCGCTGTATGATACACGGCAAGTGCAACCATTTGGTCCAGAGCTGACTGGTTTAGATTATAACTACGGCGAAGGTACTATAGCAGGCTGGAATTAATTAGAAATTAATGCAACTTGATAGATACGATTCACTGCGGTCGATTCATGGGTATATAATATATGGTTTCTACATATACATGTATATGTATATATAGTACATATCGTAAAGCACGCACCACACACGGCTAATGGTTTATTCCTCTGCCGACACGTACTGCCATTTAACGGGGGACTCGGTTGCCAACAAGAAGTCTAGGCAAAACAAGAAGTCGCGTAAGCACGTAGTACAGTTGGCAGCCGAGGTTCAATGATTTCGAATAAAGATCGAGCGTGAACGATGAAACAAGGAAGACGAATTGTGAATAACGAGGGATAATAAAGATCTATGGAAATGCATTAATTATTGAAATGATTTGGCGTAAAGAAAAAAATTTTATTACAAAAAATTTTCATCGTAACGCGAACGAGGCTGGAATGGAATACAGATTAAAGGGCAAAAAAAAATGAATTAACGTCAGGTGTGCTGGATGCAGGTGTCCAGCTGCAATAGTAAAAGTGCAACGGCAGCTACAGCTAATAGCTATTAACGTAAGGGAGTTCTAATTGGACTGAGACGCGGACGCCACGTGGGAGTTGCAAGAGGAATAAATTTCGATAACGATGTTAACACGTTGTTTAACGACGAGTCCGCTCGGACGTGATTTGTTGGGCTAATTAATATGTGCATAATAAAAGTGCACTCTTGATTTATCGAGGATTAATCGTAACTCCGTATGAACGTGTATACACGTCGCGTATAAATGCCCGAGTTCATTGCCAGGAGCTGATAAGAATGCATCGGATGCGCCGCGAGTGCAATATAACAGTACAGTGAAAAAATGCATAATTAAAATGTGAAAAGTGCATTACAATTTTTTTTAGCCAACAACGAGTTACATACGACAAAGTGCATTATGCATGTCAATGCAATTCGGTGAGAATGAGTTGTCAACGCGCTTAAGCGGATTGGATACGTAAACGATGCATTTCACGAATGCAAGTTCCCTGACTGAAGTGCATCTCGTGCTTGCATAGAGACTCGTGAACCCAGTAGGCACCGTAAAGGAAAGATACCGAGGTAGGGAGCGAGAGAGAAAAATATAAAGGAAGAAATAAAGAGAGAGAGAGAGAGAGAGAGAAAAAAAGAAACAGACCAAAGATGCAGTCGGTGCATTGTTCCAAGAGTGCAGCGGGATGCATCGCGTGCAATAGCCCAGTTTGCAACGCGAAACCTATCTCCGCGCAAACGTGTAGACATTAGTGCCGCGCACAAGTCACCGGGTATAGGAAACGTGTTGTATAGATGCATCCGAGAATTTTTACATATAGATATACCAGCCTGCGGATGCACTGGCATGCAACTGCAACTCGGCCTATATCATATTCCATACGTATTTAACAAGAACTGCACTACTGAAATAACAGCACTGGTACGTGCAGCAAAGCCCGTCTGTATATCTGCATAGAAAAGAAACGGGTGCAACAGTGCAGCATAGATTAGAAACGAAAAAAAAAAAAATTTCTATCGCCCGTCGACGGGTGCAACGGCATAATGGATCACCGTGAATTCCTAGAATGGTTAGCGCCGCGAAACAATTCTTCGACAAAGTGCATTTCCAATTAGCGTGACTCATTAGCGATTAAAGACCGCTCAATCTTCGCTGCCAAGAAGGTTTGCCAACTGGTTTGAATAAAATATGCAGTATCATACATTTAACGCCCCTATAGGGCATATATATATATATATATATATATAAACCAAAGGAAATATGATAAGGCTTGAATAAAAGCACAATGCACATATTACGACACGTGTGAATAATTCCGTAGCAATTTTGTCCCAGCTGCAAATCCGATTGCGAGTAACGAGGGTTATTTGTCTCCGATTTTCAATCGACCCGACATAGGAGCACAGTTGCACGTATCGAGTACCGTGTGTAACTGCAATAATAATTCAGCAGTAGCACGTGCGTATGATAACGCGTTCTGAAAAGTGAAAAAAAAGGATCCGGAACGAGGGGGGGGGGGGGCGAACAGAGGGGAGGGAGTGGGTCACTTTGAGCGTCGGCAAACATCGAGACATCGTTTATGCAACTAATATGCCATTGTACATCGGAGTAAAGCAAGTTGGTACATATTGCATATATACAAAATATATATATATATATATATATGCACTCCTTATGCACTTTACATGCATACAAACAAATACGCCCAACCGAACAATGCATAACGAGCATTGTCTCTCCACTCCGCCTTCCAATTCCATTCCATGCTATATTGCCTTTATCTCTTACTCACCGTCCAGGGCTGCACAAATGCACTTCTCGTGGCTCGTGCTCAGGGAGTAGAGCCCGCAAGCACGATGCAACCGTCAGAATGCATCTGGCAAGTAGATGCACGGAGAATGCACGTGTTACCAACCCTGGCAGCGGGTACCTTCGATTATCATTCGTTCTCGATATAAGTACACGCGTTCGGTGCGTAGTAACAAATAATGCACCGAGGCCTTATCGAGAGTGATACTGATAAGAATGCAAAAAAGTGCATCTTGGCTTAACGCACTTTGCATCTGAGCCAGAGACCATTTTTTTTAAACTCCTTTCAAGTCTTCACCCCGTCACTAATTGACTCATGCACTTTTTTTTTTTCTCATTGCACCGTACAAACACACGTGGCTGCACGCGGTGCATAATCCTTAGGGCGAGTGCACAACGAAGGGAAAGGTAGTTAGAGCACAGTTTAAATCCCACAAGTCGAGTTTCAGGCTCGAGCGAGAGGAAAATGAAATACGTGCTGCACGATTATGCATTTAAGACGTATTTACAACGAGCGGCAAACATCGTCCGATCGGAGTCGCTGTATCTTTTTAATTTCAAAATTCCCCGTCCACTTCGCTGTGGGAAAACTTGGCGAATGCTTGCGTTTATAGAGGTGTATAGTTACAGGGCAATTTTTTTTTTTCAATCGCTCCCGGGGCTACGCGCAGTTACGATCGCGGTATGCAAACGCGGCTTAAATATAGTATAGTCCAATGAGCAAATAAAACGGTTCTCCTTTTTGGTTACTACGCCGCATTGCTTAGACCCACTTCGATATGTATATATATATATAAGCTATGCAATATAGCGTCGCTTGCGAAATTCCATAATAACGTACATGGCTGTGTTTACTGTGCCCTGTGACTATTACCCATTATGCACTGGTCTGTTAGTTACTTCAGATTAATAGAATAAAAATGGCTGCGCTACTCTACTCGTATACTTAAAGCATGCCTGCTCGCTCCCTGCTGACTCTTAACCACACGTACGAGGCGATCGTTAGACGCTTTGATGAAAACGATAGGAAAAAAAAAAATGTTCACGATTTTATTAGACTGTTACCTTCTTTTCTACCCCGGGCAATTTTCACTTATTTACTTGCACCGGAAGTCCCGAGCTCAGACAGAGGGCTAGGACATTGGGATATGACAAAAAAAATATGTCAGATATTTTCGAAAAACTTATTTATATTTTTCGTAAAAAAATATAAAAAAAAAAGCGACAATAACTCCAGACGCTAATAAATTACACGTCTTTAATAACCTATACTATACGATAGTTTATGAACCTCCGGGGTGTTCTGTTATCTCGACCAGTGCAAAGGTCACGCCTAACAATGTACCATAAATTATGAAATAATAAAAAAAAAAAATCTAAAAATTATTTTCGCGATAAATTTTTTTGTTTCAATTTTCCAACAATTCATGTTTTTATTCACACACCCGCATACTCCCTCTCTCTCTTTTATAAGAAATTTTTCCAAAGGCCTATCGTTATCTTGAAATTCTATTTATCCCGCAGTTCATAGGTGATGAGTCAATTGACTTTTGCCCGCGTGAGCTCGCGGCATTTCAGGTGGATTGTAAGGATCGTGACTCCTGGCAATGACTATATATATATATATAGACACATATATAAATACGTAAGATTATACATTTCGTTATACGGGAAGTTACCAAGTGCATTTATACCTCGCCGATCAAACTGTCGGTCGACGGAATAAGCACTGTGGACAGGCTTAGAAATCAATGCTTTCATAAGGTGTCGATAAGTCACTTCGAACAAACACGACAGAACAGACGATAATAAAGAGAAAATTTTCACAACTATTATACGCGTATACACATACAACGTATACACACAGACCATATGTATACATTAGATACGTACTATTTAAAGAGAGCTAAATACACGTGCGCGATACACCCAAGAGTAAATGCGTTTCTTGATCGTTCCAGACTCCCATTACCACCTGCGATACGAATCCCAAGCATAAAGAACGGTTATCCCGTGGGGCATTTGTTACGGCTGTTGCAGAGGGAGATTAAGAAAAGCGGAAACGGCTGCTGCCATTACAGTGCCGAGGCAAAAACAATGGCGTGGAACGTGCGCCATTGCAGCACTCGGTATATCAAAAGCGAGTAGCCATATTGAATTTTATAAAAAAGAAAAGAGATGCAAGACCAACCTACGTATCCATTAACTAAATGAATAATAATCAGTGGTCAGGCGGGACGATCGACATATAAAGCACAGCTTCGAATTTTGATACAGATATAAGTGCACTGTGTGATTTCGTAAGATTGTCAGTATAAAGAAAAATGTACCAAAGCCTTCTTCAGCAATAAGTGCATAACAAATGCACAAGTGCATCTGTTCGTTCGTCACCTGCATAAAACGCGCACGAGGATTAGCCTACTATGAGCAGCGATAAATCAGCGGCAAATCTTAGCGAATGATCGTAGCAAAATGTCCCCACGTGGGCGTGGAGGTGTCGACAAAAATGCTTCTCTTATCAGTCAGGTTCGAGAAGGAGAGATGCAGCAAAGCTGCAACGTATTGCATCGATGCACCGAGAGGGCGAGGACTAAATTAGCACGTGACTCGAGCGTCGCTGCATTTGTACGGAGGATCCGTCGGCGCGAGTAAGTCTGCCACGTTTATGCACCTATATGCACTTTTGAGATGCAGCCGAGCGGACGTTGGAAAGGGATTAAAACCAGTCCGGAACGAGTTTAAAGATAAAATAATCAATCGTGTACGCGTGGCACGCGAATGGATTTCGATCGGTATAAAAAGTGCATTCGCCGTCGCGAATCAAGTGAAAATCTCGCCCACGTGTATGCAGGTACGTTGCAACCCGTGGAAATGGTGCATGCGGTGCATACAATCCAGTTCGATTACTTGCATACCTACTGGGTATTATAGCCAGCCGAGGGAGAGTTCCAAGAGCTGAAAGACAGGACAGGACGTACCGGTAGCCACTGACTGTCTTTGCCTACCTGACTCTTGGGTATATAGAGACGTGGGCTGCTTGGTATTCGACGCATGCGAATTGCATAGTTTGCAGGATGCAGCTCTCGCGTGCATAAAGAGGCGAGCTTGTGTTATCGTCGTTCTGGTATCCCATGCGGTGCCTGGCGAGCTGTCTTTATCAAAGAGGTATGCAGCTGAGGGCTGGTAGGTTGGTAGGTAGGTAGGTAGACGCCTACAGCATTAGATAATTCATATCATTGATAATACGAGAAGCAACGCAAGGGGGGGTTCGGGGGGGGGGGGGGGGAGGTGGTTGCCATGTGTGTACAATGTGGATGCATTTACTACCATGTGTAATCACAATACTATCCGACGGGTCCCCCTTTAACGATTATGTAAATTTCATTTTTTCTTTTACTAGAAAGAGGCGTAACGAGTCATATATGTAATAGGGAAAGATTTTTAATAAAGAATGAAAATGAGGTTATGTTCATTCAGTACGGTTGTAGCGGTTGTCGGGAGGCGTCGGGACGGTCTCTGTCCGATGCGCTGAGGATAGGTAGAGGGCAAGCGTCGGGCCGCTTTGGAATTTCAGGGTTAAGAAGGTGGATGGATGATATAGATTAATATGCGTATTTACAAAGCAGGGCAAGACTGTTATGATTATGAATGAAGGGAGGGTCCGAATTTTTGGGTAGGAATTTTTTTTCGTTACGTTTTCAGTACAGACTGTGATTTTGGCTCGGTAGAAAATTAACGATTGAGAAAGTAGCCCCCCGTAAGTTCAGGCGTCGGAGGTCACTCAGGTTCCGAAGAGTTCACGCATGCACGGGGGTACGATAGTGAAATATATTCGCAGGGTATGCCAAATGATTTAAGACGCTCTTCGGTACACGCGGCATCTTAATCATTTAATTTTGCCCTGCTGGTGAATCCCGACCTTAAATCACCTTCAGCGGCGGCACCTGAGAATTTTTTCGGCAGCCATTACCCCCCTTTTGCGTAATTACGGTTATCGTCAGAGGCTTTAACCGCCATTGTCCAGAGACGCAATTTTTTTTCATGACCCTTTACGAGCCCTAAACTGTGCCTGTCGAGAAAAAAATTGCCCTTCGTTTTGAAACCCCGCGCGTCTTTACGGGCTGACGAAAAAATTCGCACTAAAAACACAGACGCGCCAGCTGCAAACAGCTTTGCACAGAAATTCATGTAAAACACCCGATTGACTCGCCGTGGTAATGAAACGCAAAAAAAAAATGAAAAATTTGGCAAAGGGTCAACCAACTCTGTTTCCGAACGACGAGGGTATGTCTGTCCTTCTCTTGCACACGTAAATGCCCATAAGCGCGTCTCTCTCGCACTCGCAGCGAGTATACGAAATTACTAAAATCTAAGGTGGTCTACATAGACGCGGGGCTTCTCAGTTTAACAGATCGAATTATGGCACTGACAATGACAGCTTCCGCTAATTTGTATCGCTCATTGACAATTGTCAAACGTTACTGACAGCTACGGTGTATGTAAAATTTAACTATCGCCCGTTCGATCACTCGAAATGATCTCCTTTATAAATTCAGGGCATTCACGTACCGCACCGAGACACATTTTTCAAGTGACACTTCTGGGCAGATACGTAAGTAACTGCCTGCGACTACTTGGCAAACCCGTTTGTGCCCGACAGAGCTTGGACGATATCATGAATGGCAGAGTAAGAATATTCGGAGGACTTTTTCTTACGTAATTATATTCAAACGACCCGACGCTTCAATTAACAGCGTTACGAATGCTTTCGCAAGTAAATTTACGAGCGGTCGGCGTCGCTCGTGTGAATTTACGATAACACTCGCCGTAGCCAGCTTAACTGTTTTCAGCGAGAGAAGACATCGCGTTGAAATCACTTAAAACACAAAATGCCTCACTCACCGTGACACACGTTCACGTAGCAGCCCTTTTCGCGATCCTTAGAGATTCCCGAAAATATCACACAAAAAAAATAACCAAGCCACTTTTTTTAACGTCCCGCAGAACCTTAAGTTTTATACACCTCTTACGACACTGACAGTTTTCACTGAAATTTAGGTCTTAACACTCGCAAAAAAGATATACGAAATATCCTTATCACGAAATTCGTAACAATTACAAATTCCCAAAGCTACGAAGCAACGATCCCAGCCTAACGAGACCACTGCAAGATTCGATTCCAACGAAAAGAAATCAATAATTTCCTAGAGACAATCTCTTAGATCCTTAGAACCAAACGAAATATCGTCACCAGCTACCAGCAGCCATTGCTGTCGGTACCAACTGCAAAGATTTCACCAGGTCCCATTAATTCCTGACATTCCCGGCTGAATATTCCCCCAGGAACTTCTGTCGCCGAGCGTACGCCCTGTCGCTCCTTTGAAAACAAACTGTCACCTTCCCTCGTTGCTCTTACAGGTCCGGCAAAGAATTCTCTTTTCCTTAAAGCAATTACGCGCGACCCAAGCAAATTCACTCGAACTTGAGTGTCACGTGTCTCGCGGCACTGGTTTAATCCTCGAGGATTTCAAGCGAGCAGGAATTAACGTTCTACGCGGTCGATCGGATCGGCTGTCCGCGACGGCAATGCCCCCGGTTGGGGCTTTAAGCGCCTCGGTCGGGAACCCAGGACCCCCCTCCATCCATCCACCAACCGTCTTTACTCTCCTCCACCCTATCCCCACCACTGCCAACTGATAGATATCCCCACCCTTCACACTAGACATATACATACATATATATATACACCCTTTGCTTTGCTTCTTCATTCTCATCTTCGAAGGTCCTTATCCTCCTCGTCCTAACCCACTACCTACCTACCTACCTGCCTACCTTATAACCAGGGCAACTGCCGACACTCTTCATTAAATCTTCGAAATCCTCACGTACCCACCGATACTCATGAAACGACTCTAGAGTTACAGTCTAGGATAATTTTTACCCTAAATACAATTTAGGATCGAATAATATTGAGCTTTTGTATATAAGCCTTGGCCTTTCGGAAAAAGATACCCAGGACTGGGTATTAATACCTCTATGGTGTTTATGGGGAAATTTTTTTTTACAATCCATACCACAGGCACTGAACTAATTTCTTACTAGATTCTATACCACGTTGACACTCTTATTTTATTTAATCAGGACTGATCGAGATATTGGAACTTATCGGTAGGTCTGTACTGACCTCTGATTGAAATTTATTATCTAGTACAATTAATATCATTATCAGAATTTTATATACATAATGTTCTATACTTCTGAGTATACCAGTACCCGCAGTACCTATTATATCAGCACTTACCATATACGCGATAAATAAACTTTCGCCGAAACGATCTTCTGCAGTGCAGTACAGCGACCTTCCCTTTCCAATAGCGTCTCGACCCAAGCAACGAACTTTACCCTGAACTACCCCTTTCCACGAGGGTAAGAACTGCCAACCCAAGGAAACCCGTTGTACTCTCCTGTGAGCAGTCTGGAGATACGGAGGCAAGACCGAAATACCGATAAACACTTAAAATAGTACACCGACACTCGCGCAGCTATCATCGATTCACAAGAGAGTCAGAGACACTGATAAGGACGCAGAACAAAGGAATTTCGAGAAATCATAATAACTCATCAATTTAACGTTACAAAGTCAGTACCGACTTCAATCGCCATAAATACCAATCGAACCGGGGCTTTGCCAATGGTACCAAAAATACCCATCGGAATGATTCAATAAAATTACAAAAAAAAAAAAAAAAAAAAATACGCTTGTATCGAATGCAGAAACCAGACGTACAGATACCAGCTACCAGAATAATTTTGCACTCACGTGCATCTCCCCTTAAGTTAACGTTTTCATGAATTTTCATTCGTTACGATTCCACAGTACCGGTACTAGGCGGTACCTCGCCTGACCTATGACCCCGCGCGATGCACGAACATGGAAAAATATGTAAATACCAGCATTCATCCATTATCCAGTACAGAGCTAACGCTGACAGCAACGTGTGCCTGAATTAAAGAGTGGATATATCCAATAGGAAAACATATCTGTATATATATATATATACACATATATATATATACATATCAACAAAGTAGCTACCCTTTCCTCTCCTAGTGACTTTTCTCATTCATCCACGTTCACCAACGTAAAGACAAGCTCCGGGCTCTGGTATAATTTTTGTCAAGTACCCAAGGAGATATTATAATCCGAAACGGTACCAGATATGCAATTATCCCATCGGGTGTCAGTATACCGTGAATAATGCGGAGCTCCGCAGGGTCTCGGACGCGCGATGTGTGATTAATAGCGGTGCTATCAGTGCGTGAACGCCGCAAAACGAAGACAAATGGCCGACGACGTTAGCGCTACGATACGTTTACATCGGAAACCGGCGTCTAAACAGTGCGATTATCGCGTTACACTTACAGCCCCGGAGGGTGTAGCGCCTTTTTTTTTTTTTAATTAATAAAGAAAATTATTTAAATAGCATTGCCACAATTACCGCAAGGAACACGACGAAACGGTTGGGGGGGGAGAGGGGGGGGGGGTTCGATACTGAGAAAATCTTAAGACAGTCTTTCTATATCTATATCGTTGACAGCCCAGAGATCGTTGGGATTTTTTATGACTGGAGACTTCCGTTGTGTACACATCAATGTATAGGAATCGTGCGCGCGCATCTGTACCTCCTAGCTCTCAAAGGGATTCGCCAAATGTATTCGTGAAAGTGGCCATCGAAATGTCAACGTCTTTTTATACGGGGTGGCGAGTTTCACTATGGCGAATTTCGATATCACTGGCAATCGGTGCTTCATGTAAATGAGACTTGATGCTGGTTTAAATGGATTAGGATACGTTGATATTGATATATGTATGGCGTAAAGGTACGTACATGATTATTTTATGAATTATCAAGATCGAGTGTGAGTTGTCTGTCGTCTGTGATATATATATATATATATATTTGCTAGTGATATTTTCATAGCAACACGTGTCACCACGCCTCAATGTAGTATTACAATAGTGAACATGAAAACGAAACTTGACGTTTTGTGAATCGCGTCAGGGAGAAAAATAGCAAGTATGGTGACCTTATTACAATTATATTATACGGACGTGAGTATCCTTGGTACCTGATAAATTTTTGTACTTGATATTTGGGTGAATTAATTATTTTCTAAAAGGACCAATGGAAATTAATCAGAAAATTGGTTGACGTTCGACGATCGATTGGTTTGGTCAGCTAGGTATAGACAGTCGGTGGGCTGGTAAATATGATTCTTTGGTATCCGCCAACTGGTCGACTAATTTATTGTTAAGCGATTTTATCTTGGACCATTCCAACCGAGTGACAACTGGGCAGTTTGTCGAGTTTTCATGTGGAAGCTAAAATTATATGGAGAACGTTGAACCTTCGCGAGACTCATTTTAGGTGTAAGAATCCGTATAAGCAGCTACGTTTGGAAGTTTTACGAGGTACACGTGTAGACTTTTGCGAATGTGGTAATTAAAAGGGATTCTCTTAATTGCACTGCGTGATTTAAGGTAAGTCGCGAAACACGTGAAAATTCGCGATAAGGAAGCGACTTCGTGGAAACGTAGTGTTTAGACGTTGTTTCTTGGCTTGAAGAAGAAATATATATATGTATGTATGTACTTAGATGTTTTTTGTTAATTACTTAATTTTAGCCACGGATTGAACTGCACATTTGTCATTTTTGCAATTTATTATTGCCCAACTGGAACAAGGTCGTCGATGGACGTCTAAATAGGCCTCGTCGATGAACGAGGCTCGTAGGCCTCCCCTGAAATGCGTTTCCAGTTGAATAGATCGGCGTTACACAAACAACCTATTCAGAATGGGCATTCGATGGAAATAGCCGATCGGGCCCTAAATGGCGACCCCGACCCATTCTAATGTTATGTACAATGTATATGCACGAGGAACTACTGTATATAGTTTGTGGGGGGTTTAGATGGGTATGTGGGTGCCATTTCCTATTGGGACAGGCTGTGCCCGTTTTTGTGCCTGGAAACTGTAAACGTAGGTTAGGTATATTTATCTAATGGATTTTAGATAGATATCACAGATGGATGGAGATTTGGGGAAGAATTAATGAATTGGCTACCAAATTGCATGACGCCATCTGTAACGGGGCTTTCGTTGTTACTGTTGGTAACGTGTGAGAAGGATTTTTGAAAAATTTTAAATTTGAATTGTAACCGAAGGTAAAACTTACTCTCTCTTACGTAATCGGGCGCAAACCGTTAAAATAATTGCGTGCGCTCGAAAAAGACGAGACAGCTCCAGTGGCACGGAGAGAAATTTAAGTTACGAGCATTTCTGACGGTGCGAGCGCACGTGTAATTAAATATACAAAGTCTCCTACACGTGCTGGTTTCTATATGAATTAGAGTCTCGTGAAGGGTCCTGTGAACGAGACATAAATTATTTTTATGGGTCTAACTGAACGAAGGAGAGACGTTTGGGGAATTTACTTTTGGCTGGTTAATAATATCGAAGGAAAAATTATGAGGAAGTATTTTCTAATAAGGCGGTCATAGAGTGTTATTTAATTATTTTTTTTTTATAATACATTTAAATCCAATTGTACCGTTCCCGACCGCTTTGGGTAAGAGAAGGGAAAACTAGGAACACAAGTATCTATCTAATCTTTTGATGAAATGTCAAATTAGGAAAGCGGAAGAGAAACGAAAGAAGTGAAACAAGAGATTATGTTTGTCATTGTATTAAAACCCCCGCAAGGGTTGTCAAAAATTGCCGTAGCCGATGGTATTTCACATCGTCTTGGCGGGGTATTGGTAAAAGTTTTCAACTAGCAATAATCGCACCTCAGCATAGCTTCACTGGTTACGATATCGCCACTGCGCAAAGCTAAAGATAGAGCCAACGTGCGGGTATTATGTGGCGAAGCGAGCACAATTTCATGTACGAGAACGGCAGCCACCTACAGTCGGCCGACGGAACTTACACCAAGCGCGCCCGCGAGCCCCCCCACCACCCAACCAGACACGAGGTCGACAGCGTGGGGAGACAGACCAGACATCATCAACCCCAAACAACCCCTGCCCCATTCCCACCCGGTAAAAAAGCCTACTCACTCCCTAAAAAAATTTACCCACCTCTATTAAAATAGTCCAATTTTCATGCTGGAACTTAGCCAAGATGCTCTAAAAGTTCTCACAAAAGGCGATTCGGTATGCGTTCAACGTGGTTTTAAGAGCCTCGGAAGTGCCGTAACTTTTTTCTCTCCAATTCCCATGTTTTCCTGATCTTCCGGTAGAGGCAGTACCGCAGCCAATTCTCAGTAATGGATTAACTTACTATCGCTCGCATAAAGATATTTTTTGTCCTCTACGACATAGTAATTATAACGTCACGCAGTATAAAACCCGTTATGGAATATCAGCAATCAGAGTGAGCCTAAAAGAATAGAAAACCTCATAAATCCAAGCGGCCTATACCTGAAGTCCTCTCTGGTCTCTGGTAATGTGACGGGGGCTGTCTTGGATATACAAACAATGATGCGAGAGGGTTACATTATAAACTGGTTCCAGGAACCTTGGGGTGGATGATAGTCAGCGCCGACTCCTGTCACTGGATCTTGGAGTCACGTCCCACCTCTACACAAGATCCAGCAGATGATTAAAAAAAAAATCAAGCAAAAGGACACGGATACTATTAGCCTCCAAGAACTTGATCCTGCACCAGGTACGTACCCGGCTTTTCGAAGACAGACAGCAACACGCATAAGGACTATCAAGTTGATATTGATTTTAATGTATCCCAAGCACGACTACGTCGAGATCAGAACCCAATAGAAAATACCTACGAACCAAACCTGGACCCATCATCCAATGAAGGAAACTGGGTCTTCCGGGTGATGGGTCAGCCCGAATCCATTTGACCAAGTGGAATTACATTCTCGTACCAAAGAGAAAAGTCCCAGCGGGCGAGAACAGCACGCACCTTGTTAGCCGTCGTAGCAGCGACACCACCCTGGTGAGCGTGGGATAGCACGACCTTCTGTGATCAAATAAAACCAGTCCCAAGAAACCCGTCGGAACAGACATCGCGGTCGTAGCGCCGAGTGAAAAAAAAGTCAGTAAGAGGATCCTGCCTGAAAATCCGCCCATATGACCATACCAAGAAATTGCCCGAGGGCCACTTACGACTGATTCTCGAAGAAATCCTATCTGAAATCGCCCTAGAGAAGACGAAGACACGCGAAAAATTTGTTCAAAGCCAACCTTCATGATCCTAGTCCAGGTAGCTTTTTGATTCCTGAACCTAACTAGACCCTAGATAGACCAGAAGACCTCCTTCTTCATCTTCTTACCCCATCTTTGATCATACATTTTACACACTGCATATAGCTATACACCTATCATACCCTGATACCAGAGACGTTACACTTTCTCTGTGAGAGGCAAACTTCCCTGACAACATCGGGGCCATCATCTTGGCCAATTACTGTGCTCCTTGGGACTAGGCGGACAGACTTCTAACCAAGATAACCTAACCTAACGGAATTTAGCAATCAGTTAATAGGAATTACTTAAGGAAGAATCGTATATGAGGTACAGTCAGGTGCAATAACCCCCTGTCGCGTCGATACTAGAGCGCGTCTCCTTCGCCTTCTTAAATCCCAATACGAAAATTACCATAAAGGTCCCAGGGGACAACCAGAGATGGCGGAGGGATCGGGTGGAGCTCGACTGCGCAGACGCCTAGGCCAGACGTCGAGTCCCGTTGGTTAATACACATCGGTCGTCAGTGCAGCAGAGTCCAAGCGGAGCACTTCACGGGGATGCTTTTTAACACACAGGGTATATATACCTAAGGCATCCCGCCGACATAAGCAGGTAGTGAAGTGGGCAGGCAGTCTGTGTGAAGGAGACGAGATGCCGCCTCAAGATGGCGGCAGCAAAATTCTTCGTGAATGTAAGCGAGGTGCTTATTATATTGCCGTGGGTTATAATGGGCTTCCGCAAAGTCTGAAGGTGCGCACACGCGCATCCTCGGCAACTTCACTCAGTCATTTATTTGGTATATCTATATATGGCATATACATGATACATTACACCTAATCGAATCGACTGCTATTAATTCATTAAATAATAAACGATATCTCGCATAAGTGAAAGCGATAGATCAAACGAAGAAAATCGACAAGTTCAGATGTTAAATAACTGATCGATGGAAACATATCGAGGAATTCAAAGTATCCCGGGATTCCCCGGATATCGGAACTACCGGACAGACCGGTCGTTCACGCGTGAATTCACCGGCCTGCAGCCGCCTACTTACGAGCCCCGTTACTCTTGTTGCTGCATCTACAAGAAGATGGACTCAGGGGTAAAAGGCAAGATGAGACTCCCAATTAAATTTCTTCGATATTCTCATATATATATATACATATGAATAATATATTTAAACCAGACAAGCTACTCGAAGTAATCCGCAGGTCTTATTAAGTAGTGCATCTTCTCTCGGATTATTTTTTTCTTTTCTCTCCTCCTTAAAAAGGTGATACGGTCTACGGGGGCTCTCTTATGGTATTAATTTATTAACTATCAGGCAGCTCCTAAGTGGGCACCACTTCTTCTTGGAAATCACTAGCAAGAAGCTGGAGCTAAGTTGCTTCCCAAGTCGAAAAATTCAAGTGTGTCTCTGTCCCGCAGCATCTACGTTATACGTATCTGGTAATAAGGATATGTTTGCCGATACGGCCGGCTCTATATCTATACAGCGAAAAGCGTCGTCCCACATGGTGAGATACACGCGCGATCCGATGAATGGAAATCGATAGAGTGTTCCCGGGGTTGCCGACTGGCGGATACAAGCCGGACGTCAGGACGCCGCATGGATTCCCTCTACCTATGCTACCTCGGCTACCATCTCTCTACCTTCTCTAGCAGCATCCCTATCTGATGACAACCTGCAACGCCTATCTTATCGCGATCAGACATCGACTAGCATATTTTATAGGTTATGTCGTACCCTCTGCTATCGCCTTGAGGTTTAAATATACACACACTATACATGTATATATAGCGCATTATCGTTTCTTGCCGATTCGAATACCAAGCCGGAGTAGTACAGGAAGACTTTGAATCGATCGAAGAAAGGTATTTACCAGGTATCAGTGAATATAGAGTTTTTACCTAATACTTCAAAAAAATGTTTTTTAACTACAATAACACTGTTTACATTAAATCGAAAGTTTACCTGGATTGCGGAATCTGATCAGATCAGTGTCTACGTATGAAAAGGTATCTAGGATGCGTCTGATTCATGGGTGAATTTCCTCGACCCGGCGAAGCCTTCGGGAGGGGGGGGGGGGGGCGGAAAAGCGCTTTGAACGTGGGAAAATACGAAGTTGGGTCCCCATTCATAAATCAGCGATACGTTGGTTCAGGTGTACACGCGTTGTACGGAATATGGGCCGTAGACATTTATCACCAATAGGTCACCAGAGACAACCCAATATGTGAGTTCCTCCTATTAGCCAGCTTTGGAACGAAGTGGAACGTAGGTTCGCGTTAAGGTTGAGACCCCAGGTTCGACGGAGCCTTCAATCATTGTCAATCAGTTCGGACGCGGCACCGTTATTGATCAGCGTGTAGATGCCCGGATGTCGCCAGGCCTTATCTCTACGTCGGACACCTAGTACACTTTGGCACAGTCCCAGAGTGCATTTCTAATCCAGTACCGTACAGCCCGATACCCATCAGCACCATCCATTGGCCAAGTGCCATTGCCACGAGAGTCAAAGTGTTAGGGTCTAGAAGAAGAGAGAGAAAAATAAATGGACAGTCAACTCGATAAAGAAATGATGCGATCCACCTGAGCTACCAAATCGAAATATCCAACCAGCGGCGATCTCAAGGGCCCAGGGTTCCGTTTCCATAAAGTCCAAACCCGTTCTGGAATTTGGTCACACCCAGTGGTACGCGTGGGCGTATACCGATAGGTCAAGTGGGTTCCCAGGGCCCTTTTTTTTCGTTCCTGCGGTAGGCGTCAGTGTCAACAGAAAATTCTCAACGGACTCAATACCGCTAGGTACACCGGCTCACCGCTGTCGCTCAACCTTCAATCACGTTGTAAACTCGCCTTAAGGTTCAAGCTGCACCGCGCATCCTAACGCATACCCAATGGTACCGTCCCCGGCCCTATCCGAGTTCCATGAGGTTTCATCAGACCCGGCAAAGGTCGCAGACCTGCCGACATTGTGTCACGCGGATAGACGAAGTGGATGATAAAAAAATAAATTGTAAGAGAAGACCAAGCGTATGAAAATTTTTCTACCTAAATCAGCGTATAAACTTTCCACGCACAATGGCCTGCGCTCTACCTTTGTCCCGAAGAATGGAAGCCGGCGGGATTCTTTCCGTTTTTACCGGATGTCCAAATGGAATAATTGCCGATAAGGCAGGAGACTACACGACCGGCCAGGAAAAACGGAATAACAGTCAGGCTTAGCCGAAGCCAGCCGAGCTAAGGCCAAAGTAAAAGCAAAGCAAACTTGTGAGACTCTCTCTCTATAAGGCAGCAAACGTTGGAAGCGGTCGCTCGTTGTAAACCGGTGGCCGCCGTTACCAAGGCGCCGCGGAGGCAGAGGAAAACATTATGAAACACAACGCCGCGGTGGAAGACCTTTGAGAGTCTGTGGTCCAGGGTAGAGGTGGATCCTAGCAGGCGCTCTGGCGACGTTTATCACTGCTGCTGCTGCTGCTGCTTCTTCTCGCTCGCTGCCGACTCTTTATATGCTATTGGCTATTCAAGGGAGCATTATTTCTTGTGAAATTATTATTGTTGCATTACGCATGCGCATGTAATCTTGTTATCGTTATTAGTCCAGCTGCGCCAATTGCGAATGCGTCGTAAAGTGTATCTCGTGTCGCGAGAATATATATACATATATATAGAGTGACTTACTTATCCACATATGAGCTAGCGGGTACCGCATCTTTACGTGACAGCGCCACTTCCGCCGCTCTCTAACAATATTTTAATAGCGGCGACAGGTAAAAGTATCATTCGCGTGTACAGATATATATACATGTGTGTCAAGGGGTAAAATCAATGCCGCAGTATCACAGAAGCGCATTGCGATAATGATTGCAGCTAAGCCGCAAATACGTCCGAGGTCAGAGTTGACTCGGCGTGGGCTTTGGATGCGTTTCTAATGTTCTTTACGCGGCTACATTATCCCGCCCCACCCCGGGACATCTAAAGTCAGAGAAATCCTGGCGCAAATCTTCTTATGATCGCGACTGCGCGACTCTGAAAGACTGCCTTGAGGATACGACGTATTTTCGTTTTCCCGCGAGGCCTTTTCATGTAGCGATTTAACGAAATTCCCGTGAGCTTAGATAAGACGGTTTAGGGATTTTTCGTAAATCTCGTATACGTTGAATCTCATACGTACATTGAGTTTGAAGGGTACCCGTTTTCTTGAGGTTTCACTTGAATTTACGTCAAGCGAATTTGATTGCGTCGCCAGCATTGAAAACTGCATTAACCAGACGGTGGGTTGCAATGGGACGTCTTGGCGACCCTTGGACAATATATCTGGGTTAGAGTGCAAGGGTCGTAAGAATCTCCCTTCGAGCACTTAAGTCCGTTCTCATAATTTAACTCTCTGCTCCCTTGCAGTTGCCATTGAGAAAGGGGTGCAACGTGACACGTGGCTTCTCGAGTGTTAATATCGTTCCGGATGTCGGAGGGTGGACGGGTGTCGGCTTGATCAGTGGTTTGTCGGTTTCACGGTTGGCTAACCGATTTTATGGTTGCCACCCTTAGCTTTTCGGATTTCGATGTTAAATTTATTGCTATCAGGAACTTAAGGCTTTACTATATATATATATATATATATATACTGTGCACAGTATATACCGTATGTCCCACCCCAAGTAGGACACCTGGAACTAAATCGAGAGCCTTTCTTAGCGAATCGGTACGTGACTCCTGGAGATCCTCGACGGCCATTTCCCCAGGTCATCGAGCGACAGCTGGGCACCACGTCCTTAACCCGGGTCAGGGGGTTCCTCCTCCTGCCCTTAACCGTACCAAAACTCTACCTCCGGCCGCTCTACAGCCTTTTGCCTCTCGCCAGCGGGGCGCCGGTATCTCGGCCGGACCTCTGCCGGTCCCTGAAGACGTCTCCGTCGGGCAGTCTTCTCTGCCGGGCGACTCGGTACGTCGGGACTATCTCTTCGCAGCGGTTTCGAGGATCTTGAGCTCAACTCAACAATAAAAAATCTTTCCGATAACCTTGGCGTAACCGTACGAATCGATCCGAGAGCGCAGCTTCTTATCAGGGTGGCGACTCGAAGGGAACCAGAAAGCGAGAACGTTATCTGAATCGGTAGCTGGAGCCGCCTTGTGACTGTGAGTCGAAAAATCACCAAACAATATATATACATATATACATCTAATATATAATAATACTAGACTAGAAAGTGAAATTACTCACGTTTTCCATAGCGATTCTCTTGAGCTCACCGAGAAGATCAGCCGCCGGTGACAGGTAGGACTTGAGGAAGTTCTCCAGGTTCCCGTGGTAGGCGCACACCAGGATATCGCGCGCCTGCCTGGTGAGAAGATCGAGTACAGCCTCTCCATATAGTGGTCCTAGTAAATTGCGTACAAGGGACGCGACGTCGCCGCGTATCTGTAAGATAAAATGCACTTCTTGTTAGACTGCATTTAGGATGCAACTATCGCATATACGATATATATATATATTCACATGCTAGACAGATAACGACAAACGACCACTCCATACGTTTTCTTTTACTTCTTGTTGGTCAGAGATCGGTTGACAAAAGTGCAAGGTATATTACGTATGCAACGTGCATCCAACTATTCCGGCATGCGCCCAGGTGCGTCGAGCCGGCGTCGTTGCACGCTTGCATATGCAAGAAATAATGCAACTTGACGAACTAACCGATCCTATGCATCCGCTTTGCATCGTTAATGATCGTTATTATTTCCATGGCATTGTATCGGCGCCACACCCTCTGCTCGCGATGCTGGATGCACTTCGCGTATATGCACCGCGGATGCACTTTTCAACGAAGTACAAAACGTCCAAAATATTTCACCGGATCATCTTGTAATCGAGTGTGGATGAAATTTTTTTTTTGTTCGTCGCCATTTCGTGCGATAATACATAGCCTAAAGAAAAGTCCAAAAGTTCATAGAAACACACCCCAAGAAGAACCTAGTGTCAATTTAAACTTTCAGCGGCAGGGGGCTCCCAATACTGTCCCCCATATAGATACTGGTAACAGAATTCATCCCCCGTATATATCGCATCCCCTGCGCATCCCCCCTTCATCCCCTATCGATGTCCTGGCAAACAAGGGGAAACAAATTGAGTTTTATGGCAATGGGGGTGCAGTTTGCTGCTTGTTCAAATATTGTTTGTTATTCGATCGAGCGCGTCGCGACGCCCGGCGTCCCATGCATTTCCCACCGAAAATCCTCTTGGATGCAACTAGGAGCCAGTTTGTCTGCGTACCATGAGTATGTGGGTCCATTATGTATATATATATACATATACACACATGCACATATATACACACCTCCTGCATTATAAACATTATGGTTTAGTATCACACGCAGAGCACGTTGTAACGATTATACGGTGTGCTTAGGTGTCGGCCGCCCACGTCTTTCCGCCCCCATGATGCGTGTACGGGGTAACCATAACACGACAGCCTCAAGAGAAGAAACGTGCAGAAGGAGGCTTAAGCGACGTGCGAAAATCGTCCCCGACGCCCGTGCTGATTCGCGGGCGTCCCGACGGCCAGGCGGATACAGAATGAAGTCTCGAAAGGTGGTTGCAGTAGGCAAACACATTATTCAAATAGTAAAATATTTATGGGCTTGGGGGTTGCTAAAATGGACACTCGTTAACCAAATTCATAAAGCGATAGAAATATGACACGGGGGGTGCATCCCCTGGGACCCCCCCGTGTACGAATGGACGGGGATTGACGTTTACAGTGTAAACACATAAATTAACCGCAATTCACGTGCGAGGACTTTTAATTGTCCTTTATGGACGGCACGCTGTTTGTTAACGCATTCACTTCTGTACGTTCATTCCTTATTGCTTTGATTTATTAACAGCACTTATGTACCCCGCGGTGTACATGGGAAGGCTGATGATGCCTGACTGTGTATTCATGGGGGTTGACAATGAAAGGGATGCGAGCCAAATGATTCGAGGGAAACTTATATAATTTACTGTAATAATTTACGAAGGATACAGAGGGATGATATATGAATTCGTGTAAAGTGCATTTTCTCACGGTATCTGAGAATCGCGTATTGCATCATGCATAGGGATAATGTTCCGTGGAGTTTCGCCTTATAAGAACACCCACCCTGTCCGATAACGCCAGTTAAGCGATACTGTTAAAAAAATAAAGCAAGGGCGGGAATGATAATGGAAAAAAAAAAAATCGAACGAACGTAAAAAAAGTGCATCGTAACGTAAAGGAGGGCCCTTCTGTATGCACTTGGTCGTTTACATCGCAGACGACCAAGAGCCCATAAAGTTGAAACTGCAGTGGTTCCACGTGGGGGGGGGGGGGGGAGGAATTGAAATCGAGCGTGAAGGGGCGAAGGGAGCGACCCTTGATTAGCTGACTGGTACCGTGAGTTTTGTTTAATCACGCTTTTATTGCACCGCCCATTGTGCTAATTGTGTGTTCGGGCCGCGGGCTTTGAGTGCCGCCTAAAGGAATGATAATAACAATAATAATAGAATGAGACAAAGCGTGTCAGTACAAGCCAGACGAAAGGTTTTTTTTTTTTTTTTATAGAGAAACCTAACCTTATCTTAATCCAAGATAATCTTACCTTACTCACACTGAATTAAAACAGTCTCGGAATTTGAAAAGTCTCTCATCGAGTCCAACCCGATCACCGTAGCCGGTCGGCCATTCTCCGTGATGCAAGTCCGACTTGTAATATAATTTTACATGCATTTATGTAACTGACAGGATATCAGTCTCCCTGGCATGTCTGACACCGTAGCACCAGGTACGAGGTTATCCGCGACGAAGAGTTCGTGTACGTCACTTGCACTTTCATGGCACGCCTCTGGTTATCCTCGATATCGCCAACCATCCCGACTACAGAGATTCACTGGGTCCGTCGAGGGTCTGATCGGCTATATTCGCGTCTATTGGTAAAAGGGACGCCGAGAGCGGCCCCACAGGAGTAACTTTCCACTGTTGATAAAACACGAGTACGAGCAGACATAGGGAACGAATGAAATGAATCGAAGAAAATACATTGCGAGTCAATATATCGTATAATATAATTCTCATGGCAGATCAGGAAGTGACATTAGAATATTGCCGTTGAATTATACCGTGTATACATGTAAGGATGATTGTACGAATTAAATATAAAGAATTTAAACACGCGAGGAAATTCTGAACTGGTAAAATATTTAACTGACAGGACAGCGCTCGCAGCGACACTCGCGGCGGTTTATCGAACCGAGTTATAAATTAATTACAAGAGTCCTCACGCTCGGTCTTTGGCGCTTCGATCGATCTTCTAGGTAAGATCCGACGCGACGCGCCGGGTGGCGTGGCGAGACGGTGCTGAGTACAAGACGGCTCTCTCGTCACGGGGACTAAAGGCGAGTGCACAACCTGGGTATCGTTTGTCGACGCGAACACGCTGATCTCGGTATTGTCTTGTAATTGAGTCGTAAAGGATAGGTTGCTTCATTTACAGACGGATAAACTCCATAGGACAGTTCGAAAGGTAACGTTACGTGCTAATTGTAAACGTACCTATACAAATATATATATATATATATATATATATATATATATATTATATCCTAACACAAATTATACAGATGTTTGACCAATTTCTATGTATCTTTAGCCATTTTCACGATATCCATTATAGTCACATGCTTTTTAACCCTGACAAAATGGCCGCGGGCCATTATTATCGTACAGCTAAACGTTTACGTTACTTGGCGATCCCGCTGGCGATTCAAACGACTCTATCGCAGGTAACGCATTCCGCGGATTTGTTTCCGCTCAGATTACAGCGGCAGATATCGGCGACAAGACGCCGATACTTCATGCTGGCCACGCGGCCCGTTCAACGCCATTAATTTACGAGTCTTGTTTATATATATATATATAATACAGATATATATATATCTGTACACATTCTATGCGTAGCCTCGAATTCTTGTACCCTTAAGTTCAGACGTCGATTTACCATAGAAGTATGAACCGTGCCATTATGCCAAGTACGCATGACACGTATGAATATGTTCCGTATGCATAAAAGCCAAGGTGCTGGGTTTGAATGACATTTCGCCATTTCACGAGCAAACAGAGTGCCGGCGTTTCCATTGGAACTACGTACTACGCAGGAACTTTTACTGATGTCTACCCAGGTATCCCGTGGTCCTATATTATGCAGTCATAATACATGCACGTGTCCATATAGAACACATAGACTGCTTGGCTGGTATACTTCTAGGTGGTTGACAGTTCGCGGATGCAGCACCCTGTATATAGGACGATGACGTCAACCTGGGTTACCTACGAGCGGGAGCATATAAAATACATCCGGTGGGTGTGTCGCTCCCATACCCTTTGTGACTCCGGTTGGCGCTAGGAGCGACGGAGGTCTATTATAAACGCCAGTGTTTAACTACGGCGTAAACAGCTGAGCATGAAAGGGAAGGTAATGGGCACGGAGACAGATCGTGACCGATATTTCGTGACTTTTTAAGATATAACGTTTGAAAAAAGAAATTTCTTATTTCAGGTAAACGAAAAAAAAAATTATATATCCCGCACTTGGATACGAGTGGAAAAAAAAAGTGAACGGTTGAAGGACGGAAGTAATTGGTGTCCGAAAATTTTGCGATTACATCGACCATGCGAATATCGATCATAAAAAAAGAGAGTCGGCGGAGAAAACATCTTGATCAGCGAACCGAGCGAAAACGAGTCCCGTGCTTATTAGAGCTTGCGAAAGAGGCTCTTGGCGTGTACTTATCCCATGGACGTATTAAGGGTGACTGGTGAAATTTCAGGTGCTTCATATTTGGAGAAAGATTTTTGAAAAAAAAAAAATCAACATCCGTTTTTGGTCCAGATGAGTCTTTTAAGGGTTTGCATGTGTATCGCGTGTGTCGTGAGGTTAGGTTAGGTTAGCGCTGATCTAGAGATTTTCTAAGCTGGTATTATCGGCGCATAGAAATGGCCATGATAAATAATCATAGTCGTGTCATGAGAACCGACAGCCGTGGCGAGTCAGCCAGTCACCCCAGTCAGCCAGCCAGCCAGTCAGCCAGCCAGCCAGCCAGGTACGCCAGGCACCGTCTTCTGGTTGAGATTTTCTCTGTCGGCAATTATCCGATTCCGGAGCGTGCTCGAGCTCTGTATTTCCTCAAGGTGAATTTTTATGTAAACAATGCCTACGTGCAGTAACAGTTACTACGTATGAATATACTGTCTGTTTCAGAAACGAATAAGTCAGCCATCAGTCATCGCTTGTGGTTTGTGTCTCGGCTGAATCGCCTTGCGGGGATTCCGATGGGTTTGTACAGTGGGAGTAAGGCTTGTGAAGTAAACGGAAGAAAGTGGTGCGGAAGGGAGTCATTGATCCGAGATGGACGTCATCCTTTGATGAATTGATGATTGATGATGAATAATTGGAAATTTCTTGAATTATGGTAATATTTAAAATTATAATATATCTAGAAATTTTTATATTCTCGTTAATATACGAATATAGGCGTGATGGAAGTTTTGCCTTTTTTTTTTGGTTGAAACACTGACTTTTCACAATTATAGGCGATACGAGTCAATCGGGTAGATCGACGATTATCGATTTCCTGAAATCAAATTGGAAATATTGAAAACAAGCAGAACTATGCGTGTCTAACGAGCGCTTATGGAAAACTGGCAATTTTCCTGAAGCACGTCAAAGACAGACTTACACGCGGTTACTTTCTCTTACGGGCAGTGACCATGTGCACATGGATAATTAACTGTGGGAAAAAGAGAACTAGGGTAGCAAATGCTGAGTTTAACTCAAACGAAATCATTGCTACGTGAATCTGAGCTACGACAGCTCTGGTCTATTCGTATAAAGTTCAATTCACATGGATACGATTTGCTATCAAATATTTATATCCGTCGGAATCAAAAAGACATGCGAACACGTATACAATGACGTTAAACGGTAGAAAAAAAATTTTTCAAAAATTCGACCAATAGAAATTTTCATTATAATAAAATTGGACCTGTCAAGGTAAATGTGTAAATAAAAATATTCACTAATCGAATATCTAAAATAAGCGTAGTAAAAATCAAAGAAAAGTTTTATCAATAAAAAAATTCCTAATTACCCAGAGATTCGAATCCAAAGAATCTCCTCGAAGACTTACGAAAATTTAATTTAAATAACTCAGACTAACGATATCAAGGCGAGTTCGCAAGTTATCTTAATTAAAGTCGCAGCGACAAAATACTTCGGTACCACCCAAGTAGCATTTCCGCAGCAAAAAGACAAAGCCTATCGGCACGTTATCCTCAGGTGGGTATATTAATCAAGATCCTTAGGGCTGACTTAGAATGTAGAGCGACGACTTAACGATACATCATTCGTTTGAACCTGACACGTTCCAGGTACCCTTATACCTGAAGTTAGGTTAGGTTGATATCAAACAGCATACCAGCTAAGTAACCTACGAGAACCATGTTAAACGTCAGCGTCTAGCCAATCAGAACTGAATTCAATCGTACCAGCCACGCGATTGGTCGACGTCTTTCGAAGAGTTTCCCATCGTCGGCATCGACGTAAAACATATAAACTCGCCCTGAAAAAAAGTATCGTTTGCCAAGCTTCCCTATCGATCCCATCCGAGAGTCTCTGGTTGCATCTACCTAATACTATGTACTCTACGATGCAAGATGCCAACTTGACAATAATCACAGTGAGCCCGTTCTGCAATTTGCCGGTATTAGCTTCGCGATACGTCTTACATCTTTTGAAGATAGAATTGCCCGCGTGGGTGGGTGGGGGGGGGGGGGTACTTTTTTACTACAGACTTAAGAGTGCAATGTAAATGAGCCTTGAAAATACATTCGAACTGGTAATATATATATATATATACACGCACGAGGTAATAATTGTTAAAAAAAATTCTTCAATAATAATAACAACAATATCGAGGAAAAAAACCGAAAATGAAAGTTCGTCAGCTACAAAGAAATTGAGCATCGTACACACGGGTTACCTACTCCCGGGTTAAGGAGCATAGCCGTGTCTGACTGGTCAGGTAGCCGTCAACGTAGCCACTCGGCACACTTCTACGGCATGAAGGATATCAGCCACGGCTTCTTATGGCCCCCGACCGTTATTAAGACTTTCATTTTCATTTTTCACATGAGATGAGCTGGTGCGACGTGTTACGATGTTAATGCAATACGTATATATGGTTCGCAAGAAGCGTCGAGGAAAGCTTGAGACGCCGGTAACCCGGTTGGTAGCGACCAGTGGGTCCCCGAGGTAAGGTGAAAGATACTCGGGTTAACTTTGGGATTTTCATCTTCCGCAGCATCCCGAAGGATCTCGAAGTAGTTTGTGAGAGTGAGAGAAAAATTCAAAAATCCCGCTGTAAAGACAGTCCCGACGCTTGCCTGACGTCGACGTCTTCGCGCTCCAGATTCAGAAGCGCGGCGGGTCCACGGGGCGTGGAAGATGCTGGTAATAAATATTGTGAAACGAGCGCGGGCTCTGCCGACCGATAATCTCTTCTCGCCAGCCATTTAATGACTCGGATGCTGACCGTCCGACAGCCTCAATGGCAACGCTGACTGGCATCGATTCGGATGATGGAGACGGGCTGTCGAGGGATGCTGCGAACTTCAGGCGAGAAAGATATATGTACATATGCGGCTGATAGTAAATATTTTAATTGACGATGACGAATAATAATGAATAGAAAAAAAATTTTTCTCGAAAGACAACACATCGCGAAGGATCAAATCGAGAAAATTGATCTGGATCGTCTTTACGTATCCTGAATCACGTGAGATATTGTTCGGATGTGGCGGCGGCTCTACCTCTATTTAGAGCTTTCATCTGGAATGGATGACTGGGACTCGGTGGAACTGTACCTACGATAAGTGCGACTGCGGCGAAGTCGCGCGGCACGACCTCAGTAACGTCTCTGAACGGAGTCGCAGAAGACGAACGGCTGGGGTCTCGTGGAAATGTCATCTACGTAGAAGAGGTGGTTCGTGTCTCTCGTGGGATGTGGGTCAGGTCTCGGGTGTGATCCTTGCGGAAGCATAGTTAGAGATCTCTGTATCATATATATATATATATATATATACCTCAGTACCTGATTCTCTGACAAGATCTATACGTTGGTACCCCTGCCTTCGCTAGGACGATTCCTCGATTATGAATGACCTACGGGACATTCACGTCACTCTAATAATGACCGTGTATTACCTAACTGACCCCGGGATCGGATCACAGCCGCGTATGGTCGCGTTACTATTAATACGGGACTGTCTTGGGTCACGTTACGTAGGATGAAAATTAAAAAAAAAAATAATAATAATAATTCGCTCATTGCTCGATTCTCACAAGAGAGCCAAAGAGCGAGAGAGAGAGAGAGAGAGAGAGACGAGGTACCAAGGAATTTATAAGAGGTTAGGAAATGGAGAAACGGCGAAGGAAAAGCAACAAGGAGTGTTCGAGTGGTTACGACGACGGTAGGCGAGGTCACGTGGGTCAAGCCGATATAAAGATACAGCCCGTCAAGGGGTAACGTTACCAAAGGCGACCCAAAGAAATCGGATGGAGGAGGCGTCGTGACGTCGTACATTAAGAATCGAAGAGGAGGGGGGGGGGAGGGAGAGACTGCGACGAGATACTTATCGGCAGATCGATTTACACGTAGCCGCAAGACGGCGACCTGGCTCGCGTCTGCTTGGGACCGGTGACGTTCGGCGACGTCGTTCCAGCCAATCTCGATTCCCATTGGCTGCCGCGCGCGGATTAAACCAACGATCGGACACAGATTTATAAACGTTACCTAGCCGCGAATGACGTGAATCATTAATTACCGGAAACGTGACCCAATCCCGAAGAGACACACAATGCCGTCGCGACGTCGCCACATTACGGTAGGATCGGCGTATCACGAGCGTCGCGGTCAATCCAAGCCCATCTCACTTTCTCCAGACTCTATTTTCACGTAGCAGACCAGACGGCGACGACTCTGATTTTCAATAAAACGCCGAATTGTCGGCCATTTTATTTTTGCGGAAGTTTTGCCTTTTTTATTATTATTATTATTATTATATAATTTTAACCTGGCTTTGTATAGCTATATCGACTGACTCACTCAGCTGACTTCAGGCTGGTGGTTGGGTCGGAGCGGAGTCCTTCTTTTCGATTGGCTGAGCTGGTTCCAAGAGAAATAATCCCGGAAGATTGCCAACGGTGGGTGTGGCCGTGTCTAAGGGCCTTAATGCACCGTGTACCTTGGGCTCAAGGTACGTTCTCACTGTCGCGAAAAAAAATATTACAGCTGCTTCTACCATGTAAAATACCGATTTGATTCCGTATACGATACGAGAGGCAGATGGGACTCCTAGGGTCTTGATACTCGTCTTTGCTATCTACTTCGCCGTCTTGTTGTCGATATAAACACGACCCAGAGTGCATCGCGATGATCGCCGTTATATTTATTTCCCTCGTGTCTTTCACGCTTCTTTCGCGTACTTTAACGGGGCCGTAGTTATTGCCAACGTCATACACCTCTGTGTCTACGACTGAAA
Source organism: Calameuta pygmaea (assembly GCA_031762395.1). Classification (NCBI taxonomy): domain Eukaryota; kingdom Metazoa; phylum Arthropoda; class Insecta; order Hymenoptera; family Cephidae; genus Calameuta; species Calameuta pygmaea. The sequence continues at coordinate 592,904 of JASANN010000260.1, forward strand.
TGCAATCCCGGATACATGCGTCATACTAATGCAATACATATATACATACACGTATATATGTCCACGATTTTCTCGTAACGACAATTTGAGGTTATAAATTTTTAACGACGAAAAACGTCAATGCGCATGCGCGCACGTGAACTTACAAGGGGTTGACGAATGATGCAATTTACGAAATGGTATTTCGGAGAAACTTTATCCTCAATTTTTACGGAGGGGATCAAAACCACCCTTAGGGTAGGGTATTATCGGCAAATCCTATCGCGATAAGAAACCTACCCCCTCCCCGTCTACCCTTATTTTTTCCTAGTACCGGAAAACAGCCGTATATCTTTTTTTTACAGTTTGACTCTTTGTAACCTAAAATCATCCCTTCATTTTTCTACACAGATCTTAATCTTCGGTAAGGGGATGAAGCGTTTTCCAAATATCCCTACTCGTAAGGCTCCGCTCGAAGGGTATTAAAAAAAATTTATCATCCTCGCGTAAGAAATGCTAAAAAAAATTTCCAATTTCAACCCCTTCATCCCCTCCCACCCCCCTGACAGTTATTAAATCTTTATACGGTTTTCGCGTATAAAACATTCGCGTCCAGCATACGTTCCTCTCTCGCTGTAAAATTCGTCCGGTGTCGTTAAACGTTCACGAACGACTTCAGGATTTTCCGGTATGCGATTCGACGTGCGTTTTAAACGCACTGCGGCTCTTTTTCCATGCGCGCGATTCCCGCATAAGTCGGGACTTGTACACAAGGACGACATTAAACTTTCATTATTCATTCGACATACTAGACGTCACGCGACGCTTCGGTTTCACTGGCGGAGATCGGGATTAATTGAGGACGCCCTGTACTTCGCGGAGCCACGCCAGGTTTAACGTGGGGAACCTTCCGCGTGGAAGTGACTGAGGTTAACCCACCCCCCAATAAAAGGCATATGGATTAAGTGATATAATAAAAAAAATTTAATTCCTGCATTTATAATCTGAATTAAAATATAGATTGTAAATTTAAAAAAAAAATGTTATCAACCCCATAAGAAAAAAATTAAGGGTAAAATTCCTTGGTCGAAAAATTTTTTAAGGGCTGAATACGGTAACCCCGGAGTCCCGTGCAAGGCATATACGGAGTGTCTTGATAGTTGCATGAAATATATTGACCTTTCACCCTCGTTTCCACTGGCCTCGGTATCATTAATACACTTCGCCCGTGCAGCTAGGAAATCTATGCTTGGCTAAAGAGCCATAAGGAATGACTATTTGCTACTGTCGTTCTTATCTTTAACGACTGACTATATGTATATGTATACACAGCTAAGGTATCTTTAACTTACCAAGAAGATGGAGCGCACGCGGAGAAGAGGTAACGATGATGATTATGATGCAATCAGAATTGAATAAATTTTATGGATAAAGAAAGTCGACACGGGACATAAGAAGGGATCGATTTTGTGTTTTCGTTTTTCAGATCCATTTACGCACCTAACCTGACCTACAATTATATGTACAGGTATAGCGAGCGTGAAAGCGGCCCTTTGAACGTAGTACGAGAAAACCCGTCATCCCGAATTAAGATGAAAGTGGCAGCGACGATGGATCAGAGAAGGTCCAATAAACCTACATCGAACACCCGGTACAGTCGGATCGTATTACCTGGACACCCGGTAAATGACGAATGCACGAACGGTGCACGCGATAAACGTCGCGTACATGGAAAATTAGCTGCAGCATGCGAAAGTGGCATAAGCAACCCCTAACTAGGGCGAGGCTGAACCCAAAGAGGAAAAAAAAAAAGATTTTAAGAACGTTTTTGAAAATGATCTTTTTTTTTCAATATTCTTTGTATATATCGTCGTGCCAAGTCATTTCGATAAGGTTTCATCGGGTGACCTTAGGCTGGAAAAAAAAGTCTGTTTCTTGGGTCGCAGCGACTACGTGAAAGAAGCAGGAAGACGCGGCAGCAGATTTGGATCCTCGGGATGAATTATCATTGATCGTCCCAATCCTAACGTCAAGTGTATCCGCGGAACGCGTAAGACCGTCGTTACTGCCAATTACAATAAATCCCCGATGTTTCTGCTTATCATTTTCCAGCGTGGATAGAGGTGTGGTCTAATCTATAATCTGACGTTAGGTCGATGGTAACGCTCTTAAGAGGCTGAAAGGCGTACTGCAATAATTTTCCAGAGCTACACTTTCTCGACTGATGATCGGGTAGCGTTTCAGCGGTGATCGTTCCCGTCAGCTCGATAGATTTACGTCACCCGGTATATGACAAGACCACGAGCGCTTACCCACTCGTACACGTCAGTTTTTATACATCCGAGTTAACAAACATAAAAAGAACTACGGTTAAGCTTCCGGTACTTTGATTTTAAAAATTTATGATCATTCTCTCTGGATCATTTTTTTCAGATCATCCGATCGTACAGAGCTGTCAAGTGCCAGTTGGATGGCGTAAGAAAAAATTCGAAAAAATTCCTAGATAAAATTTTTCAAAATTTCATTTTGTCAAAATAATTTATAAGGCCATTTCAGGTGATTTTGAATACTTAAAAAAAAAACTTATATATCCGAGGTCAGACCTCACTGACCAATAGATCATAAAAATGCACAGGGAAAACACTAGAGACCAAGTCTAGGCTAGATCGTATACCTAGGTGACTCTTGGGTCTTGAGGCCCTGTACCCTGGTCCAGATAGATCACGTCTGATATAATTAATGAGCACGACCTGCAATTCCCATACACACCTCTGGGCTTACGGGTCCGCCCTAACAAGTACCTCTGGGACTCAACCCAACCTCACCCGGAGAGTCAAGCAGCACAGTCCTCGGCTAAGCCAAACAACAATCTATTCCGTCTCGGGTCCGATATTATGTAGGTATCTGGGTGAGAGAAGTGATACGGGAGACCGCGGAAGATCCTTGCGTATAAAAGATTCCCAATTACCCTGAAAACAAGCTGCGCCAACAGCTGCCAACGTAACGCGCTCGTGTCCTACATAATGCGCGGCAGCTAAACGACCAGCCAGACCTTTGCTAACGATATTATCCAGGAGAACAGAGGAGCCATTCCAAAGAGATACTAATTCATGGACCTGGTCGCTATCAAGGTTATGGGGTCTCCTGTGCGTGCCATACATAACGTGCATATACGCAGAGCCAAGGGCTATGTAAACCTGGCACCCGACTCAAAAATATTTTAATTTTCAAAACGCGACTCGATTGTGTCCCTTTTGTAACTCTTTGTACCACTTTGATTTTCGTTTGTACCTCATAGAGTTTAGAATTACGGGGGGGGGGGGGGGGGGGGCGTTAGC
>JASANN010000260.1:596230-817823 GCA_031762395.1 Calameuta pygmaea
CCCCGCCCCCCCCCCCCCCCCCCCCCCCCCCCCCCCCCCCCCCCCCCCCCCCCCCCCCCCCCCGGGAGCACCGGACGTGCAGTAAATTAAATTCTGTTTGCAGGGATATATTTAGAACGCTTTGTAACCGTTTGTAGCGCTGTTCGTTTGGTTTTTACCTCAAGAGTCATGGAGATGCAGGATGATATTCAAAATTCGCTAAACAAGCGGGGTAAAATGGAATCGCGTTTTGAAAATTAAAATATGTTTAAGTCGGATGCCAGTTTCACATTGGTAGAGCCAAGTATACTACGGAGAAATGCGCGACAGCTGATCAGTATCAAAAATCAAATGTCTAGGACAAATTGATTGTTAGCTTCTTTGAAACACGCACTTGATGTTTCAGTACTTGACAATCGGACTGCAAAACAATGGCAAAGACAATTGTCTGAATTTCTTAGCTCGTACGTATATGCTTGTACGTAGAACTAAGATTAGGTCTAAAGTTTCGCTGTAGAGATCAGCGGACGCTGAGCTGGTACATGACTCCATTGCGAGATACAGACTGATAAAAAAAATTCTATATAGACTCACCCCAACAGCAACCGGTATGAACGAAGAAGTATCCTGATCCGGGTTGCCCTTGTGATCTGCGGAACTGAGTTCAATCTCCAGTTCATTGGTAGCACTGACCACTTCCGGTATTGCCTCAGCAATGAGGGTATCACTGGAGTCACACTTGTTTAAATTAGAATCCTCGGCAAGCAGAGTCTCCAAAGATTCCTTGTTGATCTCCTTATCGACGGGATGCTGATGATCCTGGACTAGATCAGTAGCATCCTCGTAGAGAGACATCTTGCTCCCTCTCTCGTACTCCTTCTGTACTTCCATCACTGGTCCAGTCTGACCTACGTGTTCCTCATCTTCCTTAGTAGTCCGTACCGCAACGACATCCTGTCGCACAGGATCATCATGCGACAGAGACTCTACTCGTTGGCATTCAGCACGCGAATTCTCATCCAGGTACCAGGAAGTAGAGTTCTCCTTGCGTCTCTCGACGCTACCTTCTTCAGACCTGGACAAAGCGTCCTTGCACTTTCTCAGGTAGCTCTTGACTCGTTTGGTCTTGCTCTTACGAGTCTCATGACTCCTAGGTAAATTCGGCTCGTATTCCACAGGCTCCTGATGCGGATTCAGAGTGCAGTGGACCTCGGCGACTTTGTGCCTGGCATCCTTAACCTCCTCCAGGTCACAGCACACCGTATCCGGACCTTCCGACGCTAGGGTCCACGTCTCATCCTTCTCGGGTCCTCGACGTTCAGCAGGTATAACCTAAAAAAAGAGAATGTAATCCATAAGCATCCAAGTCAAAGAAAAAGACAACATCACAAGGGTTTCATCGGGTCAGTAAGACTCGAGCGTCGTCCTGGACCAGCTCCTACGGCATCATCGGGATTAAGAGGAGTCGTCCGGGATCGACAGGCAACTTTCATCGTTTGAGAGGTCTGGGTTAGAAACGAGTAGATTGAATCTGCGATGAAGCGATACGAGGCGTGGGAGCGGAATACGGCTAATCTTAAAAGCGAGTGGCTCATTGGGAGCATGCACGGGTGCCGCCATCTTTATCTCCTTCTTTCGCTCTAAGCGTGAATACATACCCACTATACTACGAGATACCCTCGGAATGATCCAGCAAGTTCTCCCATATACACCTTTCTTTTCCAGTGTAAAACCAAGGATCTCTTATGAGGTTACCAACACTTCCCCGTCTACCACCACCTCGTGCTAGCACCACCCGCCCCGCCCAGGATCCATCCACTTCAACGAGGCTCAAGACGTCGAAGGCGAACACGAGGGAAAGTTCGCGCCTCATAAGCTTCTGCTGATTTTATATAAACGAGAAAAAAAAAACAAGAATAACAAGTTCCGGTTGTAGAGCAAAAAAAGGACCAAATCCGAGGACTTAGCTGGTCAAGAGACCAATATATACATAGCCAAGGTATCAGAAGCGTGATCGAAAAATCGTGCCGACTACCTCAGCACCTAGACCAGCCAACCAGTGGATCTGGCAGACCAAGAACCTAACATAACAACCAGTACCGAGTAGTACTAGCACCAGCATAGTATATATCCTTCCTGAATAATGCGACTGTAGGAGCCTGAGGATAAATGGTCTACGGAGTCCTGAGCATCCTGAACGTCCTGAAGGAGGTACTCCGTGGCCAATAGAGCGATACCCGGAGCAAGTGACGTGGATCGGCGCTGAGGTGGAGGAACAAGCAGTGGTCCTATCTGGAGCTAGGTGTCCTTCCGACGTGCTACAGGCGATAAGGTACTGGCCGACGATGTTAATTAGCACCAGGTGTAATTTACGCCAGAGGATGTTGTCCAGGTGATCATTGACTTCACCAGGGTCCGCGTATACCTATACCACTGACTCCAACATCTTCTGTAAATCAGGATTGAGGGCTTGGGTTATCCTGGCTAGTAACTTCGGATCCTACAAAAAAATCCTCGACAGGATCATCCTACGAGTTAGGGCTGGCCGAGTACCTGGTGCAAGATACTGACTTGTTAAATATTTCATGGAACCTCGGAACCTGGTGCCATCTTTGGCTTCCTCGTACACGTTCCTGGCTCAGCCAAGCATGCCTCGATAGCATACACTTTATTATGGGCGCGAACGACCTGGGATTTACTGTGCGCGAATTCGCCACGGCTTCGAAGACATGGAAAATTCATTGGTCCTGTGACTTGGGTCAGAGTAGATCCTTAAAAAAGAAATTGAATAGCCACATTTTTTAAGCAGTTACGAATTCGTATCAACTTATTCTTTTACATATTTAAACTTACTTAGCGGTACTTTAAAAAAAATTTTCTTACATTTTTTTTTAAACAATTTTTCTTTGGATTGATAAAATATTATTTTTTTTTTTGATAATCTTTTTATTCTACATCCAATTTACGAACTGAAAGGACTTGGAGTATACGAGAGTGATTATTCAGCCGTGAACGATTGGTGAAATCTGAACTGGAACATCCCACGAAATTCAATGACTATATATATATATATTATTTCGATTATCAGTAAGATAAGCCAAAGAGGATCTTTACCTATTTACAAGGGGCACTTCTATACGTTAAGGTTAGGTAACTCATCCAGCAGCTCATCGATCCTCCGAACCCTCCTATAAGACTCGAAGAGAAAATCCACTTCTTTGACAAGAGTACATAGAAAGCAGCCCAAAGCTTCGTGAGAAGCCACAGTCACGTCCAAAGTAGCCGACGTGATCCCAGCCAACCGGAAGCCAGAGAGGTTCATAACAAGTTCCTGTCCATCGAATCAACGAGTATACTTTTATCCCAAGCGACGAATTGTGAATGGGGAAGGGATAATAATACCCCCCCCCCTCCCTGAAAATTTCCAACAAAACAGCCCCTAAGTCAATTTACGTCGCGCGGGATCAAAGAAAAGTGGGGAGAACAGTGAATGGGGTAACTTTAGAAGGAAATTTGAAATTTCGTAAAAAAAGCGGGAAATTCAAATTTTACATTCACCCAACGTCCGTAAAGTACCGCGTTACAACGTTAAAATTCCTAATGCTCGATCGGCAGTCACTCGTGCGAATGAAGAAGAGACACTGGGTATAATAAAGCTTTTCAAAGTACCGAAGCGACACCCTTTCCAATAATGCAAACCAGGCTTGAACGTTACATGCAACTTAGGTATACATAATATAAGCAAGAGGTAAATTGCAACACGGATCCCAGACCTAACTCAATTACCAGGTCGACTGAGCGGGTTACGCCAGGTTAGTGAAATGCACGGAGCCAAGGGCAATAGGTATAAAGGCATAGCGAACAAAGAGAATTCACCCTGCGGTCTGCGAGCTGCCAGGGTAAAAAAAATCACCCATAGTCGTCAGCTTTACGCCCTTAGTCGCTTCGTAAGGTTACAAGGTAGATGAAAGAATAACAGCGGTGGTGCCGACTTGATTTTCTTACTGGGGAAAAAAAAATTCCTAAAATCACTCACGTGCGTAAAAAAAAATTTACGAAAAGGGCACGAGTCCTGGAATTATATGCTAAATTAAAAATTCGCCCAGAACACCCGCAAAGGTACGTAACGACAAAATTTAGTTGGGAAACCAAAACCTTGATAAAAAAAAATTTCAACTCGAGTTAGGGTGGTCTTTTTTTTTTTTTTTTTTTTTTGTAAAAAAGAAAAAGACTCGTGGTGAATAAGCGTTAAGTAAAAGTGTTGACAATGCCATTAGGTTTGAATGCAAGTGAGCGTTTTGTTTACCGAGACTCGTAAAACTCGAGAATTTCTTAGGCGGTCCCACGTCGTAAAGGGGGAAAAAAAAAAAAAAAAAACACCAAGGGAAAGGCTGGCCAGAGGGTAACGTCACTGGTTCTTTCCTCACGTCGAAGATTTATTGTTCGCCTTTCGCGGTGTTTTTTTCACAAAATTTTATTTTATTTTTTTCTCGATTCCACCAAGACGCGATTTCACCTTAAGCTATGCAATGGCTAACTGTCCGACTATAAGGAAACGTTTAGGTGCACTGCTGGGGTTGGTGCTTGGCTATTGATTTGAAGCTGCATCAACAACCCCTTCCTTCTTCCTGTACCGGGCAACGCTCGGTTCAACTGGCCTACATCGTGCCCGACGTGCGATCGTCCTATTCGAGCCAAAGACCAACCCCCCCCCTCCCTCCCGCCGCCCGAGTCCTCACAGTGGCGCGTTAGTTTAATTATAGCCTGTGAAGGACTCCCGGCAATGTAGGACAACGTGTTACCCGTATACGTCACGTTTGCAAAGTCCTTAGAGAACTTCGTAAGAAATGTGTACGAAATGAGGTTAGAAACTGACGCAGTCGAAACTGTAGGTACGAAAGAAGATGGGATTTGGGGGGCGAGGGGGGGGGGGGTGTTCAATTTAGAAAAAACAATTACACGTCATAGTCCCATCGGCGAAAATTCAAGGCGTAGTCATTGCAGACGATTCGGACGCCTCGTGGGAACCTGAAACGGGGCCGTTGTCCTACCAAGGACCTTTCCACTTCGCGAAGTGGATAAGTAGAATCGCTGATCAGCCATACCGACCGATAAGTACGTTACACGCGGGGACAGTCGCCATATTGGATTCGTTGAATCCCCGGTTTAAGATTCAAGATAATAAGTTTAAAAAGTATTTAATTTGTTTTTTTTTACAAAAATATAATAAAAAAATTGTTTCTATCCAGTTCGCAGATCCTCGGGTCAATTTGGTAATTTCATCGTCCATTAGAAAGTAACCGGCACCTCGCTGAATCCTATCGAAAAGCTCGAGAAGCACGTATTTAAAAGCAGTCCAAACGGCGCCATGCTAATTTCCCGATATTAATTAAGAGGCACGAAGAAGGAAGGATGGTAGACAAGGTCGTGAGGCTCCTTCGTGCTGGTTTTCTTGCATCTGTTTCACCGAAAGGAGAAAGCTGGGGGCGAAGAGACTCACGTTCGCCGTCTAACGTAAATAAGTAACAGGGATAAGATGCCGCCGAGTACAAAGATAGGTAGCAGCTAACACAGCAAACCAGACAGGTAAGGTTAGACCTGGGTTGGGATAACCAAGCGTAGAAAATTTTTGCAGATCCGTCATTAAATTCCCACGATTTTGCTGGAATTTACTATTTCAAAAAGAAAACAAAAAAATGCAATCGAAAAAAAAAAATTACGTAAAGACCCCCTAAAAAATTATATATTCCTCATTGACATAAATCACAGTTAAAACTTGTAGTTTATTTAAGAGCAAAATTCATATTGGGACTGAAAAATAATCCGTGACCTTTAAACTTTCTTGACCTCCCCCAATACTCGGTGTACCACGCATTTTTTTTTTTTTTCTATCAATGAATCCATCGAGGTACGTTGACCGGAAGAAGGGAACGAACTATACTCAAACGCGATGATACCTTCTTCCGGCGCAGCAGCTTCCAGTCGAAGTGACTCATCCTGTTTGTCTCGTTAGACTTTCTTTATCGGGTCTTCCCCCAGTCCAAGTGGGTCCCCCCCCCCTGGTCCCACAAAGTGCACCAGTCGTACCAAGGTTATATACCCTTCTCAAGCAACTCAGCAAAACTCAGATAGCCAAAGAGTCAGTAATCCCGTCAGGATATCTCATGGTTCAATTATACTCCCACGCAGTAACATTCTTTTGTATGCACAACGCAAACGGCAATGGACGCAGCACCAGCCACCCAGAAGACGCGTCACCACGAAACCTTGGGATCCGTGAACTTGAATTCATGATTTCGCATTCTACGTGGGTTACGACCTGAGACGAACCCTGACAGTCCTTGACACGTTAAAAATAATTTTCACTTTCAATCACTCATTTCCTCTTTACGCCACTGGACACTCCAATATTCAAAATCACTTTGAAAAAATGTCATCGCAACTTTTACGCAATTTTTTTCTTATCCTTTTCGATTATTTCAAAAATCACGTTACACTTTTTTTTTTTTAAATAATTCGTAAACATAGGTGTCTCTCTCTTCACAAAAGTCCTTATCAATTTTATACACTGTTGCGCGATAGCAATACACCGTGGAAGTTTATATGAGACACTTGCACGACTCGCCTATCGACTGACCCCATTTTCAAGCAGAGGTCTCTACGTTATAACGTTTGCTCACCTCGGCAACGAGAACGCGGTGAATGAACGAACTAATAGTCGTTACGAAAATTCTGTACAACGGCGGCCGGAATGGATTGCTATGAGGACACACTGTATAGTCTGGGACGCAAGTGAACGGATAAGGGAAGATTGACGAGTTGCGTGAGGGTTTGGGGCGTACTGTCAAAATATCGGTGGCTTCGCCCGATGCTGCCAGGGCTGGAGCGCGGAACGAGCATGCGTGATGGACGCTCTGGTCTGGCAGACTGAGGAATTAAAAAAATTCTGCGCCGCTCTCGCGTCGTTATTTTCGTACCTATTAAACACTCGTAGAACATTGGATGACCGTTAAGATTTTCATAACGAGGCGCGAAGTGTCGAACTTGGATAAGTGCAATTTTTTTCTAAGGGTTAGGAATTAAGATAAAATTATTGGATTATCATTTTTAAGGTTATACGTGCAGTACGGTTCGACAGTGTCGGGCGATTAATATATTGTCAAGGCGATTATTACCGCTAAGCACAAAATTATTGGCTTTCCATGATCACTCGGTTGTTTACAGCCAAATGATATAGAGAAGCGGCTTTTTCCCCTTGGCGTTTCATTAAGACGCCCTTGTTGAAACTCACGAGCATAAGATTTATCATCATCCGCAAGTCCCGGCTAATTGAATGGGTCTTTCACGATGGATCGAATTGCTGCGTCACGGCGCGAAGGCGGTCTCTTTCCCTTTTGCCTCTTTACACGATTATTTCGTGTGTGTCCCCCCTCGAGAATTCACATAAGGGAAGATCAAGTCGTATCGGCGAAAGGAGACGCATTCACGAATAAATAAATCCACTCACGAATCACAGAAGATGCGTCGTGTGTAAACAGACTTAAATATACCCGCGGAATACAAATTACCGTGGCATCGCACAGCGAATGCATTCGAGATACACATTGAATAATAAATATTTGCCAAAATTACTGTCAAACAATATTTCATTACCCCGCCATTTTCATCGAAACTCGTCCAATCACAGTTGATCCTAAGGTCCGATGCGCAAGGGTACGTCGAGAATGTTCGAGTTCGCGCGGCGCGACATCTCTCGGCAGAGTCACGAAGTTCATCGCGGCAACGGAAAATACCAACAATGGAAGCGTGTCTGGTTCAACGGTCACCACGGAATTCTAAAGGCAAATTGACCATGTAATTCAATCTGGCTCGAGACCCTTTATTTCGCGCGACAAAATCACGGTACACCATCTTTAAAAAAAAAGATCACAGTGGATTACGGTAATTACCATACGCGTAAGGTATTACAATATAACCGACAAAGAATTCGTATCCGGACGTCCATTGTGCCGAGGAACAAGAAGCAAAAACGTCCTACGACAGTGAAAAGGTTATACAGTTCTGAAACGTGACAATGGGACCACGTGCAATCGCATGTAACGACAATTTCGGGAGAATCAACAATACAATTACCATTAAATACAAGAGAAGCTGGCGACGGACGCCATGATAAATCAGAACGAGCCAATGTTTTCATTCTTCATTCCCGATTGTGTATGTATGTATATCGTTAACTCAGCACCCGATAAAGATCTAAAGAAAATAAGTCGCCGAGTGCGAGAACTGCCTTTATGTACGGAAAAAGATCCTGCAATAGATTTCTGAACAAGCATATAACTAGGACGCTGTCGATGCATCAATTAAATACACAGAGCGGCCATGTTGGTTTCTATTAGGTACTCCCTTTGTGACGTCACACGTAATTCTCTTCTCTACCATTGACACGTGTATATAAATATACATATGCTTTCTCACTTTATTTCTTCGGCGTCTCTCTCGGCACTGATCCATTGTTCCAGATAGATCGACGACTGATAGACGCGGATCAGCCATCACCCACAGCCACCTTCGAGGATACTGGGGGACTGGCTGGATAGCTGCTATTCGTTCTCAGTCCGCTTCGGTCTGCTGAAACTATCGTTACCGATCTCGGAGAGAGCGTTCGAATTAATACGCTCGTAATTACTCGAGCTAATTAGACAAGTGCGCACGTATGTACGACTCTATAACCGTAGCGATAAAAAGCGCGGGATGAAATTACGAGATTTGAAAAAAAAAATTCCACGTCACACTCGAACCTCTATATCGATTTCGATCGATCGTCGTGCGATTATTCGATCGATAAAAAATATTCTGACGCATCAATAATCACAACTCTCGTACGACATTTCGATGTACGGAAATGAGGGGAATAACGTTAATTAATTATGGGACACCGTTAATTGTAAGGTGAAATAATTTTTTTTACTCTTCTACTGAAAACATCATAAGACGCCGGTATAAATTAATCTAATGGAGATATCGTTGATAGCGGGTGGTGGCACGTGGACGACTTTCGGTTCGATCACCACCAATGATAATATTAATTGGCAAACTTCATTAATGTTAAATAGCCCAGGGCCATGACACGAGTGAAGTCGAAGTTGGTTTTGAGAAATAAAAAAAAAATCTAAATATATCGTCCATTTCGATATAACAAAACAGTTCGAGATACGATACCTTAGACGCACGTAAATTCACGTGAGATAACGTCGCGACGCTTCGACTACTGGCTCCACCGTTAATACGTATACGTTACGTAGAAGCCAGTTCGCTACTGTCCGAGATCCCCCATTAATAACAGTTTTCTTGTCGCGCACCGCTATTTACATTGAAAATTAATACCCCGTACCTTAGAAATTCACGGTTACTCGTTGCAAGGCACTTTTGTCTTCTTGTTTCAATTACTGAATAATTACACGCCTACATCCGTGTTATTACCAGACATTAATTGGATAGCTACAGACCATTTGCATGCTATTCGCTCAGAATACGACCCATATACCCAGATGCCTCCCTATTGGAACGTGGTGTATTTGAATTTTTTTTTTTCTTCTTCCTACGAGTATCACATATATTTCATGTGCACATACTATACATATATATTGACCATAGATACAATCATTGTCGAGATACTTAGAAAGTGTGCAGACACAACAAAGTTACGTCCGAGTTACGAAGGCAGCTTTGATTATTGAAATTACGGTCTGCGGTAACCTAAGGAATACAAGAAAGACGTTTGGGTATTAAGAAAATCGACAGAGCAAAGTATTCCTAATTAGGCGCCTACGGCTTGTATCAGTGACCGACTAGTTACGGTAATAAGATAACGCTGTAAAGAGAACTGCGAAGTAAACGAAGTTTGAATTTATAGCGGGCCGTAGGTCGTGGTCCCAGACGTTAGTTTTATCCGTGTGAACAGAAGCTTTAAATAACGTAATAAATAAAGATAAGAATCGCGAGGTTTATTTAGTAACGAAACACGAAGAATTATATTCACGAGCAAGGAAACGCCTGGGCTACGTTGAAAAATTCTTTTCTCCACCTTGAACCTTGTCCTTCCCTCCTTCCTTCCTTCCTTCCTTTTCTTATGCCTGTATTCCCAATTGGGGACATGTGCCAGTTGAACCTCATCCTATACGGGCACCAAAGAGATCAGATCGTCGACTATTCATCGGGGGTAGAACGCCTAACGTTTTTCCAAACTTTTCCGCGCACCCTACCGCCATCTGTCGGCGCTCCGCGGTACCACGGCGAGCTTCGTACATCACATTAACGAACGTTCTTTTAAAATTACCCATAATAACCCACAAGTAGGTACCGACTCCCGTGATCCCCATGGCTCAAACTTTCAGACGGTATTTCCAGCGTGCAGGCGAACTCCTATGTAGACATCGCGACATCGTAAATCCGGTAGATCTGTATCGGGTGTCGCGCAAAAAGCGACAAGGTGCGGCAACATAGAAATCGTCCCACGGTATAAGGAGCGATGTAATGGCTGCGGGGTTGACGTGAAAAGGAGGTGACGGAGAAAAGGGAGAACCGGGGGGGTGGCGCGGGTGAAGGGGTCGTGTAAGGCGACGACAGGCAACATTGTGGTAAAAAAATTAATATTAATCAACGGCAATCTCCCATAAGAACGTTGTTTATTGTAAGGTTTTTGTATGCAGATTGTTTCTTTTTTTTTTTTTTTAATGCGTGAGGCAACAACCGTTCCAGATCAAGACCCCAACCACCGTGCGATCTGGGATATGAATTATTTTATCGGTTTAACGGTATAAGCCCACGGTACCGTATGTCGTGTGTGTATTCTGCGTATAGACAAATAGTGAGAGAGACAGAGGGAGAAAAAAAATAATTTTCAAACGTTCGTATGAAAAAAAAATTTTTTTTTCCAATGAATATATACATATATATATATATATCATTCGCAAGGTGAGTTCACAATCTGTATCCCCAAGAGTATAAACGAATATCGTCCTTCCTCTTTCGCACGAGCGTCAACCTCGCGAAGACCCAATTGTGTAAATCAGGCCCAAACCTTCCTCGCGTATACACGTTCTCTCTGTTATACCTATTATAACGTCTTACCGGGTCTGACCGACTGTCCCTGCGCACCGACACACGCACCAGTTTACAATTAATGAAACGAATCCCAAAGAGACAATGGCCATTCTTACCGTGAAATTTTTTCTTAATTATTGCAATTAACGTTTTTACACTGATTTCCGGCACTCCTGGATTTTCTTCTTCTACGAGGGTAACGCGTTAACGTTTCCCCTTTCCTTGCCTCTCCCACGCTCTGTCTCTCTCCCGCTTGCGGAAGTCGATCTGCGATCTCTGTTCTCTTAATCCGATCGCTCATTCGCAGAGACAAGTTCATTGCCAAGTAAGGCTTCAATTAGGGAGAATTAAAATTGTGCAAATACAAATGCCTATTATTATTATTATTATATCAAGTCACTAAGTGTATAAGGTGACGTGATGGGAGACAGGGGGGGTTGGAGGGGAGACCGATGGGAAGTCAAATAATCCGAAAAAAAAAAAAAAACAATGAAACTGATCGATATCGAAATCGCAAGTAAATCGAAAGGAGACCGGTTTTCGATATTATTATTTTTTCCTCCCTCCGCTCCTCCCCATTACGAACTCGACTGGCGAACAGGTCGAAGACCCAGACGACGACTCGGTAACGCCGAGATCGCTTAGGCTAAGGTCACGGGTGACCCCGCGAGGGATAGAAAAAGAGCGAAGTAGGGAAGATACAGACGAGCAAATAAATACACCGGATTATATGAATAACGCATCGTGAGAGCGCTGACGTAACGCGGTTGGACTCACGGTTTTTTTTTTCTTTTCTTTTCTTTACGCTGGTACGAAAAAAATAAGTGCTCACAGTCCAGTTCGCAGAATCGAGACTAGACGCACGCCTAACTGATCTTGCTCCACGTTATCTTGTTTCCAGGACTGCCGAACCCTGAGTACATACATAAGCAACTTCAGTAACTTTATTTTCTCTTGATCTGGACTTTGCATATATATATGTATATATATATCCATATATCCATATATAGATATATATATATATGTGTTACGTATATAACAAATCACGTACGGACGTAGGAGTAAAAAATTTCTAAAGATAACCAAGCGGTACTCGGTAACTGCCAGGATACGTTAACTTAATGTGCTTTTTTTTTTTTTTTATAAATCCCAATGGAATCCCAAGGAGCCCGTGTCCTTTCTCACTTGCGCAGTCGCGCGAAGCGCCGAATGCATCTAATTAATTAAAAGCGAAAGTGAGTGAAATTCTGACCGCAGCACGTCGCGCGCGCAGCGTCATTTATCCCCGCGGAAGGAAACGAGACTCGGGGACGTGAG
This sequence comes from Calameuta pygmaea, assembly GCA_031762395.1. Taxonomy (NCBI): domain Eukaryota; kingdom Metazoa; phylum Arthropoda; class Insecta; order Hymenoptera; family Cephidae; genus Calameuta; species Calameuta pygmaea. The sequence goes on from JASANN010000260.1 coordinate 608,630, forward strand.
GCATCCTTCGTGGTTTAAAAAAAAATTTTTAATCCGCACGACCAAACCTAACGGATAAATAAATGACCGCTAGCGTCCCAATAGGCATTGATATGGATAAACTTAAAAGCATCGGTTACTTCAGCTACGTACCAGAGTACACAAGTCTCTTGGCTTCTTCTTAAAGAAATTTTTTTTTTTCACTGAAGCGTCATCATCATCGTCACCGTCGAAGAATAACACAAGGCAGACACCGACACGAGTCATTTGACGTGCAGCGTATAATTTGTATTTAATTTGTCCGCCATTTTGAATAATAATAAAATTACCACCGAACTCTGACTCGCGAGAAGACTTGAAAATGTCCGGAAGCGAAGATTCTCATGCGAGGCTGAATTTTCACCGTAACTCCAGGCGGAACGCTTTCGCGACGCCGTTAGATATAAATGGCGACGGCGTGTGTGTAGCCGCGGCGGCTCCCCTCGGAATGCACAAAGTGCGCCGCCATTAAGGTATGAAATTTGCACCGACATTAACGATCGTAGCCGACGTTACCAATCGTATTTTCAACGGACCCTTAAATCCTGCACGATCGAAGTTAATTAAATATCGAAATTCGTTTACCGATCGTGCGTCTTTGCGCGCGATAAATCACTTTTAATAAATACCATGAAATTCTCATGCAAATGTCCCGTCCTTGTTTCTAAATTCATGACTCTTATTCAAGCGCATACAAGTGGTAAAGTCGTCGTAACCGATACGAGGGTTGTGCTATACCTTTCATGAGAACTCTGGTACCACTGTGTATACAAGTAGTCGTAACCGATATGAGGGTTGTGCCATACTTTCATGTGAACTTTGGTACCACTGTGTATATAAGTAGAATACTACAGTTGATACTACGGTGTGCATAAACGAGAAGAAGGCCCTTTCATGCGGAGAAACGATAAAAGCAGGAAACGTGGTACACGAGGGTGAGCCAAAGAGTATTTATCACTGGAAGGGCTTTAAAAAGATAAAAAAAAAGAAAGAAAGAAAGAATGCACAATGCAAGCGAGTGCGGTTCGCCGGGAATGAGACGGGCGATGCAGTACAGGTAGATTTATGGGGGCTCAGGGGGTCCGTGTTTGTGTCGCAGGTCAGCCTGTGGTTCACGGTCACCTCACCTTACCTTACCTTACCAAGGTATAAAACCCAACCCAACGTAACCTAACCATAAACTAAATTGCACCCTCCCTCACTGAATCCAGCCACGACATTAAATCTATTAAGACGAGAAAAGCCCCCACGGGTTCATCGACCCCCCTCTCTCCCTAGTGCTACCAAGGAGAGGATACTGGCATTTTATTTGTAAATGCATAACCTCGTGCAACTCGTGCATTTCGACTATACGTATTGCGTTTGGTTATTTATCATCGACCTGGTGAATCTATGTGCACATATATTTTCTTGGCAAAGAAGTTCGGATTAGGAGTTTATACTTTACTTCGGGTGTTTATTTCCTGTGGTGCTGTTGTGCATGGGCGTATATGGGCTTCTGCAGTTCTAGAGAATTTTTTTTTCAAGTCTTTCCTCGCCAACGACGCTCGATAAAGTCAGCTACAATTATCCAATTACTCTTTACATCAGCTTCGAGTGCAGTTTAATAATTGCACCGGGTATGGCTCAGGACGCATTGACCTTCGAGTAAGCGTCCTGGTACGTGCACCTTCGATAAAGCCACTGAACATACCTGGGTACCGTTTGCCAGGGGAATTTTCTAACCTTAAAAATTCACACGTAGCCAATAGCATTGTACTATTGCTTTTGGTACTTTTGATTCTCAAACGATACTTGAAATGAGGTTATGTTCGGACTAGGATTTTTTATACTCGAAATGGCGAATAAATTAACGGCATCGCGTTAAATCGTAGAACGTTAAATAACTACGTACGGAATGACTTTCACCGTGAACGAACGTCATCTGGCACGTGAAATAAATGTCGCGAATTGCATTGTAAATTAGAAAAGAGTTTTTCCGGCTGCCATGACAGGAAGGGCGTCGCGAGGGATATTCACAATTGCCGCTGGATTACGTGTACGATATACGTATTTTAAGGTTATGTCGACGTGTGAACTTACCGGTAAATTTCTAATGCTGAGTCGTACCTTGGAGTATTTCTTCATGAACACTCGCCACAACACGTAAGCCATTTTTCACGAGTTCTCGTCGTAGCTTGTACCTTTAACGAAACTCAAAAACTCACGCACTTCGAATCGAATCCTGACGATCACTGTTAATGCACACACGCGATTCCTGCGATTGAAACAGCACCAATCCTTGACAAATCGTTTGCGTTACGCACACATAATTACACGAGACGAGTTTAACAGCCGTATCGCGGTCGATTCCTGGCAGTTTTACCCATAGGGATACAGTAGGTAACGCGCCGATTTCACGACTGTCGTAATCGATACACTAAAACGTCTGAAAAAGAAAGAGACAGAGGCCACCTGAATGCAGTCGAACCAGACTCTTAGTGTATCGAGAGCAAAAAGCAAATGTCAATTCTCGAATTAGCGACTTGGAATACTCGTGGATTTAAAATAGAGATTACACAGTCGAGATTCGGTAGCCCCGTAGAGTTTGTCATAAGATTCGAGCTCCCGCCTTTAAGAAATTAACATGGATTCTACCCACTTTTATTATTTTTTTTTTTTTCAAGGGCTCTCACTCGCGAGATCATAAAACTGTGACGAATTGTAATTCACGGGACGTCGAAGCATTCGACTTTCTATTCGGTTGGTAACTCACTGTAAATCGCGAGTTTTAACCGGGCAAGGTCATCACTATGTTCACGGTTACTAATCGCATCCTCGCGCACGTAATTCCAGTGTTTACCCGCGCTGTTTAAATCGCCTGACGTCACACGAAACTTAGCACTGTATTTCGATTAAGTACACTGTACACCACTATACACTCCGAGCTTCACTGTGCTCTTATTCCGAGATGCCCCCTTTTGCTCTTAACCTTTTCTTCTGAACTCGGGGGAATTTTCAAATAAAACACCTCGACGGCAGAGGACGACGTTACGGAAGGTGGACCAACGTTACTATTCTTCTTCCTACAGAAACCATACTCTGCTACTTTGAAACACAACCCGCGATCAACATTAGAATCACGAATCGCGTTTAAGTTCGTCTCCTCGCATAACTCGTTCCAGTAACACTTATAAAATCGTCACAGAGACGCATATCCTCCAACGCGTCACGTAACACATGAAGAAGATGACGCCCCGCACACGTACGTGGGAATCGGATTAAAGGAAACTAGCTAAAATATTCCCAGACGCGACAATACAGAAACACACGCGTTTACACTAACGAAATCGCACTAACCGTTACAAATATCCAGAATGAACAGCGTCCGCGTTCAAAAAAAAGAAATACACGCAAGGCGGGAATTTCAAACGAAGGAAAACGTATTCACGGGACTTTATGCTTTCAAGATTCACCGGTACACCTTCCCGTGGAAATAAACCTCCTGTGTTAACCGTCCTCCCGTATTGTATCCATATCCATGTTTTCGTACGATGTTTGTAACGTTTCTCAAAACTTATTCGCAAGTTCTGTTTCCCTCGTAGCACAACAATTTTCTGCTCTTTCTTTTACTGTCTCATTCATATATAAGAAGTCGCATTTTTCTAGCGACCAACTGTCCAGCCACCTTCTATACAGGCAAACACGATAAAAGGCAGGACGGTGAACGGCGCGCATATACCCCAGTGTCTGACGGCAGTCGCTGCCGAGAAATAACTGACAACGCATGCCGGCCGCTGAACGAACGTCGCTGCCTCTACACGCCGACTATAAAAGCTGTGTGTGAAGCCGAACGAACGGAATGGCCGTGCGGCCAAACCTGGCACTAACCAACAGCGCGGATCGGTTGGATCTTTCACAGGGTGTCTCATATACAAAGGCGTGTCCCGTAACCAGCAGCGGAATAATATGCTACCAGAATCTTACCGGATACGTCGATGCAGACCTTATCGATCGATGAAAGTTCGATAAGCATGACCTTAAGGTCGTACCTTCGTTAATCTATTTTTCTAATCCTGACTTACCTACGATAGATTATTCAAATCATTTTTACAGTATATATATATATCTATATCAGGCATGCATTGAAAATACCTTACAGCACCAGTTTCCGTAGGTTACAGATATTCTTACTTAGATCGATGAGCATCATATATACAAAATGGCTGTCAGGCACACGCGTACCTAAGTCGCGTGCACACGTGGCAAGCTAGAAACTTTGCACTTTGAAATATTCAGCAAGTTAAGAGACTCTTGACACGCGACTGAGGATTCGTACTTTCTACTGGATCTATATTACAGAATGGATTTAAGGATTTCTTTGATATTTTTGTATTCCTCTTTTTTTTTTGGCAAATTAACCTTGACGAAGGCTTCTGCCTTTAAGACGGAGAAGAGGATGTGTGTGAGAAATTTTCAAAATTTTTTTTTCTCAGTCATTTTCAAGTATAACTGCCCCGGTACGTGTTAAGAGAAATTGAATTGTAATTATATTTCTGTATATAGATTTACAAGTGAATGTATGCACCACTCATCCAGTGCTACGCAATATCGTTTACCCCCGGTGTCTTGGAGTAATTAAACATTATTCAATTTAATTGGCATTTCGGTATTTCAGATCTCTATACACACGCCAGGTATGGGCCGTTCGTATATCATAAATTATAATCGATATATTAACGGTGCACGCCTCTTTATCATTTGACTTATTCGATTTAACGATCTTACCGAGAATCTTTCTTCTACCTATAGACCATACGGATACTTCATTATTTATCATGAAATTATCACTCCTATTTAGTGACTCATCCTCGCGCAGTATATAATTATTACATCGAGTACCTATCTGTACAGTCTTATTCAAAGTTACATATATCCTCCTGAAGCAACTAATTCTCAACGCCATCGCCACCACCCATCTTCTCAGTTAAGTAATCCTGATTTATGTTCCCAGGTTCTCCGTCCATCACGGTCAGGCACTTAAATAACCAGAACACATCAGCAAGCAGCAGGATCAGTAAAATTCATGCGAATCGCCATACATAGTCCACATTACTTAACCAACTTCACATTTAAAAAACAACTTGAGATCATTCATGAACCAGTAACATTTGATAGAAATTTTGAAAATAAAAAAAAATCATTAAACAATCCTTAATGATTTTTGTTAATTTAACAATTTCTACCAAACATTCTTATCACTAGGTCTACTATCTGCAGATGTTCTCTTGGCACATAAGAACCTCTGTAGTCTATTGTCACACAATGCAACAATAGCTATCATGCATATGACATACAGTACACATAGAGCTATCAGTGTTATAACATAAGATATTAACGCATAGTCAAAAAGATATCCAGCCTCAAAAAACATTGAGGATAAATGGTCTTCTTTCACGATTAGTACCGGTGTCGGGCCTCTCGCACTTCTCCCTTTACGTCTCGTGTTCGCTATCGCTTTTAGTTCTTTGCCTCCTTTATATGCAGCCCCCGTCCTATAACCTGTACCTGCCAGGTACCCCCACACTTAACAGATATGCCTATACATCTCACGCATACATATCCTCCTTCGTTTCCCCTCGAGACAATGGGTGTGCCTACCTCACGGTATGGCCACGTGAGCACCCTCAAAAAAACCCCTCAGTCCCTAGACACGTTCATTCATCCAGTAGTATACATATGCCTATATATGTATACATTCAGTAGTTGATGCTGTTGAACCGGTTTTTTTTGTTTCCCCTCAAAAGTCATAAGATCCAACCACAAATGATGTCTGTGACCTGTTAAAAAAAAAGGATAGAATTAGTAACGGTAGTCTGAGGATATTTTGAGTCAGGGACTTTAGAGATTCTTTTTCAAAATTTAAATAAATTAAGACGCTTTATAAACGAGAAAGTATACATACTCCTATGTATCATCTGTGACTGACTCACCCTGCTGTGCTTTTAGTCGATAAAGAAATCCATTGATACCAACCACTAACCTCCAGCATGCCTTTTCGACCTCTGTATAAATCATTATTATAAAGTGGCCTATCGTTCTGCGCCCTTATGGATTCTTTTCATCATGCCGATTTACAATGGAACTGCCAGGGCTAATAACTAGTTGTCCAGTACCACGTATGTCGACTCCTGTTGGTAAATTAAAAAACGACCCTTGTTAATACACGGATTAGATTTCACGTCCACCCTTCTCAATATTGAACTACGGATACCTATTTACGTGCGTATAAATTTTTTTTGGTCTCTGCCACCATTTTTTTTTTCAATCTCTCATAACCTTGCGCAATAATCCATTAAGATACAGGAGTATCGACAGGTCGTGTTATCAGTGAATACAAATTAACATGTCGCCATTTTAAAGAATGCACAGTTAAGAAATCTTGCAAGTAGCAGAATAGCAATCATGATTCATTCTCATTGAGCAACAAACCTGCACGAAGCTTCGTGAATGAGTGCCATGGAAACTCGATCGAATTATCGTGATAACGGTAGCAAGGCAATAACACAGAGGTTATCGTGATCGACCGGAATCATTGTTATCGATCATTAGATATGATGATCGACCCAGTAACATAATTCGTAAGGTGAGTTGTGAAAAATGAATTTTTACTATGAATTTACTAATTTACAATTAACTCGAGTGATTAGCTATCGACGATCCTTATCGATGCTATCTAGATTTTGAATTAAAGAATTTTAGCGGTTTATACATGACGCATCTGAAATTTCGTTATTCAAGGGGGATTTATGATTTCCGTGAGGTCAGGAGTTATGGCTGCCTGAACGTTGCGCATTTGCAAACTCGTTGTGTATCGCTGCAAAATACGTAGGCAGGTTTAACGTACGCGCTGCGATGATGCTCTCTCTTTCTCTATCTCGTTGCACATATTACATACGTGTCCCGAGGTGTGCGCACACGTGTTTTCCTACATATGTACTTAGGTACTTTGTACCATAGACTATATTACGCACAGGAGGGAACCAGGAAACGTCTGCCATCCTTTGTCGGCTTCTGACGACTAAATGACAGCATTTTTCTACGTGAGATACCGGCTTAACGTTGGATATACTCATGAGTGCTCGTCTGCATATGCTGCGTACGAGGAACGAGCAGTCAAAGGAAACCGGCCAAGATCCTTAAAGGGCAGATAAAACATGATGTAAAAAAAAAAAATATCAAGCTAATTAAACACCAAGAATTCCAATGATAACAATGTAATAAAACGTCAATATAATGACTTTCAATACTTACATGACTCGCCATAAGGCATAAGAGGGCTCAGAATATTTTATTCTAAACAGCAATCTGCGTTTCAGTCGACATATTCGACGTCTAACAAAAACCGCCGTGACGTTTCTTCCGTACGACTGTTACAGCATGAAAACACATGCGTGCGATGCGTTTAAATGATAATTTTTTAATTGCATTCTTATTAAGTCACAATATAATTTTGAGATTATGATGTACTTCCCTGTCCCCTTAATTAAAACGACTAATGCTCCTTACATACGTAGACTCTCTGCCGGTAAATCTTCTCTTAATAGGAGACACAGCCGACAAACCGGAAGAAGACTCGACGCTCTTTACCGTTCGTTCCAGTGTAAATCTGCTTTTTGTCTCGAGTCATCCTTATAAAATTCTCGAATAAAGGTTAAAGTCTGTTCACAGCCCGTATAACGTAGAGACGATCTTCGAATTCCATGTATCTTACGTTGTCAGATACACGCGAACCTAACCTATGTTCTGCCAGGTGAAGTGTTCGTCAAGAGATGCGTATTTCCTGTCCTGTCGGACGTTACATAAATGCAGCACTCGTTTCATTAGTGCACTACGTGTTTTCTAACCTATCTACGATCTGTACTCGAACGCAAGGACGGCTCAAGGCTTCTTCAACCAAGAACAAGAGAGAGGGCAGAGTAGCTGCATAGTGCGTACAAACGTTGTATCCGTGAAGTCACCGATTAATCGATCTTTTAGAATTATTCTAATCACACGTTAGCTCGTTTCTTCTTCAATCTTCATTACTTTTCCTGTCCTTCTGCTTCGCCAGTGCATCGACACGTACTTACACCCACGAGTAAAACAGAAATTTCCTATTGGAACGAATCTCTTGCGTGTTCCTCGTGGCGCCAGCTGGAAACAGCAGGAAGCTATGGCTAATTGGTTAGAGTTGAACTTTCGAAAAGAAATATACTAAATGTACGTATCTAACGGCACAAATATAGAGAACGTGATCAACGGGTTCGTTAAAGCTCATTTTTCTCCTTTTATTTGAATTGCATCTGTCACAGTGCTCTGTACGATACCTAACCAACAAATCTATCCAAATGTCTTCACAGGTATGCGCTGCATTTCTATAAAGATTCACACACGGAATTCTCAGAGCAGAAATGTAAATTGGATTATCAAAAAAAAGTGTAATGTCTCCATTCTTAAAGGTACGATTACCAAACTGGCCAGAGACACGCCTCTTGCAAATTGGCATTCGGCTCGGGCGCCGACAACCTGGATAAAGACGTAATGCCACACGATTATACCTTGGCGTGGGTACGATTATACGTGGCTCATAAACGCAACTTAATATGATCCTTGGTATAACGAAAATACGTAGATTGGGCTGTGAGGAGGTAATATTAAAAAAAAATGTTATTTTTCTTTTTAAATTTTTTGCTACCATCTTAACCAAGCTTTTACATTATAAAATTTTTATTAGTCGTCTAATCGATCCCACTTAAAAACCTTATCATTTTATAGGTATCATATCGATGCCAGCTGCCCTATGACCAACTGACTACCTTCGGCAGCAGCTGCGTCGTGATTCTGCATTTTACCCTTACGTAATAAGCTCTTGCGTAATGATCACGCGCCAATGACATAGCCTCGGATCGCTGTCCGGTATTGTCCTGCAGATAAGTATATTACTCCAGGCTGATACTGTTACGGTTACGCCTGCCCCTGTTCCAATTTCCTACAATTTTCCTGCCCTACGCATTCTCTTTACTTACGAAACCTCCAACACTCATGCATACAATAATACCGTAGCTTTATCCACGTTCTACGTAGGCTGCAATGAACTCCTTTCCTTCTCGGATCATGACGCTTTATCTCGGTCCCACTGTCATCGTATAAGCTGCTGCTCGAAAAGGAGAACAAGAAGTAATCGACGCCTGCACTTTCCTGAGAGCTAATGACATCCTGCAATTAGAATGATCATTTCTAATAAATTTATAAATTATATAGAACGGACGTTCAGTTCCTCCGTGAATATAGCCAAGGCCCGATGCATTGCCAAACTATTTAATCTGACGGTATAGGCATATTATCTATAAGTTCGTTATCAATTATCAGGCGCGAATCTTCAATGAGAAGTTTCGCAGTGTAGAAAGCCGCTTTCCTCGGTTACCTCGTAAACTGTGTATTTGTAGCTCGTTACGTTTAATAAGGTGGTTACACGGGGGTGACAAACTGCAGAAGAGAGATAGAGGCACGCGATCGCTCGTGTCTTCGCAGTTTACAAGGTAATTTATTTAATTGCGGGAACAATGCCTCGCGCAAAAGATTTCTCCCAAGGAAACAAGAATCGCCACATTGTGTACAGTGGCACCAGCAGGCCTCTCTCTCTCTCTCTTTGCAACCAGATAGACACGCCAGTGTCTGCTGCCACTTCCGAAGAGCAAAATCATAACGGGCATCCATGTATCGCCATGTCTAATTGAATGTGAAACTTATATTAACAATCGTTGAAAAATTCCATAAAACAATATCAATTAACATTAACCTCGTCCTTGTTACCAGTTTCCACAGTCGTGAAAATTCATGGGATTTCTCATAACAGTACTTATGTAAAACAAAAAATTGTAAATCTTCGCAATTGTGCGTACTGTAACTACGACGATTAATTAACGCAAACTAATTAAAAATTAGATATTATCGCACGCGAATAGGAACTTACCAAAAATTTCAAATGTGATACCACCAGAACAATGCGGGGATCTACCTACGTGTACCAGTCACAGTCTCCTGGCCACACATGCCCATTATCTATTCTTTCTATATATAAACTTCTCTACATACGTTGTATATATGTATACACGAGCATACCTGAACTCCACACAGTGTTACCAATTCCGGTTAGATCATCCCCGGACGTGGTCGTAGCCCGACAAGGTGGTCCTCGTGAAAAGGAAACTGCATAACATACATACATTTTATTATACTGGCTCACACGGCGTACCAACCATACAGCGATACAATACAGTGGGTATCCAGGACCTGGGTAACACCGGCGTGTATCCATCCACCCTGGAGAAGATGCTCCGTGGGAGGTTGGAGTTTAACGTTGTCGCGTGGGCCTCGTATCCTGTGTGCCACGTCCATTTGTCCCGGTGTATATGTATTCCTTTGGTTTCTGTTCTTCTCCTGGACCCGCAGCTTCTCGCCCGACCTGGTAAGAGTCAAGGCCTCAGTGTTATACCAAAGGACAAAGCGGTTTGGTTTCCCCTTCATCGATATATCCTTGTGGACACACACATATGTATATATATTTATACACAACTACTCTTTCTTCTTCCTAACCTCTTATAGATTTCTGTATGGGTATAACAGTCGTATTGAGAAGACATGCAAGAAGCATCCACACAGAAAATGGCATCCTTGCTCCAGCCACTCTGAAGACAAAGAGATGAGAACTCGCCTTGTGATTATTAACATGCATTGCGAAACAATCGGCCTAACGCAACGTTAGCTGGCAAATAAAAAAGGCCTAATAACCGCACGGCCTACGCTTTCGAAGTAGGAAGTGAAAATAAAATGTGGATGCCACGAAAGTAACTGTTGAATATGCATGTAAACATTCTATTCTTTGGCTGCTGTACCGTCTCTTGTCTGTCCTAGAATGTCAGGTCCTTCCTGCGTCCCTTTTACGTCTCACCAAGCTGGTAAGCGTTGCTCGAAGAATTTTTCAAAAAAAGTGCCAATTACCATTCTCCAAATTTTCTCTATACAGGAAGTTCGACGTTTTACATTCTTGAACCGAGCTGTTCCTGTGACTCGGCGAAGAGGTCCTTTTTCGATGTACCCCTGTCACCTTCCTGGAAGGATGTTATTATTCGTAGAGCACAAGAGGAATACGAATCAGTTATTACGCAGTGCGGACAGGAGTATATGGAGGAAAATAAAGAGGCCGTTTGAAAGAAAGAAATAACGAAAGCATTGAGCAACCAATCCTTGGCGTTATTTATTGCCTCGCGATTGCAATAACGACGAGTGACTTGACGGATCGTCCCGACGTCGCCTGATATCTCAATCGTACGACTTTCCACATTGTCCTGCCCTGTACGAATAGTACTAGGAGTCTATCGCGCTTTTCAAGGACAGCGGGCTCTCTCTTTCTCTCTCTGTTTTCCACGTAACGACATATTGATAAATTAATGCCGTGGTAACAGACGAGTATATTTCATCGTGTAAAATAATATCTACGCAGTCAATAATTATCGTGCCTACGCGCATCCTAAGGAAGTTAATTTTTTTTCTTAAATTCAATTTTCTTTATTCTCAATCTGCGTCTGAAGGAAGAGGAAAAAATCATAATCATTGTGCTTCAAAGATATTTAATTCTCGACACCTTCGGTTTCTCAAATTTGGAATCAATTATCTATCTAAGAGTTTGATTAGAAAATTAGGATAACCCCCAACGACTCTTTGAGTGTGATATCGCGTGTTCTATAAATAAGGCCAGCTCGAAGCACCATGTTGATTCAACTAGGATGTTCTTATGGGGTTGTTGACCACAGGGGTGCAACTTGGGTGCGGCTTTAGTAATAACGCTAAGGGATAAAGCAAACTCCCCTACCTGTTTGCTGGCAGCACGTATGTAAAGCCGAACCCTGTTAAGTTGAACTCGAAGACGTAATTTTTTTTTTTTTTCTTCTTAATATCCTGATGGAATAAAGCCTGAAATTAGATTATCGATGGGTTAACATTTATTATAGAGAAAATGCTACACTGCTTGTCTTTGGAATAATGTACGAAAGTGCATAACTTTAGACAGCATATAAGGTCGACGATCACATATTAAATTACAATTGTACAATTGAGTTTTGTAAAAAAAATTGTACATACTTTTTACACTTTTTTTTTTGTTCACTCGTTACTTTTTTTCCCCCCCCCCCTTTTTCTCTTGTCCCTCGTTTATCACTCGCTCGAACCCACCTGTAATACTGGCGCTTATGTGAGCAAAGTAACACGTAATCGTACAAGAAAATTAAATACGATATGCATTGTAGCGCGCTAATATATTTATATATTTATTTATATATTTATAATGTCTCTTCGCGAAACAACACGAACGCGTGAATCGCTAACGGAATCGGTCCCGCGTGTAATCGTAAAACGTAGCATTTATTCTTGTTTAGGATAAAATTACAAACGTCTTTATTAATCGAGAGAAAGAATAAAGGAAAGAGAAAAAAAAAAGATGAAATACTGCCTCAACACAGAGGTAGAAAAATTAATACAGAGGGTGCAAAGGCAGCCTAACATATCATTGTCGTTCTGCTCAATCAAATTTACACGTAGCATTCTTTTCATTTTATTTTCCTTTTTTTTTTTCAAATAATCCTACCTTAAAATCTACCAACGGACTTCGTACGCGATCAATCCGGAAGTCGGCCATCCCCGTGCACGATTTCGACAAGTAAAGTATTTAACAAAAAGAATATTCATACTTTTTCTCTCTACTTTTTTTTTCTCAAATTCTCTTTGTTCTTTTTTTTTTCTTCTTCCCACTAAATAATAATTCTTTTTCGGCTGATCTCGACTCTCAAAGAAACTTATATAACCCGGGTTCGTGTATCATTACTCTTCATGCTCAATAAACCGTTGCAGTGTCCACGTCTGAAAGTGTGCATGTTAAACGTCGCCCCCTGCGTGACCATATACGGCACCGTGTAACAGGCTCGTAACTTTTACGAGTCAAGAGATCAACCGTTGACGTAAACAAACGTGCAAAAAATAAAAAAGCAAAGAATAGAGAAAAATAAAAATCAAAAGAGCTTCGAGCTACGACCGCGAATGACCTTCATTCATTGCAATTTTGCAGGGAAAAAAAAACTCTCACGCGGAAATGGTACGCGCGTTCATCGCGCATCCGTAATTGACGAAACATAGCATATTACAAAATGGCCTCTGACCACCGGATGAACAGCGAGAAGAATTAATATTCACAATTTAAAAAAAAAAAATGTAAACATTGTGAACCCCACCAGACTAACGTGACTTGTGTTACAATTACTCTCCCGTGGATGTGCCCGCACTAAAAGTTACTTCCGTTTGGTGCAGGCAGATCCGATTCCTTATTTTTTTTTTTTTTTTCCATTTTGGATAATCGACACACCCAATCATAATCCTAATTCTTAAAATTAAAGACTTATTTTATGTCCTAACAAAATGAAGAGTAGTGAAAAGCGTGTATTTACAATGCAGCCTCACATTACGCGCTTTTTTGATATTGCGGGCTGGGCCTTTTCTTCTTTTTTTTGTTTGTTTGGAGAACAACGGATCTCATGCGTTCTTTTCTATCTTTCTCTTCGTTGTCCTCTTGCTATTCTTCTTACTCTCTTCATCCTTTTTAAGGAGGCGCAAAGTCAGCTCCTTACGGCGTACTGCGTTACCCCACCGCGTTCTCCGATCATGGTATATTCTCGAATCATTAATGATTTATCTATTTATAAAATATTATGCCTGTGCTGGGCTGTCTCCATCATTTTACGATCGTACTGCTTTCATAGACGAGAACGTTTCACTGATGGGCCAACCGCACCACGTGGCAAGCTTTTTTTTTTTATGTACCTCATGTATCGGCATAGCGATGCGTACGTTAATAGATATTATTTTTACATTATTGTGGTTGTACAGCTTGCCTCTTTAGTCCTATAAAACTATAACGCTACGTCATATTTATAAATTATTATATATAACTAATATAATGTACACTGCTTTCACTGTCTTTGCAATGTCACCACTTACACCGATACTGTGAGGAGAAAAATATTTGACTATTAAGTAGGTACATAACACTCCTTTAGTTCGTTTCATTACGAAATTGTTTGTAGTAAATGTATGTTACTATTGCCATCCTCGTCCTCCTCTTCGTCCTGATAACCGAGAGAATACAAGCATAAGATATAATTATAGTTTCAGCAGGTCTACGTAGAGTACAAAAAAATTGATCGATCAATAAGAAATTACCTCATCGAAGCCAAAACAGTTTTCCATTTCCTTGCGTAGCTTAGGATTATTCTGTGAGGATTGACCTGAAGATTTGTTCGAAGAGCCAGAAACGTCTGATTCCAGTTTTAAATCTTGTAGCTCGGATTCATCCTCCGCGTCTCCATCATCTCCCGTTCCCGTTACGATACTGCCGTCTTGACTGAGAGGATCCTGCATAACCAGGTCGCCATCTTCACTGGCAACGACTGCCATCTGCTAAGCACAAAAAATGTGTTATATACCTAAATATTCCTACAGAACGTTAAAATTTTATTTATTATCTTCACTAAAGAATATACCTGATCTCCACCCTGGTTATCTGCTAGCTGTATCACTTCTAGCACTACGTACTGCTGGCCATCACTTCCTTCGACAGCCATCATATCGTCCTCGTCCTCTTCTTCGTCGTCTTCATAACCTTTAAGTTTAGAAGCTAAGTCACCTGTCGCCACACATCACAACACATGGACATTAGTCAATGATCTAAGTCATATCGTAAGGATCCCCGTGAATACTGTCACAAATTACAAAAATCGCAAACCACATTACCGTACTAAGCTCAAGAAAATATCAACGGATCGAATATCGTCAATAAACAAAGACAAGAAAGTTCAACTAATACGTAAGATCTGCTGACCTGTCATAACTTCCACTCTCTGGCCATCAATTATTTGAATCTTCTTCTGTCTACCAATCTTCAGGGCGTGCTGCTTCTCCTGCAAAGATGATTCCGGATCGTGCACCGCCATATGCCGAATGAGGTTTCCTTTGTGCCTAAAAGAAAACGAAAGAACATTTCATGAATCCCAAAGTCCTCTGCTTCTACTACCTCATCTGCGACTTCATAAACTTCATTCTCACCTGAAGGGTCTCTCGCATTCTGGACACTGATGAGTCTTCTCCTGAGGTGGTGGCGGTACGTAAGACGGATTGTGATAAAGATTACAGTGCCGTTTAAGCAATTGCTTTTGTCTGAATGACTGATAGCAATGATCACACTGATATGGCTTTTGGTCCGTGTGAATGAGCATATGACTCTCAAGATGACGGGCCGATATCGACGCGTAAGGACACAAATCGCATTTGTAACACTTCTCGCCCTCGTGCGTTTTACTGTGCAGTTTGTAGCTGTACCTGCAACACGAGAATCGGTCTTCGCTGAGTCCACATTTAGCCAAGATCGTAACTCCCAAAAACCTGGCGTGAAAGAAATTCGTATATTAACCAAGAAGCGCAGCCCGTGACGCACCTGTCTGGAAATGTTTTTCCGCAGCGTTTGCACTTGAGCGGTTTGTCGGATGTGTGAAGCTTCTGCACGTGAATTCTAAGATCAGTTTTTCTACCGCACGTCGCTGGACACAGTTCACATTGGAATACTGGTTTGTCGCCGACTGAAACAAACAAAATAAATCATTCTCCTCTTACAGAATACAACCATCTGTAGAAAAATTTAATCGAGTAACCAACTGTCATTAATCACTCACCATTATGCACCAGCTTGTGCGCCTTCAGGCTGTTGGATTGCGTAAATCTTGCTTGGCATATGTCACACTCGTACGGTTTCTCACCGGTGTGAATGCGTAAATGACGTTTCAATTTGAAAGTATCGGGACTGGCGTATGTACAATGAGGGCACTAGGAAGATAGAAAAAAAAAAAGGATGATGTCAGTTACAATTGCACGCGATAAAAAATAATTTTTATCTACGAAGTCGAAGTTCTTTAAAAGAAAAATATTCTCATTGATTCTTATTATCTTTCGCATAAACATAAAGGAAACCTCGTATGGACGTTCTCCTGTATGAATTCGCATATGATTTCGCAGCTTGTTCTTCTCGACGCTCGCGTAATCGCAGATTGTGCACTTGTGCGGCTTGTCGCGGGTGTGCTTGTACCTCGTGTGTCGCACCAGTTCACCTGGTCGAGAAATGAAACAGAAAAGAAACTCGTGACACGTACCTGATAGGGACGCTCTCCGGTGTGGCATCTAATGTGACGCTTGAGCTTAGACAGCTCGACCGACGCGTAATCACACTCGTGGCATTTGTGCGGTTTTTCATGGGTATGTCTGTACCGAACATGTCTTACAAGTTCACCTGCAACCAAAGAGACCCAACGACAGTCATACCGACCTTAGTTCTAGCCAGTTCAAAGAGAGTGTAAGGTAGGAATAGATATGAAGCAACCTTAAACAGATGATCGACGGATCGATTTCCTGCGCCATAGCAATATTATTCTCTTTTATATGATTAAGTAAAATTATGAAAATCCTCATGCATTAATCGGGAGGGACTTACCTTGCTGATTATTATGAGAAACATTTGAATTCATTCTAATAGGTCTGTTACTGTAGAGCAGTGGATGCGATTTAGAGGACTGATAAAAGGAAATTATTATCAAGCATAGCAAACATGTCGGTACACACAACGCATGCGGATACACAAATTCACAAGAATACAAATAACGTCGATTTATATACCCAAAATGACTTTTGTATTCCCATTTCGTTAATACTTTAAGTACACTGTCTGGCTTGTTGACGTATTAGAAAGAAAAACTCGCGAATAACAAGCGTACGGACGAAATACGACGAATGTCATATTCCTATATTTCCTTTTGACTCACCAGACGTGGTAAAGGCGCTGTCGCAGAATTTGCAATGATGTGGCTTGGTCCCGGTGTGAGTGTTCACATGATTCTGCAACGAAGCAAGCGTCTTGAAGCCGCGTTCGCAAACGCTGCATTTGTGCGGGCGTTCTTCCGAGTGAGATTTCATGTGTCGTGAAAGAAGGTACCTGTTAAAACAAGTAAAATAAAGATCTTTATATGTTTGTAATATCATTGCTTTCTTTAACGATTGTGAACGTTCTGGAACTTGAATAGTAACTACACGGTTTGCAGTATATTGATCTGAGGTTAGGCTAGATCGAGAGTATATTAGTGTATTATTCGTGAACATTTACTGGACCTCGTCCAAAATGTAACTACGCAATTCGTTTGGAAAAATTTGTGGAGACAGAACAATTGGAAGTTGGATTCTTACCGTTTCGGACTTGTGTAGTTGCAGTAATTGCACATATGGGCTTGGGTTACGGTTTGACTTTTCTTTGGAAGGAATTTGATGATTTTTGTCTTGTCATCCTCCGCTTCAGACTCCATAGGGACCTCGTTGTCCTCGTTATCCTCAAAATCATATACTGTAAGGTCTTGTTCACCCTCACCCTCATCGCCCTCTCCATTGTCACCATCTGCACCTCTACTGTCCTTATCTTCTGACTCTGGTTGCTGTACTATGAGTACATAGCTCACTTCACCAGGATTTGTATCGGACGGTACAATTGTTACAGTTTGATATGCATCCCCAGAGTTAATTACCATTTGACTGTTACCACTATTCGATACCTGACCCTATAATAGTTAGTTAAAATAGAACTTATTCATGGTGTGTACTATGTTATCGGGCTTAAAATATTTTTATGGGAGGTGGGACTATAAATACAAGTGAGAAGAAGAAGACAAACAAAAATAATAAAGAAGAACCTCTTTGTTACTCACATCATCATCACCCTCGACATTGTCAAGTTCCTCTATTTCATGAAACTGGTCCTCTTGATTTCCATCTCCATCTGTTTGACCGTCATTGTCGTCCACTTCTTGAATTTGGACTTGTGTCATGACAGGTGTGTCGTCACTACTGGCCTGATAATAATATTGCCCTGCTTGGTCTACAAAATATGTACCACCTTCTTCCCCACCAGAAAGTCCTTCCACTTGCTGTACTGTGGGTAAAATTGCAAAAACTTTAGTTAGTTCTCCATAAAATTTAAACAAACGTTACTCATTTATTTATACTTTAAAATGTACTAACATTGTACATGTTGTAGCTGTTCGCCTTGGCCTCCCTCAATTTCTTTGTTAAAGCTTTCAAGGTACGTCTGTATTTCAGTTACGGACTCTTGTCCCTCCTCTAACTTTATAGTTGTTACATTTGCCGACATGGTCACACCATTAATTCACACACGCTCTTATATGTCTTATCTGAAAATTAAAAGAAGTTGCATATTTTTCATACACACTATTGTAAAGAGATTTAAGGTACAAAATAACATTGTGATATATTTAAAGCATATAATACAAATTCATAATTGCATTATTTCAGTAAAAACTAATTTCCTGCTATATCATAGCCTCTCACTGTCAAGTTATTCAATTTTAGTGACTGATATTACTATCTAAAATGATCTCACAACATTACGATAAAGAATGACATCATTCATGTTAGTGAGCTTGTAAGAAAAATCCAATTGCAAGTTTATTAAAAAAGTTACGATATCATTTACACTTCAAGGAATTTATATAAAATATTCATAAATCATTAGAAAGATTGCAGAAAACAATTTACTTCATAATTGTATGTACATTGGATTTAACCCAATTTCAAAAGTGGATCACCAACAAATATAGAAATAAATAATTTAAATTGCAGAAAAAAGTTTAGCATACTATAGTAAAGATAATAATTATATCAGGGTCACAAGGACAGCCATGCTTCTAACTAGGAATGCAATCAACTAGAAATCAGTACTTGGATTACCAAGATAGGAAATATTCCGTGGGACATACAGCGAACGTCATACAGAAAGGTAAAAAATTGAGCGTTTGATTTTTCCAGAATTACGCATCTATACGTATGTTAACGCATGTTTGCACGAGGGTATCTTCGAGTCGGTAAAACGTCGGAAAAATCAATACGATGAAAAAAAAATTCAAGACCTGGGAAAAATGGTATCGCGTACCAACGAATATAAAGTAAATTCATGAAAGTGAAAATAACGATATCATTCAACGAGTGGGAGGTCAAGTAGATAGGTAGGGAAGAGGACTTCGTCGATGACGAAGATGATGAAGTCGAGGATGATGTGGATGCGAGGTAGGAAGGAAGGGGGAGGGAGGGGGAGAGAGAGAGAGAGAGAGAGAGAGAAGCTGGCGAAAATGTAGGTAACACGCAATAAGTAGCAGAGAGTGACGACGATGTAACGATCACTCATGATAATGATAAGGCCGAAGAGTCTAAAGGGGGATATGTGTAGAAATAGAGTGAGCTACGAAGTCACGACGTGGAACGCCATGGGACATGCGGAGGAGGCCAAGCGAGGAAGGACGCCATGAAGAAATTATAAGCGGCCGTTGGCGGTGAACGCATGGAAATGGCCTTAGGAACTCGAGGATCCGAAACGGTGAATTTTTGCGGGCCGCCGGGGGCCCAGAAGCCGCGCATTCTGTCGGGGAGCTTTTAAGACAACGCGGGTGCTTTCGATTTCAGGACACAGGGGGCATTAACGACAAAAATTTCAGAAAATTATCACCGTCGGCGCTGTCATCAATATGGAGGACGCAGCGAAGAAGATGCCGTTCGTTCCGTTTCGTGCCACGAGCAACTTATTGTCGTCCCGCGTTCCAGCGCATTATCGCGGCCCGAAATCACACCGAAACCATCGTCACACACGAATTTTCACAGTAGCACACGTTTTCAGTATCTTATATCACCTACCAAACGTTCAACCTCCAAATATTCACTTACCTTGTAACTCGGAATTATTCGTGTGAGGGCGTTGTGTAAGAGTCGCAGTCCAATATGGCCGATCGAACTCTGAAAGTTCAAATGCTGCGCGTTAGGTGCTGCGCAGTGGCGCGCGTCATTCGCCGTGTTTACACCACACGACTCGAATTATCATTCCTTCATTTCCGGGCGCGTTAACGTAAAACCTTTCAAGGAAACTCTCGGTTTCGCTATACTGTCAGACTTCTTTTTTTCTCCTTTTAACACTCACGTCGAGATTCATGCTTTCTTTACTAAAAGTTCTTCTACTTATCCGTCGAGCACGAGGCTTTTGCAATATAAAGGCGTCGCCGCGGAATGCGTGCGCGTCGGTCGGTCAGGACGCGTGTGCAGTACTGCTGTGATGCGGCTTGAAAAAATGACGCCTTGTGAAAAGGGCGGGAAATCCAGCTGGAGGGAGAAAAAAGTTACAAGCTTTTGGAGAGGGGACACACCCATTCATTATATATCCCTACTATAATGCAACTGTATTCTTAGCAAGTTTACTTGGTCGAGCCGCATTACTATTTTATGGATCGAAGAGGGATCAGCTGAGATATAAGAGTGGAACTATTTTATTTTGATTTTCATATATTCCTTTATTCCTTTCGTACAAATTTCTATTCGTGATATAAATAAAGCGTTAGAAAGATTCCTTAGGACATGTAAATACGTAAGTCTTGTTGGAAATCACGCAGGCATTAACGTACTTTAATTTACCTCCGATATATCATATCTTGTATCATATACAATGTAGGAAACTATAAATCAAGTTGAATATCAATATGTTCATGTCATGTGCTACAAGTTGAAATGATTTGCACGATTTTCAATCGCCCTATGACAGAATTATTCGAAATATGAGCACTCAGATCTTGAATATAATTTCTTTATTTTTATCGCATATTGCAAAAATTACTTATATATTTATATCGAGAATAATATATAATTCTCTTATTTCTTGTATTCCCCTGTATATAACTGTCATGTAAAATTCTATTATACTATGGGTATATATACAAATTTATAAATTTTTTATGTATTCAAAGAGAGAATACTTAGATACCTATACAAAGAGATTAGTATGATTTTTCTTCTTTTTTTTTTTTCAAAAAGGACTTTAATACAAGGCAAATTAAACAAGAGCTATATTTTGGATTTTTTAATGAAAATAGAAATTCATCTTTCACTCTGTAAATGAGAGTTTCACTACTCATATTCCTTATGTGAAAAACATACTCTGAGTTAATGTGAAAAATTTAATATATTTTTCAAAATAAATTTAGAGTTCAAAATGAAAAATTGTATGTTGATGTATATTATAATTGTATCTGTTTAATATCAAATTATTGGTGAAATATGAATATGTATTTATATTAAGCGTTTCTCTGGAGATAGATGGACAATCGTTTAACTGTGAGGCGAGTGAAATACTTGTGTACATTTATGGCCTATCGAAATGCAGCATAATCACCAGTAATATAATACATATAAAAGCTTATAAAAATATTTCTAATGCAGCTTCTTATGGCTCAGTAACAATGTGCTTTGTAAGATGTCACATTTGCGCATGCCATATAGATGTCCTGTGAAACACCATTGTAATTTATTTAGCTTGTTCATTTCCTGTAAATATAGATAGTTGCCCATCAAGAAAAAACCTAGTAACTAAGTGACCTGTTTTTATCACTGTAATTCACCATTTCTTTGCATACCACCTATAATTTATTTAGTAACAGGTAGAAAAGAGTGTCTATAAATATATAAGAAATACAGAAAACAATAACCTGCCAGTACAAAATAAGAATATTAGCATGACGTACGTAACACGTTGTGAGAACAAAAATTCCCACATAATGTAGGGAGAGAAATGCGTTTTTTTTTTTCTTAATGGCAAAAAACCAGTTAATGAATTATCTAAAATTTCTCCAATTTATCCCTCACCGCAGGTGAAACCTCTCGTTTCCTATTTGTTTCTTATAAAGTACAATTCTTTCATGAAAATCTAATCTAAACCATGATGCACATGGCAGTACTGTTCTTCGGCAGCGTTTCTAATATCCGACCTTAGTATATAGATGATCGCTATTGCAAGTAAAACTGTTAGCATTATAGATATTATTTGCAGTCGTTTCATATTAGTCAATTCCACGTGCAGTTGTCTATGATTGTCTTCTAGCTGCGTTATCTGAAATATCAGGTGAAAAATTGTTTTCTTAAAATCCTATGGCAAAGTAGAAACACAGGGGAAACTTTTAACACTCGTTGAAGAAAAATTCTTAAGTTAGTTGGCTTTTTGGATCTTTGCAAAGATTTCTTTCAAAAAATGTACCTGAAGTATTTTAAATAATAAATCTCATAATACTGTGAATTTTATCACGGTTGTTCTGATTAAAATTAATTGAATGTACCTTTGAAAAATATTTGTCAACACCACGATCGCTTGCTGATGCACTATTCGATAAGATAGATGACCTGACTTCGCCATTTTCAGTTCCACCATCAGTACATCCTAATCTGTGTTGTTCGGCACCTTTGCCACCAGTCTATCGAATTTAAATAAAAGCATTTTGGATAGTATCAAAACAGATATTTTTTTTTTTTAACATCATTAGAGAATTTTAATACAAACCTTCCAAAATTCAGTCAATTCCTGGGACGTCATTTTTGTATCCTTCATTGGCAGGCACATTACTAGAAATCTGTCATTTCTCAATAAGCCATGTACATTGTAACCTGGTTGCAATGTTACCATAACATTACACTCTTGAGCAGGCATCACAATACCTGTGCTGGGTCGCACTCGAAATTTTTCTGGAGAAGTTGTTTTTATCTGACAAAGAAAAAATCATTTTTTAATGTCTGCTGAATATTTCCAAAGTCTCCACCTCAATATAGTAATAGTTCCATAATAATAGTAGGCACCTTGTACGAAAGACACTTGTCCGTAGTAAGATTCTTGAGAGTAATTGTTCCAGAGACCTCATTACCTTCTTTATTAAACGTTATGGATTCCGGATCCACGGATAACACTGAAACATCAATTGCGTAAATTATTAATGAAATATAAATGATATAATGGAATTTTTCTTATCGGTCACATGCACTCTGAGTAAAATTCTACTATTTACATAAGATACAGTATTGAAGACTCACTGCGTTCTTCATTTGACTGATCACCAAAACCACTTGCTGCTTGCTCCGACATTGGTGACCCTTCAGCAAAATGTACCTGAGTGCAAAAATCCAATGTGAACCTCAGTAAGATTTCATTGACAGATCCAAAATGCGAAGAGAAGAACGAGAAACGAAGATCTGGAGCATATACTCTGGTAACATCTGCTTTTTATTTCTGAATCCAAATATAAACACCGGATACGGTGTGACTACGTAAGTAACTGCCTGTTTAAAAATATAGCGCTATATCAATTTGCATTGAATAGACATTATTTGCAGAGATTCTGTGACAAATGTTGATTAACATAAGTCTCGATTGAACGAAAGCACACAGCATGGAATGGTGACACCAAAAACATAGGTATATTCATGTCAATTATGGCTTATTCATCAAAAGTCAATGAACTTTATAATTCACTATATCACTCGTTCCTTTAGTCATCTTAAAGTGAATTCTCTATTGAAGAAGAAAAGAATACCTCGACACTTTACTCCGTGTTAAAAGGGTCAAGTGCAATGTTGTGACTCCTTCAGAGTGATATGGAGGAATGACTTGCGACTGGGAGTAAGAAGGCTGAGAATGCAAAACACAAGCTGATAGTGATCGGGTAGAGCAGAAGGGGAAAATACAAAAGAAGCTAAACGTTCTTGCTGACTCACTAGAGTGATCCAAGTTATATTAGGTCTAAACGTTCCTGGTCTTTTAGTAACATGCTGCAATTAACTTGAGTGAGATGATATGAAGAACTCGTACAGGAATGAGAAGGGGTCTCCGTTTACGATATCCAATCTAGGTCAGTGACCTCATTGACGTAATAAAGATTTCAGTTGGAAAAAATAGCCGATTGACTGTATTGATTCGCTACCCTTGATTACGCGGTGCTCCAAATCAGACCATATATTTTTGCTTGTGCAGTTGGAGATATTATTTCTGTTGCATTTGTTTACCACGTGACTTGTTGCATTAGTCAGTATGACACCGCGAATGATGATATTTCTGGAACAAGTTATCAATCTCTATTTTCAAACCTTTTTATTTTCCAATCGTCCATTCATGACGGCTGCTGCGGTCCGCACTTCTGGCAGGAAGGTGAACGTATAATCGTCATTTCCTCCCCAGCATTTAAGCGCGTCGTTCGGATCAATAAATTCCTTCATGTTTGATTTGTTGACGAATTTTATTTTTGGTATGGCCTTCGCAGGGAGCCATGACTTGATTACTTTAAATGCTGCATTGAGGATCCAAGGCATCTCGTAGATTATAATGTAATTTAGGAAATTGGGATAATATGTTTTAAATAGACCTATCAGGTACTTGGTGAACTCCATGTCCATATTATTGAGGCCTGTGTCTGCCATATCAAAAACTAGAGATATTTGGTTCCCATTTCCTTCTCTGTGAGACAAGATAGGAAGCATAATAATGTATTTAATTTATGCATGCTGAATCATTTTTATAATTTTTTTATATTTCAATGTTTTTATGCACATGTGCTCGACAGCTAAATAATAATAGATCAGTTATGTACCACAAAGATTAAACAGTAAAATTTCCCCCTGGGATATCAGTCATGCGAATAAGGATATATGATATGTTTCTTAGTAACAGCAAACACAACACAAGTGTACAAATATATTCATAGCAATATCGATATGCCATACACTGATATCAACCAACATTACTATAGGGATTACTGTTTCATGAGATCATGTGCATAAAAGAAATATCAAAAGATAATAAACTTCACCTCTCTAATCTTTCGAACCAATAAACAATGCATCTTTGGAGTTCTTTAAAGTCTTTAGCTCCCTTTACGTGCAGCTTAGATTTCACAATGAAAAGAAATTTTCCATCTTTATCTTTGTTGTGAGGAAAGAAAATACCTTCCTCAAGGTAATCCCTTCTGACAGTATGTTCATTAATATCTGTAATGTAATTAGCTCATTTGAAAAATCAAGTTTTAAAAGCATGTACATGGATTTTAATGAGTCTTACCATTGCAGCCAAATTTCTTTCTCCAGTCACAACTCTCCCAAAGCATACTGAGAGATTCCTGAACATTCAGGTCATTGTGCTCTAAAAACCTTTTTAACCAATCATCCGTGGTCTTCACCCTAGCAATATCAGCCGGATGAAAACCACCTGTAAATATTTAAATATTATATGATTAGTATTGGCTAACTCTGATTACTAATCACTTTGAAATAGAAAAATAATTGTCTCATAAATACTAATACACAATATTATTCATAGTATTAGTCAAACAAAAAAGGCAGTCAAGGATAAAACTTGCATAATTATGTTAATTAATACTGTGACTAGATTATTAACACTTTACTAATGCTAAATTGCCTCAACAAAAATCATCAATTACTTATTATCATCCCAAAATAATATTATTTTAACCACAAAATTGAACGAGTAATGGGAAATAATTTGAATTCTCCAAACATAGATTTCTCAATTGTTCATTATTTAAACGCTACTTTCTCGTGTTTCGTTACAATTTTATCGATCAACCGGATAACGAATCGGTTACAACAACCTTGCTGGTTTTAATACTAAATAATAAAAGTTAAATGATTTATATAAAGAAATATATTATACCAGGATCAGGTGCTCCTTCATTTTCTAATTTCGTAAAGAACCTCTCACGAAGATCAGCAATTTGTTGGGCGTTCACTTCCATATTCGGCGGAGTTGAAATTTCGTCGATGATACTTTGGCCAGCCGATGCGAGCTGAAGTATGTAGCTCTTTGGTGATAACGTTATTGATAACGATTTATCTAAATTCGAGATCGGTACGCGAAGCCCGGCTCGACATGAATGCCGATGAATTTCGTTCCGCGGTACTTGGGATTATTTAACCAGAGTGACGCAAATGTCTAAACGAGGATCCTGAGAGTCTTTACGTGAAGACAAACAATTCGTATTCAAAATCCATGCGTCATTAAGACCAAGCCTCGAGTGAGTTTATTACAAGACTGCGGGTGTACTACTGGAGAAAGCTGGAGATGAAAGACGAGATACAATAATAAAATCGACTCCAGTCGATAGTGGGGAATCTGACGGATCCGACATTTAATGACATTGGTCGCCAACTCACTACAAATAGAATGATTCATTTACTTTTATCTGGCCAATAGGCTATTTCTTCGATATCTTTAATATTGATGCTTGGTTTACAATTTTTTAAATAAATATATATATTTCTCACGGTCCGTCTGTGTCAAATATCAATTTTGTCGATTTTTTTTTTATTTCAGTGAAAGTGCTGCGATTCTAGCTTATATGAAATTAGGCTAACTTTAAGAAACCTTAAGAGACTGTGGAGTACTTCCGTAGGATATTATAGCTCTCTTCTTGTTATAAAATCAAAATATTTAAATAACGCGGTTGCTATTGTGATTACGTTCTCTCACGATAATGGTCTGTCGATAAAACCGAATATAACCTATGAACATTGTTTTATGTTTTATTTACTGTTGGTTTTCAGTGATAGCGTCGATTCTCATATGCATCATAGCTCTTGGGTACGGTGATTCTTGTATAGCTGTCAGTTGATATTAAATATTTGACTTTTCTGATGATGTAAGCTAAAACATTTGTGAATTTATCCCATAAATGACAATTATACTGAAGTTCATGTAAATGCAAAACAGACAGGATGGATGAGGAAACATTGAACAGGTAGTTATTTCATCATGTAATTGATAGTTGAAGGATGATTGTTTTTATGTCAAATAATTATTTTCTTTTATACAAAGACTCGCGGCTGAAGCTTTACTCGAGGAGGCTAAGGTTGGTGCCAGAAGAGCTGAAATAATGGGACCCAGTGGTTGGATCAAACCAAAGGAAACTATCAACAAAAGATTTCTTCATTCAACTTTGCGTAACGTAGTGCTTTCAAATAAGCATCGGACACCAAAGAGAGACAAAACGCATGAAAGTAAAATGCAGAGAGATACAAATGACAAGAAGTGAATAACGTGAGTGTAAATATGTATATTAATTTTAAAGTACAAGAAATTCTCATGTGTCTTGCAAACTATGGCATTGAATGTGCTATGCGTCAGTACAAAACTATTCTCATTGTGTTCTTTGATCAGTCTAATTAATGAATATCCATGTGGACAAAATAATTGCAAGAAGCTAGAAAAACAATGCAGTTTATATAAAATGTTTATACTTGATGAAACATTATCGAAGTATAGTTATAAATTGTTATCTATTTATTTCAATATTATGTATGATAATGTCGATGGGAAGGAATTTTTAACATAGAAGAAGATTTAGTTGTTCAAGTGGTGTATTCTTCTTATTCTCCTGTTTCTTTTATAAAAATAATGAAAATTTTCATTGAAAACGCAATATAGATGTATGGTATTTACAATTAAGAGGATAAAATCAAAAAGACGCGATTATTTCTTACACGTAATGGTTAGTTGCTACAACTCCACTGCGTTACCTATAGAAATAAATAAAAATAACAATAACACCACCATAAACATTAGTTGGTTTTAAAAGCACCAATACCAATAAATGTACTTTTAACAAATATATTATAGAGACTGTAGTCACATAAACTCCCATTGTATAAAACTATTTATAGTATTAAAACAGTTTGCATTGATAGGTTGCACATATTAGGTTTATGGCATTATTCAATAATTCTGTATAAACATTATTAACGCGATCACATTTCATTAAAAGTTTTGTATCTTAATGATGCAACGCACAAGACCTTACCATCTTCAGGAATCACAGTGTCTAATATTACCGTCCACATCACGGTAGAACATCCATTAATATAATTCATTTATCATTAGCGTTCAAATATATCAAATGTCTAATAAATTGTTTTTAAATTCATAACAGTCCTGGGTATCTGCGTTCTCATTTGACGTGGTGTTTATCAATATGTAGTGTAAATGAGTATTTACTATTTCACTTACTAAAGTTATCAGTAAGACTTCAACCTTAGCCGCGCTTACCTACCTCTTGGAAAACATTTTTTATGTCTATCTCTACTCAATTTATAGTATTTTAATCCACACCACGTTCAATTTACTCGCTCAGTCGCGCGTGCAGTGTTTCACCGTCGTCTTTCAGAAGCGCAGGTAAACAATGAAATTAGTGCAAAGGTAATAATCGCATTCAATTTGTCAAATAACACAATATCAGATTGTATCATTGAAATCTGCTTTAAAAAATTAATTAATCATTAGGGTAATAAGACACGGCAGTGCCAACCACCATATGGGGTCGGTTGTGTCCTAGAAGATTTGTAGCGAACAATTGAACATAACAATGAAACACTCACGTAGATGTACGACAGACTTCTTAATTTTTGCAATAAGTTTAGAAAAAAGATTGATTGTATTTGTTTCAATATAATATAAAGTGATTTAAATTAAAAAAAAAAAAGATCCTACAAAACGCTTGCTTCAAATCTGTGTCGCTCGCAGGTATTAAAAATACTATGAAAAATACACATCAGACACTGAAACGTAGCCTGACGTCATACGGAAGCTGCTATAAAACAGCACGTACTTATTACATGTGTTTCGAAAATTCCATTTCTAATATTAATAATTGATACCAGTAAGTCATCTACGGTTAAAAATAATAAGATTGCATGTAAATCGCCGCGACAAAGAAAATTTCATCTACGGAATATACACTCATCGAATTTGATTCCCTCGTACAGGCGAGTGTAAGATCGCGCCTGACACGCTTCCTATTCGCGTTTCACATTTCTTTTTGTTTTATATTTCCTACTTAACAGACGTCTACAAAATGATCGCGGCGGTAATAAACTACGTATATTTACAGAATCAAATATATCACCCCTTATATACTTGTGACTCGCGAAGAGGCCTTTTCCGTTGTTAAACATAAATTCTGCTTCTTCGGCATTACCTAAGTCATAGCCAAGAGGCGTGTGTGTTTGCAGTTAAAATTTTTAAGTAGACCCATTTCTTTGCTGCTGCAACTTCTTCTCGACGAAGAGCTCCCTCATGTCCGCCAGCGCTTTCTCTATGTGCTTCGCAAATCTCGCAGAGTTCTGTGTAACAGAGACAATCTTCTCAGTATCATCTATCATAAGAATTTACTTACGGGAACCTGAAGACTTACCGTCTGTGGGGAACTCTGCTTGCTGGAGATATGAAAGAAGATCAGATCCTCTCCAGCTATGATATATGAGACACCATAACCATCGTCGGCTACCGGACCAAAACCACCTCCTGCGGAAATGCAGTTGGGATATTTCTTCAGATCAAGCCGTGACGTTTGTCCATGTGGGGTTTGCGACGTCGACAGTTTCCACGGCTCGCTCAGAACTTCCTGATGTCAAAATATCAAACTGTCACATCCATGTACTTAAAATTTTTCAATCATCATCACGATCACTGACTTACTTTTAAAAATGGAGAATCGACCTCCAAGTATTTTGAGACAACATACAGACAGAAAAGATGCCTGTCAATGCCCATACCGCACATGGCGTCTTGATAACCTTTTTGATGCTGCTTGGCAGCTGCCATAATTAATCTATGCCTCTCATTTACCTACATATAAATGAACAAAAATTAAAATCAGTATCTATAATCGTTAGAAACAATTAAAATCATACCGTCGATGATTTATCCTCCATTGCCTTGACCCATGCTGAAGATTCAATGGTACAAGGTCGTACCGTTTCCGTTCTACCCTCACGAAAGAGTCTCGTCATTGAAGCTTCATAAGTCAGACTGAAGTGTCCGGCGTCCCGGAAGTAAGCAAGTTGCAGGGCCAGTTGAATATAAGCATCCGGTGACATGCAACTCTCCTTCATGAAACCTTTCCCGTAAGCGTCGTGCATGTAGATGCGCAGGTCGACGTCGTTTAACAATTTTTCAGCAACCTGGACGAAAATTTGTATATTTTATATTTATCCATAATTAATATAGACAATAACAATTTATAGCAATGATTCGTACCGCGTAGGATTGCTCGATAACATCGATGCACTTGGAACTGAGATCCCATTGAAGTCGTGTAGGAGGAGGTGGTGAAAATTCAGGTGTACCCAGGGTATGACCATCTTCCTTGTATCTGGATTATTGAGAAGATACTATAAGGATACTGTCAGGTTTCTAAATGACTTCAAAGACTTCTTGGAACTGGTATTGAAATTACAATAGATGTAAATAGGATAGGAATGATATATGAAATTCCAAAAAAATTATATAATAGTAATTCCTTCCTGGTTTCCTTACCAGTTCCGAGACTGTATAAAATAGCTAATCTAATTGCAAAGAAATATTCTTACATTATACACATCCGATAGCAAAAAAAGATTTAGTTAGAATTTTAATAAACACTATACATTTAATAATATATAACAAAGAGTAAGTGAGAGAAAGCCAAAGAAATACTTTGTACAAAAAAAAGATACCGTAACCATGAAGTATCTAAGTGAGAGATAATTCCATCAGTAATAAGATTTGTGCAAAGTATGCGGCGCATGCACAGGAGATATTTGAAAAGAAATTGCATTCAGAGAGTGAAAGAAAAAGTAGAAAAAAAACTACACAATGACTTAGAATATAATTTGAAGGATCATCACATAATCAGGCTCTACGTTCGAGCTCTCAAAACTAGCTGGACTCCAACAATGCTACGATAAAGTAATCCTTCTCGTTAATTACAAATTCGTCAATATCTCCTGAGCTCTGGCCATTACGCACACGAGCTAATTGAGTTTTGTTAGTAACAGTAGAATAAGTTATGGCAAATTGATCTATTGTGAGTATGAAATTACCCAGTCTCCACCTCAGTGCCAAGAACGTATTCCCATAGGTGCCCCATCACGGGTGCATCGGCCCTGATAACCACAAGATAAAGATACTATATAAAGTGTGAATTACAAGTAGTTACGATTAAATGAAGTAGCCCAGGGCAAGTCTTAATAATTAAAGCAATATGCAGATGTATAGTAAGTAAAGAATCCTTTTCAGCGCCAGTCACCAATTTTACAGAGGTCTCATGGGTCAACTGAAATCGCTCTAATTGCAAACATCTACATATAAACAATAGAATACAGTATTAAAGGTAAAAAAAAAGATTCACAAGACTACGTAAATCCTTGAAGATTCGTACAGCGAGATCAAGCGAATTCAGGCGTACACTTAAGCATACTGAGAGTTAGCCAGTGACAGATAGATAGAGATAAAACTATAATATTGTAGAGCTGGTGCATTTAGATGGTCCTTACTCTACGCTGATGGTTTCCTCGGAAAGCACGTACTCCCACATGTGTGACATCACTGCAGCATCTGCCCTGCTCATTACTTATCATTACATGTGGGGTCTTAACGTCACAGTCATGAAATATTATTTCACGAGAGTTACCACGCAGTTGCAAAATGCAATTAACGTTAATCGATCAAATTCTTATATATGAACAATGACAATCTTTGCGATGCGTGTCTCGTGGTAACTCTTTTTTTTTTTTTGTAGAATTTCATATTTAAATACTTTCTCGACGTATACAAATAAATACTTTACTATCAAGATATGCTCGCGATGTACACAGACTATTTGTGAGAAGCTGGTGATAACGTAAATGTAGATATTGCGATTAAAATCTGTTGATTTTTTGTTAACTTGTATTAGGTTATCGATATGGCTTATCACAGATAGTAACACGAGGATATTTGAAGTACGCGAAATTACTAAATAAACAATAATTTACTCACCACGAGTGTTCCGCGTTAAAACCAATCTGCAGAAAGAAAAAAGTTCATGATAAATATAAGAGTGAAAATGAACAAAATTTTTTTTTTCTCGACGGTTTGCTTTAAACTTATATTTCTTTATTGTAATTATACTCACTCTACCATTTGATCCGAAGCACAAAGTGAAAGATTTGTCGAACCACCTGTCGTATCCTTTTCCATGGAGTAAAATACGACCATATCTGTCCAGTTTTTCTGGATGAGCCTATAATAATATATAAATATATATTTATATTTGAGATTATGAGGCGCAACGTACAGATTTAATTTGTATAATGGTTTTATACGATTAATAGTGTGTTGTGATATTGTTCAGATGATCAATTGGAATTACCGGATCGAATTCGTACGGTACGTCATCCAAGGCGACAACAAAAGCTGCTTTTTCAATAAGATCCAAGGATGCTTTATTTACTCCTTTTACAAAATGTGTTTCCCTTGTTCGTGCCCAGGTCGTTCTTTCCCCAGCAGTCAGTGCAGCAAGTTTTTCTTCGCCTTCGACTGGACTAGTCTTGTCCTCCAAGATTTGTTGAATTTGACTGTGAATAATAATGAAAATGATGCAAGCATCCTATTATAAATTCAAGAATCGTTATCCGATGCTTACATTTCAATCTCGCAGGGTAGTAGAATTCTGTTTTTATAATAGATCAATACTTTAAAGTATCTTCCCTTGTGATATACTACAATATGCTTTGAATCTTGATAGTGAACAATTTTATCAGTCTCGATTCCAGGTATTCTGGTCGTATTGAATAATCTCTCATATTGCCAGGAACACAGTGGAACGAGTCCTTGGAGTAAAATCTGAAAGGATATAATATTGGATTTAAAATGTCCTGGAAAATTAAAACAATTTTGGATTAATTAACCTACTGGTTCCAATTCTTGTCGTTCAATAAGACGTCTGTACTGCAGAACTGCATGAATGGTATTAGCTGCTCGTGACGCTTGGATTTTTGTGGGATATAAGAGGATGGCATCAATTCCATAGAAATTTGAGTTCACCATTAACGGTGATCTTCCACGAAGGTAAACATATTCTTCCCACCAATCAGACACGTAATTTGTAGCCCACCAGGACTTCAGGATCAAGTAACGTTGAAGCTTGACACCAATACCTGCTTCAAATTCTTTAGCCAGACGTTCCATACGAGCGTAATTTTCATCATCCAACAATGGTCGTACGCTGCGTAAGTACTGTTGACATGAAAAAAGTGAATTTAGTAGTTTTCATCTAATGGCTAGTGTCGGAATATTTAATTTGAATAATAACTAACCCGTTCCATAGTATCCTTTACAGATGGCAACGGTAGTCTTGGCAAGGAACCCTGGAAGCTGTAAAGCATTGGTTTGTTCCAACCAGAAAGTAGCTTCACCATGGTTGCCCATATTTTGGTTTTGATGGAAACTTTGCTACCTTTACCTCTGGCTTCGTACATCCATCCTTTGTACATGAGCAGTAGCTTTAACGTATACCGAATTGCATATATCACTAATAGCCATAGTATAACTGCGACTAAAAATGATCCTACGAGATGAGCCGTTATGGAAGACCTATTTTATGTAGAGACATAGAAAAAGAAAGAATATTTCAACTAAAGAAAACAAAAAAGAAAATTTCTTCAAATATTCCAGAGCAAAGGTAAAAACTTACCCAGGAAGATAAGGAGCCACTCTGCCAACAAGATCATAAGGTACTTTGTAGCCTATAAAATGTATTGCTGTGACAATTGCTACGGTGAGCCACAGACTGTGTAACGAAGCAGGGTACACTCCAGTTTTCAAATTATTCTAGAAATGTAAAGTAGAAAAAGGAATTAAATACTTTAACACATCACCATAGGTAAGTTTAAATTATTATATATACACTAATTCTTACCTGAAATCTGAAAAATCTTTTTTTCCAGGAACGAACGCCAGACTGCCACACAAGGTGAAGGACTTCTCTGTCAAAATTGACATCCCAACCTTCGTGGGTAATAGAGAAGCTAAAGGCGACAGCTGAATGGGCTTCCGCCATCCTGGCAACTCTCTGTCAATCTGAAGCAAACATCATACACGATGAGCACAATGTGGGCATCAATGCGCATCACCTGCTTCAAATGAAACAATCTGCATACACACACACATATATCTAAATAAGATACAGTATAAGAAACAAAGAACAGGCATCTCAGACTATGACATTATAGCATAGGGTAGATGCAGATAGCCAGTTGACCTTACTTACGGCCATAATTGTAAGAAAAAATGAAACAAATAGCTCGTAGCAGCTACTTACATTCATCTCAGCCTACGCAATCTTAGTATTACATTAAAATTGGACACCGATATAATATATCAGCTCTTACACAGTATTAAGAACAGATCTAAAAATCATACATCTATAAAATGTCAAAACATCAATTCATCAGTTGTTCATTTACAGCATTGAAGTCTCCAGTATACAAACCTTTTTGAGCATAACGTATCAGTCACATTAATGTCAGTGAATATTGAATTTATTTAAAAACAAACAAAATTCGCATCATTATCATTGCCTAATAAAAATTCATAACAGTTATACAGCGCAGTTAAACTCTGATTAGAAAGTGAATAGTTTCACTCTGTTTTCACTTGTGGCCACAACATAACAATCCCACACAGTGAAGGCCTATCCACATATACAGTACAAATCACAAATGTTTTTCTCCATCTCAGGCATGCGAAAATACCTTTTGATTCTTAGCGAAAGTATTATTTTCATTTAACGAACACCCGGCCTCATGGAACGACTGCACACAATCCAATCTCAACTCTGTCCGTGAGAGTCTAGCTAGAGCCTTGGACTTTGTACCCAGCCACTACACACATATCTATATGCTTTTAACAAACAATCGCATGAATCGTAGATACCTCGAATTTCGTTAGTCATACATTTGAAAGTATACCACAAGAAACAAGTCAGTTCATAAGAGAAACAAAAATAACGATAATTGATTTTCCATCCGAATTCTGATTGTTGATTCTCTTTCGTTGATTGTAACTACATGTTAGAAGCGATCATATGTATGTACTTCGGTGTTTCTTTTGAGAAATCACTATCATGATAGTCATGTAGACATTATGTTGAAATGTACATTCTTTGTTCCTAGCTATAATAATTGCTCCATTAGCGTGACCAATTACTAACGCGACAATTGCTGCAACGCGAAGGTCTCGATTGCGCTGCTGTTTACTTCGCGAGGAAAGTTCGACTGTTTTACCGACGGATATCAAAGAACGCGGTTTCATAATCGAATTGCCAGCCGTAAGAGATGCGAGCTGTCATCGGGCAATTGAAAATACATTGAGCGTGAATAATATTTACGTTAGTTCATTTACATGGTAGTTATTATCATGAGGTGTGACGAAGTTGTTACGAATGTCCAAAGTTCATATTTTCAGTACATACTTTTGCAATGTCAGGTCTGTGAGAGTAAAGCCGTCCATAACTAACGCGCCCGTACTTTCAATATACTCAATGTATTATTTAAGCTCGAAACACACGTTTTTGGAGCATATCCAGTAAATTAACTAGCGGCGTGCGTAGTTCAACCAGTTTTGGTGTGAACGATACATAAAAGACATTCACTTGTGCTAGGTGCATACAAATCTGCACATGATCAAGGAAACCAATTTCTAATCTTATAAAACAATATGAGATCTATCAGACTTCTCGCTATAAAACCTAGTTCTAAATGCATACAGGAACTAAGTAGGATATGCAGGCAACCAAAGACTCTTCATCTGAAGAAGGAGCTGATGATAAAATTAGAGCAGTCTGTCATACCTCATATGTATAGCTAAGGATTATAAATGTCTAACTGGTGCAGTGTGCAATATTAAAAATAGCATTTTTAATTAATCATGAAGATAAATATTATTAAGTCTAATTCTATGTTATAATTATCATGGAAAGTAAGGAGTGAAAAAAGTGTACACTCGAATTCAAGAATCACAACAGTCACTATGAGATAACACAAATGACAGCTACAAATCATCTGATTAATTAAATAAATCCTCTTGTGGAGGCTCGACTCTCTCAATACTGGTCAGGCAAAAGGCACTTATCAACGACCGGAGAAACGTAAACACATTTGACTCAAATACGCCATTTACTCCAGGAGATAAATTAGTCGTCGCGAATATTAAAACATATTATGCTACGAATCAATCATAAATTCAAAGACGAGAAGCCACTGCGAGTATAGATAAAACAAATAAAAACAACGTAACGAGCCACTTAAGAATTTATACGAAACACGTGCCATACGTCGCGACGTCAATCCGATGATATCCTTTATTAATTCCTGCATAGAAAAATAGCATCGCTCTTAAAATTATTCATTCGATGGACAAAGGACTTTTCTTATTAAAAAATTTGCTAAAACAAAGGACTACCAGTCTGCCAGGAATATTATAGTCTAGTCTAGACACTACTATCGTACAAACGTCACTGTGTTGTAATTTTCATAAATTATACAACCTTCGATGAATTTAAAGGTATTCCTATATGAAATAGAATACGTCGTATAACCAGTGCGTGTACGTACTATGACACGTACGTTACCTATGTACCACACTTAGCGTATTGTCGAGTAAAGGCTGAAGATACACTTGTGCTATACTTCATATGCATATAATGCTGTATATACATATATAATTTCTATGTGCCTCGTGACGTAACTTCCGGCGGAAAGTTCGCCATTGTTGCGCGGCCGCGAGGATCGTCAAGGCGGAAATTAAATCACTAAAACGCGCGGTAAGATCGACAGAAACATTATTGTGTAACCGTTGACGTATTGAAGAAGTCACGTGTCAAGATTTTTGAAAAATTTAACGGACACGTGGATTTGTATTATTCCAATAAAGAGGGGGAAAAAAAATGTAAACAAATAGACTCAAATAAAAATTGAGTAAAAATGGCCGGGACGTCATCGAGAGGTAAAAAAAAAAGTTCAAATTCCAACCGGTCTGAACTGCCGAGCCAAGGATCTCTGAATCCCCATTAATTCCGTGGACTTTGGACTGCGCGTCCGTACGTCGTGAAAATCGCGAATAAAAATATTACTCGAATCCTACATGAATCTTCCTCAAAGGTGACCTTATGCACATCTGTGGATAGATCGATTATCGAGCAAGAGATTGTTATTTTATCGTGACATTAAAGTCCATTTAATTAATTTGTCCTGAACTTATACGTCGAACTTTGTACTTTTAAAGGAAAAACTTGAGACGCTTAATTAGTAAGATTATAAACTTAACGAGATGGCGACGTTTTACTCAAACAATAATATAAGACGACTTGCTAGAAATTCAGCTTGAAGCTGATAGCGAAACCAGTAATATATTGTTTTGTCGCGAACCGTTACGTGGATTCGACTAAGGTGTTTATCACGACCAACGAACGTTGGCCCCTCGCTTACGCGAGGATTTCAAAATATAAAACGAATAAAACAACAAGGTGCCGTAACGAAGTTTTCTGATATTAGATTCGTAAAAAAATAGTATTGAAATTAAACAGAGACATATAGACAGTATTGATTTGAGGCTTGTGAACGATCAAAGGATTACCCCAGAGTGATACTTATTCTTCGTGTTCGATCGGCCGTAACTAATGAATAATGACAATTAAATAATCAATCGTATGAATGTATATCAATACGATTGACCTTTTGATTTTTATTTTAAAAAATTCCATACATTTATCATCCTGTTGCGCAAGAAATTTTGCGACAGTACGGTCATAAATGTTTCTGATAATTTAAACAATATACCCATCTTGATCCGAGGTCATTTCCGGGCGATTTTACTTTCTTTCCGTTATTACAATATCAACTGTAAACGTAACAGTCTTCCGTATTAAAGCTATATCGAGATAGCCAATACAATAACAAACTCGACAATTATCAAGCGTATTAATCGTTATCACTGATAACGGAAAAAAAAACCGCACGGCGAAAGAGTACTGACTAAGCGCGTAAACATCATAATTATCTAGTAAACGTAAACGTCATTACCCGATACGCTCGAGCTATAGTTTATTTTTGATAAAATTCTACAAGGACGCGCCAAATTATTTGTGCCGATTTCATTCGCGCAATCTGATAACGTGTGATAATTTAAATTGATTGAGTAGAAAGTCGATGATTGTCGCTCAAGAGTTTTTCTCAATCGTAGAATTTTTTCTTTTACATTATCGTTAGTCATGTATACACATGCATATTGTTTCTTTAAACTGCATGGAATTCCCCAAAAGCAAGTAAACTTTGGACTGCTGTCACAGGCAGGGATACTCAACCTCATTTTTGTGCAAGCTATTTTCTGATTGAATATTATTTTTTATTTTCACAAGTAAGGAACACTTGGAACAATTAATCGCTGTGGGATGATATGTAAATAATTTTACGTGTCCAATTAAATTGATACTGAAGAGAAAATTATTGAGATGTTATCAGAAAAGATATTGCTATCTTGCAGAAGGCGCGGCCGATGTGATTCATATTGATCTGACTGAATATGTAATAACTATAAATAAATAAAAAAAATAAGATACCGATAAATTTTCAAGTATGGTACTTGGTCAGGATGTGATAAAAAAAAATATACAAGACAATAGAGCGTAGTAAGGGAATTATGAATTAATCTAAGCCAGACGTAATATTAATTAAGGATCGACATTATAAAAATAGTGAAATATTTGACTGGGTATCTTAATACTATTAATTTTGATACGTCAAGACGAAACGTATTCAAATCAGGATTAGCGTTATTATTTGCATATGTTGACCTGATCGATGGTAGCCAAAAATTTAGCATCACAAAAGCACATTTTTTTGCACTGTGCAAAAAAAGAGCAACTCGTTGAGTTTGCAAAAATTGTGCACACACACTTATTATCCGTGCAGTAAAGTATATAAGAATGTTATATAGTAATTGAGAAACTTCTTTTTTGATATACATACGTGGCTTCCAATTGTATACGTATATAATTCCACTTAATATTTATGCCATTTTTTAAGCATAAAAATTCATTCGTTATCATATTTATCACCTATTTACGTTTTTCCTTCAAGTCGATTTACACGTGAATTATGTTCATGTAAATTTTCATTGCTATTAATGCCAATATTGTTCCAGATACTAGACAGCCGATTATATGTATATTGACAATAGAGACCAAGTAGATAGATTGTCTTAGGTCAGGTCCGCATACTATAGTAAAATGGTCTAAACAAGGTCGACGTATTACACGTGATATATTTTTTTTTCTTCTGGAGTGGCAATTGAAATGTCAAAGAAAAATTTATGTAGGAGGAAAATAATAATGTCAGAGGTTAAAATGAGGAAAATGGTTTGACTGTATTTATTGGAAAGAAAAGTAACACGTGAAAGAATCAATGAGAAAACAATGGCTTTGTATTGTCGTGACCAGCATTGCTCATGCTGATTGTTGACAATAGTTTCCAATTGCAAAGATCGAATTAATTGGGAGAAAACAGTGTGAAGTTAGGATGAGGGAGCACTAGTAGATTGTAAAATTTGAGAAATTCTATTGACGACGTCAATTCTTATTTAAAATATAAACAATTTGGACTTTGGACAACCTCCGATGGTAATCATAATAAGCAGTTTTAATCGTGTCGCAGTAGAAGTTTATCAAACTAGTATGACAAATGGTGTAATTCATAGTATCAGTGATCCCTTCGAAACTGAATGATAAGCCTGAAACGGCTGAAAACTTTGAATCGACGTGTAAAGCGACGTCTGACTGCGTGGCAGTTTTTCGTCATGTATTCTAGACAGTGTAAACTTTCAGTATTTTAATTTCCACAACGAAATTTTCAGTGTCTTCTTTTAAGTTTTTCTCTAAGGTTTTGTAAAGACAAGTATTTCTCACTCGTTAGGGTGCATACGCAAGAACCACAACAAGGCTGTTTAATAAGAGCGATTTTAATGTCCTGTCAGTGCACGTGTCGCATTTAAAATGGTATCAACACCTGTTTAGCCGTTGAGTGGGTTAATCATTAATGTAATAATAGAAATAAATATCAAGAATATGTTTGCATTGTTTGACCGACATAGATACAACGCAATTAAAACACGAGTGGCAATAAGTTAGTCGTTAGAAATCTTCAGGAGAGACTAGAAGCCATGTTTTTCGTTTACTTTACACGTACTCGATTTTCTTTCCTTCTCTTTAGTCTTTCCCTTTCTTGGGAGCTCAAGTACACCAAATGCACAGAACACGCTTTCGGATTTGCTATCGAAGAGGGTGTGTGTGGCCGCGCCTCCTACAATGAATATCTCCCACACAGCTGCTTCGAAACAAAAAAGCTTGCTTAATCACTAATAATAGTTTACCTCTTTTTTTCTACTTTCTTACAAACGATACAAATAATATTTTCTATACTCACGTTCGAGAGTGGATGAACGAGTGGGAAATTAAATATTCAATTTCAATGTATTCTAATGAGGCTCGGAGAATCCACAGTGTGTATACACGTTGGCCAATTCCAATGTTGAACACAGAACTATGTAAGATGGTTTACTACGGCACACCTCTTCTTCTACTGCACGTCGATCGCCAGCTTGTTGAACACTGAAGAACCGTAGTACGATTCTTTGGATAGATTTAGACTGGTGCCTGCCTGCGCGCGCGACGAGGACTTCTTGCCACTTCGTGCCGTTACGAAGTTTCTTGCGCATCACACCAGTCACACACGCTCCTGGGAAGAATGCATGAACGTTAATCTTAAGTTCATGTATCTTTTTGGAATGGTAAGCGATTCTTCGAACTTTTCACGCTAGAGTGAGCTACTGTTTGGAATTTCATATTCACCGTTACTGGCCGAGCTTAGATTATCTGCAGTCGGTAAAACAGTTTTGGCTAGCTGGAATTCATCGGCTACCGCCTGTTTTCTTCAACGGGGTTCAATGCCTAAACTCCGTTTATCTTCACAATATAAGTGCCTGGGTATTACTTAGTACAGTTAAACGGAGTTTATGTATTAAACTGCGTCGAAGAAAACGGGCGTACGTTTACACGACGGTCTTAAACCGGTTTAGTTAATACCGATCTAAGGGAATAGACAAATCATAGATTTTCTAATTGTGAAGAATATTTGGGATTGGTCAATTCCTTTAGAACAGTATTAACTAAATTGGTTAAGACCGTCGTGTAAATGTAGTCATCGTGTCTTAGGGTTATACGGAGTTTAGTGTTTCGCGCGTCGGCGTTGAGTTTGGTACTGTTTTCGGTTGCTGTACTTTGTTTACAAGGATTTTGAAGAAGTTTCTACGGTACAATTATAAGATATTATTTCTACAGATTGTATAACAGAAATTGTATACAGGATTGTTATTGTTTTCTTAATTTTTATAATTTATATTGCTCATGGATACTGTAAATGTTATAGACAAAATGATTAAGAATTTATAACCTCACTTCTAGTGTATGTTAATTGTTACATTTATATTGTTGTGATGGAAACTAGTTCTTGGTGTTATTTTGTTACATTTAATTTAATTAATTTTTGAATGTTTTTACTCTAGATGGAATCTGATTATGATGAAGAACGTAGTGGCTGGGGGGATGATATGGCCAGGGGTACTGATGATGGAGGTGGAGAAGATGCATTGGATAATCCACAGGAAGTGCTTAACGAATGCTTAGATAAATTTAAAACTCCGGATTATATTATGGAGCCAGGCATTTTTACTCAATTGAAGAGGTATATTCGCTAAGTAATGTTTTGCAGGGAAAGAATTATAACTTATACATATTGCAGATATTTTCAAGCAGGGGGAAATCCTGAACAAGTCATAGAATTATTATCAAAAAATTATACAGCATGTGCTCAGATGGCTAATCTCCTTGCTGAATGGCTTATTCTCGCTGGTGTAAAAGTAACTGACGTTCAGGCTATGGTAGAAAACAATTTAAAGGATATGATCCTGAAAACATTTGACCCCAAAAAGGCTGATAAGATTTTCACAGAGGAGGGAGAAGTACTTGACTTGACTTATTTAGTTATTTTAAACAATTAGAAAGACCATAATTCAAAATTCTATTTAACTAGACTCCTGCGTGGTTAACTGAAATGATACAACACCCTACTTGGAGATCTCTTATATACAGACTAGCCGAGGAGTATCCAGACTGCTTAATGCTAAACTTCACGATAAAGGTTTGTACATAATTTCTTAATACAATATCTTCGTTACACGCCAATGGTTCTTTAATTTTGCAGCTTATATCGGATGCAGGCTTTCAAGGTGAAATCACAAGTATTTCAACAGCTGCGCAACAGATTGAAGTATTCTCAAGAGTACTGAAAACAGCCATAGCCGGATTTTTGCAAAATACTGAAAACTGGCAATCAAGCATTCAAGAATGTGCAGTAAGTAAACGCAGGCCTAATCAATTTAAGATTTTAATTATGCACCATTCTATCCCTAAAACCAGATATTCAATTTACTTCCAGAAAATGGTATGTCATGGCCAACATACATACGTCTATAGTCAAGTCTTATTACAAATCCTGGCCCAGGAACCTCGTGGTGGTTTTATGATGAAGAGATTGTCCCAAGAAATAACAAAATGTGCCCAGCAAAAGTAAGAGGAAACACCTGCTATCATTCTTTTCAATTGTTTGAATTGAATCAATATTTTCAATAAAATGAAATTTTTAGTCGGCATGATGTTACTCCAATTACAATGGCATTAAACGGAGCAGCTGGTAGCCCTGGCGCGTGTCAGGCTCTAGCATCCATGTTATCCAGAAACACATTAAATCCAGCAGACATCACAGTTTTATTTAGAAATTACTCCGCAGCGGAGCCACCCCCTATCGAATTACTCCGAAATCCTCAATTCTTAGGTAGAAAAAGAATAATTAATTTACATATCTATTAAGAAAATCGAATCTTTATCTGCTATCTTTTTACAGAACTTCTGGTCGATGCATTATTTAAACCAGGTGTTAAGGTGAATCCTGAACATAAGTCCAAGTATATATACTTGTTAGCTTATGCTTCAAGTGTATGTGAGACTTCTGCAAAGAAAGGTACTCAGCGTAAAGTAAATAAGGACGAATTGAAAATAACAGTACAAGCTATTGAGAAGGTCCACAATATTTGTAATATAGATAAAGGGTCTACGGAACTCGTAGCAGAATTGAATACACTGTATCAGTGCATTAGGTAAATTATAACGTTAGAAATTCTTGGTACTATACTATTTCAGGTTTATAAATACATTGATTCTAATTTATAGGTTTCCTGTAGTTAGTGTGGGTGTCATACGATGGGTTGAATGCACAGTAACAGAATCATCGTATTTTAAATTGAGTACAGAGCATTGTCCTATTCATTTGGCGCTACTAGATGAAGTCGTGGGTTCGCATCCTTTGTTACATCTGAAAGTCTTACAGCTGCTTGTACAGCTCTTTGAGAGTAAACAGGATGAACTTGAGATTCTTGTTCAGGTAATTGACATCGTAAACTTTAACCTTGTTGCATTTATTAAAATGTTTGACTCCTCTCGCAGTTGGAATTGAAAAAGATGTTGATAGATCGGATGGTAAATCTTTTGAGTCGTGGATGCGTCGTACCTGTAGTTTGTTATATTAAGCAATGCTGGCAACGTGGTGACACTGACGTTTCACTCATTCGATATTTCGTCACAGAGGTAAACTAGAACGTTTAAATGCGCCTCAATCTTAATAATTAATATTGTAATTGATGTGCGTTATTTTAATGCAAATTGTACTGCTATGTTTTAGGTTCTTGAAGCGATAGCACCACCGTACTCGGCTGAGTTTGTTCAGTTATTTTTGCCTATGGTAGAGAATGAGGAAATCACAGGAACCATGCGCGGTGATAGTGACAATGATCTTGTTTCTGAATTTATTGGTAAGCTTTCGAAGCACCTTCTTATTTTTTTATATTTACTACTTGTTGGTAGTCTGCAGTCACTAATATTTTCTTTACTTCGCACAGTTCATTGCAAGGCACACTGTCCTATTGTAAGATGACGATTGAAAGTTTGACTTACGCAGAGGTTGATCAAAGGACAATAGTGATGGGTGCGAATGAAGCTTTTATTTTACTTAACGACAGGGATCATCGTAATACATAAGTTAACTGTTGTTAATATGTATATAGTGAGCGAATTCTTCTATCCATCTGTGATACAAGGATCTAGGTGCTCTCTGGAACAAAAAGATTTATCTTGTTGATATAAAGTTCTAGTAAGATCTTTATTAGCACGCAGATTAGAATTAGTTCTTATTCTTTTCAAATATGTATTGTGTGCAATCTTGTTTTAAACGAGAGGAAAAGAATGAATTATGTTGTAAATGCGTAAAAAGTGTTAACTGCAAATCTGGCATGGATAAAAACGTTTTGTAAAATACATTATTTCTTTGAAGACTATCTTTTATATATAATTTTACTGCAAGAAGCATTCACGTATTGTAAATGAAAAATGTACTGTCTTCTTATTTTCTTTTTTAGTTAAGTAAATCACACTAGGATGCAAGGATTTGGTTAGTTATTTAGATAAAAATACATACTATATAAATAATATATTGTTAATTAGAAAAAAGGTAAATTGATTCTCTCAATGATTGTTATACAATGTTACAACTTATATGGAAGAAAAATATCAATTTAAAACACGCCTCACTCAAAACTATAAACTTACTCATTTTTTTTTTATCTAATATTTCTCAGCTGTAACAAGATCACGTAATGTATTATACATACATTGAAATATATATTAAAACAATGTATTTTAATGAATATCTGTCAATGGTTAAATTATATATAATATTGTATTTTACTTACTGATTGGTTTTCCATCTTTCCACTGAGTGAACTTAACTGCAGATTCATCACGCTTCAGGGCTTCTACCCTCAAATCAGCTTTCAAAGCTTGACGAAGAAGCCTTGCAGCAATTTGAGAATAGTTGATGTAACTAGAAAAAAAAATATATTTATTAGTTTCACAACTGGACCAA
The DNA here is from genome assembly GCA_031762395.1 of Calameuta pygmaea. Taxonomy (NCBI): domain Eukaryota; kingdom Metazoa; phylum Arthropoda; class Insecta; order Hymenoptera; family Cephidae; genus Calameuta; species Calameuta pygmaea. The sequence continues at coordinate 653,567 of JASANN010000260.1, forward strand.
TGCAATCAACGATTCCGACTACTAGAAGTACATACGGTTTCAAGTTATAGATATGTCACTAATATTTAAGCACTGTAAAATACCTGACAATAAATGAAATATTAAAGTGTAATTTATTTCTCAGTTAAACATTAAGTTAGGTTACATAACTGTAGAAAGAAGGATCAATACAAAATTCTCATTCCATGCTAGGAGTTTACAATTCGGATTAAGAACTAGAATATACTACAATTATATAATTACTCACTTAAGACCAGCCTGTCTCCACGCGGACATTTTGCTATTTTTATTTGAATTCTCAGAAGAAATTCACTTCAGTAATCAAAGTAGAAGTCCGTTCCGTTCGCGCACTTCTATCGGTCAGGGATGCCGGAAAAGTCTTCTGTTAACTCTGAAGTTTATGGTGTGACATCCGGTAGTCGTCAAACACAAAAATACCAAATGGTTCATCTAGTGACAATGCATAGAATAGAAACCAGAGATAAGCAGGGAGATCCACAACGCTACGGCCAGAAATGAGTAGGGAGATAGATGCACAACGCTACGGAGACGATGATCACAAAATCCTATTGCTAAACTCGCCACTACGATTTAGCGCAATGTTTTTGGTATCGCCTAAAACCGTAGCGTTGTGCATCTTCCTGCTCATCTCCGCGTAGCAGTTTGTTGCGGTGGATCTTGACTAGGGTTATACCTGGCACATCTCCTCATTTGAGGAGTCAGCCATAAGGAAAGGAAGGAAGGAAGGACTAGGGGTATACCTTTTGCGTTTAACTTACTTTACCCGTTACGTTACCGCTGCACCATCTTATGGGTGGGTTATATCACTATTCTGTGTTTCACTATAGCCCATTGGAGTGTCCAGCCCCTGTTCCTTAGTGTTCTTGGTCAAACAACAACACCGAAAGTGCTAACAAGACTAAAGTTGTGTACAGTATTGTTAAATTCTGAAAATAAATCATGGGAAAGAAAGATAAGAATAAGAAAAAAGTTAGTGGTACTGTTAAAACTGCTATGAAAACTGAAAAAAAGCTTAATGCCAAACAGAAAAAAGAGTTAGCCGCACTGGGTGAGGTTAGTATCCTTTATGCCAGTATAATTTCATGACTGCTTAATTACTTTGAATACAATGGTATCGGAGCATGATTATAATAGAATTTTTATTATTTTAGGATGACATCGAAAAAGTTGTTGCACAAATCGAGAAAGAGGAAGCTAAGAGACAGCGTGTTGTTGAATCCATTGTGGAACAGCCGACACGTCGTGTTAATTTTACTTTAACTGCTCATCCTTTTAAAGATGAACTTATTATGTTTGGTGGCGAATTTTACGATGGTCAGAAGGTAGCATCAAGCGGGAATAATTTGTAATTGACTGTATAATACTGCTACTCTTATTTTATAATTTATTGCAGACTGTTGTTTATGGAGATATGTTTTTCTATAATTTGAATAAAAAAGAGTGGAATGTAATAAAAGCACCTGGTGCACCACCACCTAGGTGTGGACATCAAGCTGTAGCTGTGGCAACGAACAAGGGTGAACTTTGGATTTTTGGTGGAGAATTTTCTAGTCCCTCTGAATCACAATTTTATCATTATCGTGATCTTTGGATTTATCACATTGGAGAAAAGAAATGGGAAAAAATTACGTGAGTAAACATCTGAAGATACTAGAGTTTTCAATAAACAATTTTTAAAATCTATTTTTTTTTTTATTAGATCCCCTGGGGGACCATCTGCTAGAAGTGGTCACAGAATGGTTCATGTAAAAAAGCAATTGATTGTTTTTGGTGGCTTTCATGATAATCTCAGAGATTATAAATATTACAATGATGTTCATATATTTAATTTAACTACATACAAATGGAACAAACTTGATATTTCAGGTTAACCTAAATACTCTATGATTCCAACTTTATGATTTCCATACTTTACAAATATTTTATTATCTTTCAGGAACTGTACCTGCACCTCGTTCCGGTTGTATTATTTTGCCAACACCAGATAACAAAATATTAATTTATGGTGGTTACAGCAAAGAAAGAATTAAGAAAGATGTAGATAAGGGTCAAGTTCATACTGATATGTTTATTATTGGTCCAGAAAGTAAGTTATTACTTTTATTTTCTTATGGACATAATTTATTTACTATCCATATTAATCAGCAACATGTATGGCTTGGTAGAAAATGACCAGACAGGTCTGAAGTGGAAATCGGTTATGGTTAAACAAGGTGGAATCGGAGTTTCACCGCGTTGTAGTGCTTCTGGTATTCTCGTACAACCAAATCAAGCATACATGTTTGGAGGAGTTTTCGATGAAGAGGAAAGTGAGGAGGAACTTCATGGAACATTTTTCAATGATCTGATCTCTCTGGACTTAGAGAAATTCCAATGGCACACAGGTACTAACATCATTAAACACGGAATATAATTCTTGTTTTCTTCAGTCTCAGTCATACTTTTACCTAGTTACGTTAAGTGGAAAAAAGGAATCAAGTGTACGAAGAAGAAGAAGAAAAGTAAAGGAAGATGGTGATAGTAATGGTGAAAGTGAAGATGATGAAACATCAGTTCCAATGGATGTTACACCTGTACCAACTGTCATTACGGACGACGATGGAATTTTTACGGTTACTTATTTCATATTTTTACAATTTACACTCCCGCAACTAAAAAATTTATTCTCAATATTTTAACTGTTTTTAAACGTAATATTAAAATATTAGGTTACTGTTGGTCCTTCATTAAAAACAAGTACAAGTACAGGACAGGCAGAAATGGCGAATGCAGTATTCTGTCCTTCTCCTAGAATTAATCCAGGACTCGTTTTAAAGCATGGAATTTTATATTTATATGGTGGAATGTTTGAAAATGGTGATCGGCAATATACGCTAAATGACTTTTACAGTTTGGGTAAGTTAAATGATACCAAGGTAAGAATGCTTTTTTTTTTTATATGAATTAAAGAGTTTAAACGGTTTACTGGTTTATTATTAGACACTCGAAAATTGGATGAGTGGAAAACTATAATCAAGGATGATCTGTCGTCTCAAGTCTGGCTGGAATCGGAGAGTTCCGAATCAGGAAGTGATGACGACGACGATGATCATGATGATGATGATGATGATGATGATAAATCGAGTGATGAAGCGGACGGTATGGAGGTGGACGATAAGTAATTACTATTTTATTCAACTTCATAAAATTCTACAGTTTTTAAGCGTCAGTCTGGCGTTATAACATCCTTTTCCATTTTTCCAATTCAAGCTGTAAAGAATTGATCTAAAAATTAAAGATTGAATAAAATTATACTATAGATATACTCTAAAACATCATTTCTTATACAACAGTATCAACTTTTACCTTTTCTATGTTTTTCTCCTTCTCAAAATCAGAAGCATTAGCTATATAGCTTATTTTAGAAGTCAATGTTATCAAATCATTCAATTTTTTGTCTGTCTGCTGTAGTTTTTTATCAATTCTATTTCTCATTTGCGCAGCAATTTTTTCATCGTCGAATAGAAGAAACAGATAGCAGTTAATTCCAACTGTAGCACATATACTGCCATCCTTCTTTGTATACCCACTCTCTGGTATTACTTTGATATTTTGAACCTTACCCAACGCCATAATCGCGTTCAAATTATCCTCGTACAGGTTGCAATTTTCATGAACACTGCTCACCAAGTGTACTACGCAACAGAGCCAATAATATTAAGAAATATTTATTTTAACAATTTAACATAGCATACATTACCTTCAGGTTTAAATTCTTTATTTACTCCAGCTAGTAGACTCCTAAGTTCTATTACAACCTTCCATACTTTGTCCATTTGTTTCTCCAGAGGAATATCTCTCAGATGTTGGAACTGAAAATTTTCGTAGATTAATTACAGTTTTGAAAATCATTTCTTACTCGACTTACTTCCTCTTGCCTTGGGTATGGTGCTTCTAATAATGATGGCACAGTCAAAAAAGATGGGAATTTTTTTGACAATTTCGTATATAAATTGTCACTGAGATAGGGCGCAATAGGCGCAATTGCTCGTAAGGAAACCTCAAGACATTTAATCAAAGTATATCTGTGGCTTATTACAAGATCATCTTCTTCGCTTTTGAATCCCAATTTTGTAGCTTCCTAGATCAAATATATGATATTATTATATAAATGTATTACCCCATTAGCACCGGCAACGTCTTACCAGATAAAAATCACAAAATTCATAATACAAAAACTCTCTAAGCATTGCCACTGCTTTATAGAAATGTCGTTCAGTAAAGGCATCATTTACAACTGATACCATCAAAGATAGTCGGCTCAAAATCCAACGATCAATAGTACTAAAGGTTTTTGGCATCCTAATTGGATCATCGGTGGTCATACGTAAAACGTATCTGGATGCTTGTAAAATTTTATTACAGAAAAGTTTATTGGAGTAACATTCAACGACATTGAAGTTAATCTGTCGGCCTGAAATATTTAATATTACACTTATAGTCCAATAATGTGATCCATTAATTTTATTATAAATACTCTTACTTTTTAAGTTGTGAGAACAAAGTGTTAATCGCAAAGCATCTGTTCCACATTCAGGAATTCCCTCCGGAAACATTTTACGGTTTACAGTCAATGTTCTCTTTAATTCTGTTTTACTGAGTAAGCCAGCCTCACAACTTTGGCGAGCTTGCTCATTCAGCTCCTATTATAAATTTGTATCTATCAAATTCTGAATTTTAATAATACTCTGCAGAATATACTCACTTCCAAAGTAACACCATTGATCACGCTTTCTGGGGAAATAACATTGCCGCGACTTTTGGACATTTTTTTCCCTTGACCATCACAAAGGACACCATGGAGTAATACTTCCTATATAAATAGATGATTTCCCATAGAATATATCTGGTCAAATAATATACTAGATTTAAAAAAAATGGTGTCTGTACTTTAAATGGCAACTGATCCGTGAGTTCCAGTCCTAACATGACCATCCTTGCTACCCAGAAAAATAATATATCATGTCCAGTTTCCATTAGGCTCAGAGGATAATACTTTTTTAAGTCCTGAGTCTATGAATATTATACATGTATAATATAAGTTAGTTTTTATTCCAATCTAAGACTATTTTAAAGAAATAAAATTACTTGATTTGGCCACCCCATTGATGAGAATGGAAGTAAAGCAGAAGAGAACCACGTATCCAGTACGTCATTATCTTGTTCAAGATTAAAATTATTTCCATACTTCTTTTGGGCCAAAATATTAGCATCTGCTATGGACTTGGCCACTATCCAACCAGAGTCATTTCCACTTGTACAATGATAAGCAGGGATGCGATGACCCCACCATAACTGTCGTGAAACACACCAGTTTCTATGAGACAAAAAATTATTTAAATGTCTCAGTATAATGAAATCACTTGATATTTAAATACCTGATATTTCCCAGCCAGTCGTACCATGTTTGTTCATGAAATGATGGGTCGATTTTCAGTGATCCGTCTTTGACAACTTGCAGAGCGCGTTCGGCCATACTTTTACAATTAACAAACCACTGTTCTCGTAGCAGATATTCAATAACATCGCCGGATCGAGAACAAAGGGGTATCGACATTTCATGATCCTTTATACTCTTTAAAGCTCCCATTTCTGATAATGCTACTAGAATCTTTTCGCGAGCAATATATTTCGGCAAACCCTGATATTAAAAGTTATTACTCGGTATAAAATACTATATATTACTATAATAATTATACTAATGTATTACTTCAAATAATTTGGTGTTCGCATTTAACTTTCCGTCCTCGTCAATAACATCAATAATTTCTAAATTGTGTTCTTTAGCAATAGCGTAATCATTCCGATCATGTGCTGGTGTAATTTTTACTGCACCTGCAAAGAGAATGCTACTGTAATTAAAATATCATTAGATGCTGGGAAATGAGTAACGTACCAGTACCAAATTCTATGCTTATGGAAGTATCACCGATCACTGGTATAAATGTTTTTCTAAATGGGTGCCACAGATGAGAACCGATATAACGAGAATGTCTAGCATCATCTGGATGAACTGCTACTGCTACATCTCCAGGTATGGTTTCAGGTCTTGTAGTAGCTACAATAATTTCCTCATCTGCGATGCAAAAATCCATTATCATTTTAATATTTAAACTTAATGTAAAATGTAGAAAAGCAATTACCTGAATCTCGGAGTTTATATGCAAATTCGATTATCTGACCAAAGGTAACTTTCTTTTTATAACCAGGAACCTCGATATCTGTTTTCCCAGCAATAGACATAAATTCTACTTCTATGTCAGACACTGCACTATGTAAATTAGGTGACCAATTTATCAAGTCTTTGTCTCTATACAACAAATTGCGATCATTTAATGTAACAAATGCTTGTGTCACTGCATTTGCATGATTCTGAAATTTAAACATTAATTACAATAATTCTCACTAAAGTTATGTAAGAATAAAGTTTGTCAATTGACCTCACTCATTGTAAAAAATTCTCTGGACCAATCGACACTTGCTCCTAAGACTTTTAATTGATTGTTGATAATATTTCCTTTTTCAGTTTTCCACTCTGAAACCAATGATACAAATTTTTCTCTTCCAAGATCATGTCTTGTCGTACCTCTGGATCTTTGAAGATATTTCTCTACAACAGCTTGGGTAGCAATACCAGCATGATCTAAACCTGGTATCCATACAACAGGATCATTTTTCATTCTGTGCCTAATGAAAACATTATGCCATTGAGAAGCTATTTACTACAGTCATAAGTACATATATAAAATATACCAATTTTATCTTACCATCGAGCTAAAACATCTTCTACAGTTGCAGTTAATGCATGACCTAAATGTAGAATACCAGTAACATTCGGTGGTGGTAGAATTATTTTAAAAGGTTCTCGTTCATTATCCTTTGGCAAGAAATATTTATTTTTCTCCCATGTCTCGTACCACCCTTCTTCAAATTCTTTTGGCTTAAATCCCAGTGGAATATCTGAAAATTGTTATACATCAGTGTTACAATCCATTGATATTTAGAAAGTCAAACAAAAATCGTTGGGCACATAACCTACCGGCTAAACGTTGAGTACAATAAGTGCTACAGTATTTATACAAATAATTGTTGCGCATTAAGTCGTTAAATTTATTAACATTCATTTTTTTTTCTTTGGTATAATCAACTTTTATCAGAAATGATAATGCATACTTTCTCTATTTATAGAGTTTGAATCTGCTTAATCGGTATGGGCAAACTCAATCATTCTCTAGTTTTTAGGTATATTCATTCGTATGGATTTAAATTCTTGGATATCCTAAAATATTGTTTATGAAAAATCTAGATGAAGACCGGTTTTTGTTGAGTGCTTAGACACAATAATATTTTTACAATTCGTACACATGTCCCACGTGACAAGTTTCACATAAGAATCCATAGGTCAAAGTCTATATTATATATATGAGCTACTACATTTGTAGTGATAACCACTACTAAGATATATTATAGAATTTATAAAACCGTAACGTTTTCTTCTGGCAACAGTGAGCCACTGGTACCGAGTTAAGAGGGTGCAACACTTGCCGTCTAATTAATATATCGCTCAAAATGTTGAAGGTAAGTACTGTTTATACTTAGTATCATGAATTTAACCAAGATCGTTGATCTTAAATTTCCATCAAGTCATTAAAGAGTAAATGAAATTAGAAGGTTTCCATCTAACTTGTAAAAACATCTTCATCATCCTGGTACGAATTACAAAATGTACGTGCTTCTTATATGATGAAGTACATAAGTACCGCAAGTACCAAAAATGTTTTCACGTTAGTATTTTCTTCTTGTTCCAAGTATTTTAGTCTTATTAAATGAGCTATCTGCAATTATTTTTTTTTAAATAAAGTTTCGTTAATGATACATAAGTATATAATCTATTGTGATATTCTTGAGAAAGTCTAAAGTTCATCATATGAAGTGCAATGTAATATAGTGCAATGGCAGAAGTATAACTGTTTAACCTTTTAGGGAGTTGTAGCTTTAGTAACTGGAGGAGCATCTGGTCTTGGTCGTGGAACTGCTGAGAGATTTATAAAACAAGGAGCTAAAGTGGTCATTGCGGATCTTCCAGCATCCAAGGGCAATAGCATAGCACAAGAATTAGGAGAATCTGCTATCTTTTCTCCCACTGACGTATGCATTATTTACCCCTAGATTAGATTATTCTTACAGTCTATTCATCACGCTAAACAAGATCTAATTTACAGGTAACATCTGAGACTGATGTTCAGCAAACTTTGGCATTGACAAAGGAGAAGTTTGGTAAATTAGATGTTGCCGTTAATGCAGCTGGCATTGGCATTGCACACAAGACATATAATAGCAATAAAAAACAAGCGCACAGTTTAGCTGATTTTGAAAGGGTCATCAAGATTAATACCATTGGAACTTTCAATGTCATCCGATTATCTGTTGGCTTAATGATTGAAAATACACCAAATGCAGATGGACAACGAGGTGTTATTATAAATACTGCCAGTGTGGCAGCCTTTGAGGGGCAAATAGGCCAAGCTGCTTATTCAGCTAGCAAAGGCGCAATTGTTGGAATGACCTTGCCAATTGCTCGTGATTTGTCCAGGGATGGTATCCGTGTTGTTACTATTGCACCAGGTCTATTTGATACTCCACTTTTACAGTCACTGCCAGACAAGGTTCGCACGTTTCTGGCGAAATCTATTCCGTTCCCCCAACGATTGGGCAACCCCGATGAGTACGCACATCTAGTGCAAGCAATCGTGGAGAATCCATTGCTTAATGGAGAGACTATAAGAATTGACGGTGCTCTTCGAATGCAGGCTTAAAATATATCAAATTACAAGATTGTTATACGTTTTTTTAATACTGTAAAATATGTATGCATGACTGCATGGATGAACAAAATAAGGTGGTCATGAGGATAAAAAAATGAAGACTATTAATATTTGAATAGAATGATTCATCTTAGGCTGTACATCCTACAGAATACATGAAGATTTTTGAATAAAAGTATTTCATTTTACATGCAACATCAACATTGTTATTCTCTGAAACATACATAAACAACCCAATATTGCTATTACAGGTATCGACAATTCTCTTTATTACTTTACTTACGACTGTACATTAAGGTTTTTGTAAATACGTTGCAAAAATCGCAACTTATTTTTAGTAGTCACTAGAGTATTGCCTAGCAAAAATTGTGTACATAATATTAACATAAAAATATTCAGTTACAGTATTGTTAGTCTTTTTTCCCAATAACCTCAGGAGAATTCCAAAATTCCAACAGATGTTGAAATTTGTTCTGATGATTTTTCGGAAGAGCCAATTTTTTCGTTAAGGCAGGATATTCACTTTCTCCGAGGTTTAGTCAATCCTAGGCATTTGACTCTTTCAGATTTTGGAGCTTCTCCAACTGATCAGGCTGTAACTCATCCGGAATGCTAGCTCTACCACCAACAATCACTTTTTCCTGAATTATTTCAGGTTCCTCGTTCGATTGCACTTCGATCACGGTACCGCGAGATGGAATTGATTGGGAATTGTCAGCAGTACTTGGACCGGATGTTGAATCAGCTTCACTGCCAGAGCTGCTGCTTACCGGAAATGGAGCGGAATCGGTTGGTAAATCATCTACAACTGATTTCTCATCAGTGTCCTCCGTTATTTCTGTGATTTCAATTTCTTCACGTTCCTCCACAACAGCAGGAGTTTCCTTGGTGTCGGTTTCAATAGTTTTCACCGACTCGATGACTTTCACCTCCACTTCCACTTCTGCAGATTCCTGTGCGGTTTTAGTTTCCTCATCCGGTTCTTCTTCTGCACCTGGAAAGGGATGATCGATCTCTTCCATAGGTGTTGCTGCAGTAATGACGATTTGTGCCACTCCCAAGCCGAAGTCATCTTTGGCTGGAGCTTCCTGTTTTTCGTTTAATGGAAGTTTGACATCATCGACTACGTCTCTCTATAATTACAAAAGTACGTTAAGGTATACCCCTTAAGAAATTTTTATCTGATCTTGCTTATATCTATCGTATGAGGTGCAGCGGCTTTGTCATCATTCATTCAGAACTTACCTGACCATCTGTTTCATCCGATACTTCCACAACTATGCAGCAATGCAAAAGATTCAAGATGATTATCAATGATAGATTTTGGAATATTGGATAATGAATGTAGGTTTTTATATTGTATTTTATTTAACTTACCTACTATACCAGGCGTTTGAGAATCATCATCCTGTTCAAATTGCATGCCATATTGTTCTTTTTGATTCTTGTTAAGCTTTATTGCAAAACCTTGAGGCTGTTCGCCATTCACGACTGGGGGTTTATCTTCTCCTGCTTCTATCCAAGAAAAAGGAAATACAAGGTTAAATTATTATAATTTTTAAATATTGGTAATTAAAAATCTCAAAATACCATTAGCCATGGATTGAGCCAGATCTTCAGCCAGTAAGAATTCTGGAATTTCTGGCGGAGTAAAAACGGGCGGTGCAGAACTTGGTGGTGTAGTATCCTCCTATGTTAACAATATAAAAAATTCAGTTGCAAAAAACACTAATCCGTAAAACAACGAAAAGAGTAGGGCAACTCATGCATGTATTATTTTAACCTGAGGCGTCAGAGGTGAACCATCCGGTGCGCAGGGTTCCACAATTAGCGATGGGAATATACCACGCTGTTGAGACAATTCACCTTCCCACCACCCATCATCAACGTCATGGGGTTCTTTCCTGAGAATTCGTATCACATCCCCTTCCATAAAGGTTAGTTCCTCGTCGCAGGTAGCTTCGTAGTCGTATAAAGCAATGCAATACTGTTCAGTACCTGTAAGACGTATATTTAATATAGAAATATTCACGATTATTATTTCCAAAGTATCCCGATGATCGATTCAAGACAGTTTACCATTTACGTGATTTTGTACTATAGTGTCTTCGGCAGCTGTCTGTAAATTGGCATCAGGATCAACAGCCTCATGGTCATCGATTGTATAATCAACCGAAGAAAAGGATATTTGTTGTAAAAGACTTGGTCCTTGAGAAGTGAGACCACTCGTGGTATCAGGCTCTCTTTCAACATCAAGATAATTCTGAGGCACAAAGCCTTCCTCTCCACGATAATTTCGTGCACGCAACCAACCGTCGCCATCACCCTCGCCGACGACTTCGAGCTGCTCACTCTCAACAATTGACAATTCATCTGGATTTTGGGCCTGGTTTTTAACGTAATAAGTGAAATATAGTTCATGAATATTGACAAAGAAATAAATACCGTTAGTACTTCAATGATACTGACTGTGTACGAATAAAGTGCGGTGCATTTAAATATCTGCTGGTTAGAAGGCACCTCGGATGACTCTTCAACTTCTGCTGTCTCATCCTTATTTTCGTTATCCCAGTCAATTGATGTAGGATCGTCCCAACCGAATGTGAGCAATTCTATTCGTTGCTTCTCTTGTTCGACTACAGCTATGTGGAAATATGTATCTGAAGAAAGTTTTGATAAAATTATATTTTTTTACGTACCATCTACTTCAGCACTGTCATGCCTCTGACGTTCCTCGGCAGCTTCTTCTTCTTGCGTGGCACTGCGAACATTTCCTGGTCGTTCGACAGTAGTCAGGTCGCTACCTCCGTCACCGTCGCTATCATAGAACGAATCAGAAGACGGGTGTTCCTGAGAATAATATTTTACCTACGTTATCTGAATATTACTTTGACAGTTATTTTGTTGTGAATGATAGTGTGATAACTACCGCTGTGCCGGATGCATCAGTTCGTACAGAGAGTGAGCTTGCAGATCTTGGCATATCCTGTACACTCAGTGTCTCAGCCTCTTGTAACCATTCATCAACGTTAACTAAAAGATTTGAACAATGGAGTTTAATTTTGTTATCATGTATTTTTAAGCAGTTGAAGGACTGACGTACCTCCTCCATTTCGAAGACATTCTATTCGTGCCTCTGCTTTCATCTTGGCGGTCTAAAAATAAAAGAGGATCCGAAATTCAATATCTAATTATATTTTATTTATCTAAATAAACCAAATTTTCCCACCTCAGCCCGCCGTATTACGTGTCTCAGTTCATCAATCTTAGTATCCAAATCTGGACCATTTGGATCATTTGGATCAGTCTAAAATTAAGGGGTGTCTCAAAGATTACAGTGATCCCATGAAATCTTTTGCAACCTTTTTCAAGGGTTAATCAGTCAATCGTACCTTATGTCCGGATTCTTTGAGTTGCAGAAGAGCTTGTAATTTTCTAACACTTTCCCTTATAGTAGAGACCTCACGAGCAATTCTCGTCGACCAGCGACGAGCCTCCTTTCCCAAATTTCCGGCAGCTGAATGATCGGCCGTTATCCTAGAACATTCAAAAGTTTAATACATTATTTCTGCACTCAATCTAACTCCATTGGTATAAACATCTAACTCACCTATCTATAGGGTCGTTATCGCAAGGTTCAAAATCATATTGTATATGTTGTTTTAATACTGGATAATATAAATAGCAGCATTGTAAGTTGTGCTCCCTAGTGAGCTGTAATGCATAAAACAATGTTTTATTATTAATGAAAATCAAAATGAGTTTTATATTTAATTGAATAATTGTTCCATTACTTGCTGAGCTTGATCGCGTATTTTAGTAAAGCTGTTTTGCATTGCCAAACAAGTGAGAAGCTCTGTGCGTCCCATAAGCGTTAAATATTCAGCTACTTTATCATAGACTCCCTGTTCCAAGTACTGAAAAATGTAAATTACATTTTTTAAATTTCATTCCTTATCATTGTAATAAATAAAATCTTATTTCCCTTACTTGCATCGTTGATTGCAGATCAACTACGAAATATCTATTTTGATGGGCATTGGCAGCAGCAAGACTGAGTAGATAATCATTGCGAGCGCCTGTTGATTTTTCCTCTAAAGCGTCGCGTTTTGAACTGACCTGTATTGTGTTTTAAAGTATTTAATATATTTCAAAGTAAACTAGATTATTTCCCGGACAGAAAACAAATATATTTTATTTGGTTCCTTACTTTAGCACTATTCTTCTGCAGTGACGTTATTGATTGAAAGAACGAGCCTTTCTTCTTCTTTAACCTGAAGAATATTATTATTACCAATTTTTTTTATCTATTCGCAATTCTCCTTTAACTGTTCAAACAGTTTACTTACTTTTCTTCGATATCCTTTGCCTTATCCCGTACATCATGAGCACTGTGCTCCTCATCGAAGTACAATTTTTTGTTTTTATCAACATCTTGTACGCAATTTTGCAGTTCCTTCTGTACTATCATCAGTTGGTCAATTGCCTAAGAGTTAAGTTCTGTTAGCTAAGTACAATTCACGAGTATTCATTCTCAATATTCTCACGCCATACGTAGAAATATCAACCTTTTTCGAAATCTGAACTTTCTTTAACTTCAGACTCTTTGCGTCGTCCGCAATTTGTTGTTGGAAAACTTCCACAGCCGCCAAACGCGCTCGGGCAAGTTTCTCGTTCTCCTCCAATACGGTTCTCCAAACGTTCCACATATTCCTGAATAAAAATTTCATGAGTAAACTCAACTGGATACTCCATTTGGCAAACGCAACATGATATTTACCATTTTTCCTCTCCGCCTTCGACTTTTATATCAGGTATATTGGGAATCTTTTTGTTCAAGTACGCAGAAGATATTTTGAGCAAAGCCTGGAAAATAAAAGATTCTTATAATTCACGTAACGCAATTAGATAAAGATTATTTGAATTATTGAACGCACCTCGGAATATGACTTTTCGATTGCCGACTTTTTAATCGTATAATTACTGAAACAGAATACAAACATGAGAAACGTGATAGTGACAAATAAAGTTTGCATAAGGCTATTAAAAAAAGAATGTACACGAAAAGAGAAGTCACTTTGCAATCTGTATTAATATACAATGTGCATTCTTAACTGTAGATGCCTTTATTAAGGTCTTTACATTATTAAAAATATTTATACTAAATTTATATACTATTTTATAAGCTATTCATATATTATATAGATATATACAGACGGATATATATTTTAAAATAAAATATAAAGTATATTTTAAATACTTTATAATTTCACGTTATTCTGACTAATAATTTCATTGAATTGGGTAGCAAGTTACCGCAGTTTATTTACTCTACTTATTTGCCACCGAATTTTCTGATGACCTATTTTTGTCTTCTCAAAAGTTGCTTTTTCCAGTAATCTGAGCTTCTTTGTCAATACCTGTTCAACAGAAATATATGCAGGTTTAAGAAGATCAAACTCATATTTATTTTGTTCATCTGTGCCATGATTTTCTTTGAATTTTTTTTTCAGTGCCATATTTCAATATGAGACTGTCAGCCTCCTAAATATTATGGCTTATTTTTCTTTTGCCTGATTCTTCATTATTCTTAAGTGACAATGTGATGTTTGCTCGATGAATCTTGCTATTCAGAAGATAATATGCAGAATTTGCCATTTTTTTCCCGACTGCATGAGGTATAGCACTGTATTGTCAATCTTCTTTGATTAGGAAGCTCTATAAATTGTTTTCAAAGTTCCTTCGCTCGTTGCTGAAGACGTGCTGGATATGAAGGAAAGATAGAAGGAACAGCATTAGGTTCCAAACGTTTGATATAAGTACCAGGTCTGTGCAGATAATCTTCAGGTACATACAAAAATGTGCACTGCAGATATTTGAACGGGACGACGGTTGTCAATATTTTCTGCTGACAGCCTTTATCCATAACTTCATGTGTTCCTCATTTTTATTAGGGAATCTAAAATATTATCATGAAAAATTAGAATGTACATTAAGTTTCATCTGTCCAGATCAGATCTGACCCATTAGATAGCAGTAGTAATGAACATCAATCCGGATGTCGAGTCTGCGCATTCTTATGAAATATAAGTAATTAAGACCATAACCTGATATTAATTATTGAAAAACGAAGAGGATCATCTTAGAAAGCAAACAATGGCGCTTGCGCATATAAAATATTCCCGTAAAAGGTTTATAATTTCAGAACATAATATATTATGTACTTACGAAAAGTATTGAATGTTTCCGCCCTGTGCGAAAAGATTGGTGCATCCATAAGCACAGCACGTCGTGGGCATCGTAAAAAATGTTTAGAAGCCGCCACGACATTCTTATATGATAAAAATGAGCAGAGGGATATTACGACGAGAGAAAGAAATCAAGATAGATTTACTTTCTATAATAAAACGTCTATATATATGCATCTTCTCTTTGACATTGTACAGTTGCCCGCTCTGCAAATGGCGCCGATGGCATCGATTTGCGAGATCTGTATTGCGCACTGCATCACCCATTTTCATTTAAGTTAATAATCTTTCTATCGCGATAAAAATATCTTGAACAGTTAATGAGATCGAGGGTACTATCGATCTTAATAAATAAACTAATTATTTTGCTTAATTAATAATTCAAGAAATTCTATATCTAAGGCCAATGGAAATATCTCATTCAATCTTCGAGAAATTTTTGAATTTGGAAGAGACATCAATTAAAAATATAAATGCATTAATGATAGTGCAATATTGAATATTTAACATAACGAAAAATTCATAGTAACCGTACTAATGGTTTTACATCGAAATCGATTAAAGTAACAGAAAAATAATTGAATAAAAAATAATATTTGCGTAACGTCTAAAAGATTCTGAACAGCTTTGAGTTAATTAAATTTACATGAGTTACTGGCTCACCGTATATCTTCCAGAAGGTCACACTCATGTTGATTTTTCGCCTGTAACTTCGCCGCTTGTTCGGTGTGCACGTTTTTAAGAAATTTCGCGTAGTTTCCCTATTAAAAGAACAGCCAAGAGAATTGCCATTAGAGATCTCCTCGTGTAAGTAAAACCAGATCAAATGAAAGAAATCCATCTGATAAACTTCCCATGAAGTTGAAGAGCGATTACAAAAAAGAAAAACCCCAAAGAAAAGGAAACGGAAGTGGGTCAAAGAACTATTCTTCCAGATGACAATAAAGCTCAACAATGAGCCATGTAACGTTTTGCCGCGCTGCACGAGAGACCGAGAGATTTCATCTTCTACGCCTTTTCATTTTTACGTCTCACATCCGGTACCGGATTGACTGTCCGCGCATTCATGAATTACTCTCAGGGTCTTTGTCCGGATACATTTCCAGGTCAAATTTTTATATATATTCGATCGTAGGGAGGCTACTGCCAAGAGTTCATTGATTTTCCGCGTGTTCACGACGAGCTGCGTCCTTTGACGTGATTCGCTCTTCTTCAACGGTACGAATCGATATGAATAGTTCATAAACAAACTGCCTGGAAAATAGGGATTATCGATGTACCGATTGTTCATAATGAAAATTATATAATTTTTATTCAATAATTATATATCATTAAGCACTCTCGGTCTCGCGCACTTCCAAAAGCTTCCTTTACTCTGTTATCTTACTTTTCTCGGGGGCGGTTGCATGCTGGACGAGCTGCTCTGCAGCCTCACCACTTGGAGCCCGTAGTCCTTTTCGAAAATACGCTCTCTGCTTCCGTACCCGTACGCTACTGCTCTCTTGCCCTCGACTTGAAGTATTTATTGATCATTCTAGCGCCTGCGTTTTCGTGATTCCAGTTCAAAACGGTGATATCTGTGTCGCGCCTCTGCGCCTCTGATAGTATACGCAACCCTCTGAATTTTGCCGAGAGCTTTATCTATGGTCTTTTTCCCTTACCATCTGCGAAGATCCTTTATCGACCTGTGTATAACCAATAATTATTATATTAATAAAGATACTCTGCGTGTCGAAGATGCGTATAATAATTTTGGACATTGATGTTAAGGTGTTGAGAGATGAGCACGATTTACTTGCGAAACGGTATTCAAGTTTATTAACAGTACAAAACAGGAAAAAGGGTCTTCAAAATGACATAAGGTGGGCAAACGTGTGAAGCGCACCGAAGCCTAATCATAAGGAACGCCTAGCTTATGTACAAATTATTTATAAATTTAACAATGTGTAAGTTCTAGCCTAGGTCGATCACGATGAGCAACGATACGAATAATCACTGTATTCCAATCTTAATGGATTAATACGAAATATTTTGTCCACGGTACACGAACTACAGGTTAGACAATTATATCGGTTAAGAATTGACCTGGTGACAAGGAGAAGCTGTCAACTCTTATGCGACCCTTCCAAATCGCTAAATATCATTGTTTATTAAATAAACGATATATATCTTAAAAGGTAATGGCTCAATAATTTCAAGCTCATGGCAGCTCGTCTGGTAAAGAGCCAGGGTAAGGATCAGGAGGTATCCCTACAGCCCCTTCCATATCAGGATCAGAACCCAAAGAAACCTCAGGCTGGGGCACCGGTTCAGATGCTTGCAGGAGTGCTATCGCGTTAATGGGATTTCCTCCAGCATCTAGCGCCGGGTCGGCAGTGGCTTCGGCAAGATTTGTTACGGATTTCGATTTGACGCATTGAAAGTCAACGTGTCTACTTTTAGCCTCTTCTTTCTCCCAGGACATGTGGATGAATGGTCGCTGAACATAATTGTAGATCACTTCCGCACGACCTCCAGCCCTCTTTTTCACCTTTTCCTTGTACGTCGGATATCCCTCGATACCCAGGCGAATTTTCTTGAGACCGCGCTCCTTCATTACTTGTTTTGCCACGTCCCGGTTTTCTATGTACTTGAAGAATCGGTACATCGCCGTACTGTTGACAGCTGCGTGAAAACGTTTAATAGTTAAAGAAAATTTTTCTAAACTATTTTATATATATATTACATACACTAGTTTGCCTCTATGATCCGTTATGAAATAGCTGGAAGTAATTTGCTCGGCAGAGCTTTAAAGGCCAGGAAGAGAATACCAATTATCGGTTTTTTGTTTTGCGACAGAGAGCGCCGTCGCTCGGAAGCGTTATTGTTTGAAGTTTATGTAATCATACGAAATCCGACGATAGTATGAACGCTTTGTAAAACTTTTGTTTAAGATATACATACTTTGAGAATACTCTTCTCCCATCTGTGGTGGATATTCTTCGTCCCAATCTACGACGTCATCTTCAAGTAATACTACAATGTGACATTCGCGGTCTCCCCTACGTGCACTGTTCACCATCAATGGGAGAATCAGGTCTTCCAGGAACACTTCGAATTGGCAGCGAGCTCCTTCATTAGATAACTCATGTAGTAATCCTCCTGTAATGAACTTTTACAGTTTCCACAGCCACGAACGTTCCTATTATCGACAGTCTTCTCATATTTGAACGTTGATCAAATCTCATTCGCTTTCTTTAACGTTCATATAGAAGTGGCAGTATCTGTTACTTACTGAGATTTTGACATTTCACTGTGCTGGCATCGAAAGGTACAAGGAGATAATCACAAGCCTCACGTAACTCTTGGACAGTGACAGTGGGAGGACAGCGGATTATTCCACCCTTGTAATACTCTAAAATTGCCCTGAACACCATGGCAGATATGCCATCCGCAACTTCATATTCGCCTCGCTCATTTGGTTGAGCAAATTCAATGCCAGAACTGAACATCCGTCCCAGCATAGTATTCGGATGGGCCGTAAAGAGTGCTGGGTCTAAGATGAACCTGAGGAAGAACAAAATAATTATGCTATTAAATTTCTGTAAGACTTCTTTTATATAATATACATATATAATTGTGTTGTACCTACCTGGTATTATCAACAATGAGTGTAATACGCTCGTCGCTGGCCTGCTGATTGCTCATGCCTGCAATAGGTCCGGATGACGGTAAATTGTCACGATTTTGTCCTTGCTGATTCTTACTGATCGAAACCCCTGAACGGAGTCTGAACAAAAATAGAAAAGACGTTATTCTTCTCTTCGTTCTTCATTGCTAAGCCTAAGCATGAGAGTGTTTAGCGAGCTAGCTGGACAATGATGATTTGCTTAATTTCTAAAACCTAACGATCCGTAACAAACATAGAAAGCATTGTATTATGCAATTAGAATTTATCGAAATAACCTACCTGAAACTTTATGTGGCAGCCTGATTTAATTCCAAGGGAGCCTCTATCACATCCAAAAACTAAAGATTGTGACAAAAAATGAAACTACTTCGGACAAGTTTTTTCTTATCTTGCATTTAAAAGTGCATCAGCACATTTGAGGAAAAACCGATTAAAGAGAAAAAAGCGATTTCATTGATCAGGAACTATTATTAATTGAAATAAAAAAGGGATCTAGTAAATCTATGGCTTTTCCTCTTTTTATTTTTAGGTATTACCTGTTTTGCTGCGTTAAATTTGCGCCTTGTCTGCCTGAACTGTAGGAATGGCAATGTCGCTCGTTGCTCCCATCCCTCTGTACCAGACAAGATTTTGGTTTGGACGAGCCACCACAACTACATGCAAAACAACCACATTTCCTTACTAATTTGCTACTAAGTTTTCAAGCATTATGAGATGTCTACAATATCTAAGCTAATTAAAGCTAATAAGCTAGGGGTATGTACATTTTGAATGAATTCTAGACTGTATGTATATGTACAATACAGTCTGGATTGGGTGTTCATCAAAAATAGATATATAAGTACCTTAATCAGTGGGATAAGAATTTTTATAAAATCTTCATTAAATGTAATCGAACGCCCTCAATATAGATAATGAATTATACCCTACTGATATCTGCCATTCACTGTAACTGCTGTTATTATTAATTGTCTCTTTGAATATCATATGCCTTATGCAGTACACTTGACCAAATATTCAAATCCCAATAACCTAATTTATAAGAATGATAATGATAAGAATAATAGTAGTAATGTTTTCACAGTGCTCTAGATTAAACATTTTCTAATAATTAATCATGATTAAACTCTAGGAAAAAAAAGACATATTTAGCAAAGCTTAAAGTGGTTAATAACACTCTAACACAGTTTGTGATTGTATTCTACATACTAGTGAAAGTTTACAAAAATTGAATTAACCATTTTAAGTTATAAAATATGTACCATGCATATTAAAATTTATATTAGCAATCATAGACACATGCCACAAGTCTATGGTTATAAATATTCTTATTAGGACTTTGTAAGAAAAGATGTTATACTGGATATTTGTTATATGTATATCATGTGACAATGAGTCACAGAGTAATACATATCACTGATATTTTTTTCATATATAAAAATGTACATAATCTTTCACTGTAAAAATATTCAGAATCCATACCTTAATCTATTCTTATAAATGCGATGTCTTCCACATCCATCAGTCTCTTTACAATCGGTTTCTGTGTCACTACTGCTATCTTGCACATAACTTAGACGATCTGCAGGATTTGACATGTCAGGCCAACTGAACAGAACAAAGAGAAATATATGTTAAAATATATAGATTAATTTACAACCTATATTTATATACCTAAGGCCATTAGGATTAAATTATAATAATTTTATTCTTGAATATTTTCTTTGCCAACTCTTATGGATCCTCTGTGCCTTCAATAAGCTCAGTATTAATACTGAAACAATTGCACAGTGAGTGCCTGATGTGCATTTGTCAATGCCATCGCGGTCTATAAATAGATATTATTCTCGTCGTAAACCATCCAAATCATACAAAACCAAAAACAATCGAAACAGAAGTTTTCTTTCTTTTAAAACGTAAAAAAAGTCGATTGATAGTCGTAATCTATGGGTCTAAAGAATATCAATTCTAAATTTGAACAGAAGACATTGAAATTGTTTACGAATTTCTTAAAGGAACATTTATGCCTACAACAAAGAGTGACAGATAAACAAAGTCTCAACGTTTATACACTGTCAGAACTTTAGAAACTGAATACTTTTTCCCATAAACCTATTATCATTTTACCACATTAGAAAATATTCATTATAATAAATATGTTCAATATATTCATAGTACTCACAAATTGGATACTGGCAGGTACCAGCCAAGTTTCTTCAGAAGCCACTTCAAGGAAGAGCAAATTTCGATACCGCAAAACTGGAACTTAACCTGACTCGCCCTTTTGACGGAAAGTCGCATTCCAGAGCAATAATGCGTTAAAACAAGGTCGATAGGGGCAGGTTGTCGCGGCAAGTAATAAGTCTACATTATGGATACTCTACATGGAACTACAACTAGACAGATCAATGCCCTTTGTCGTTCATTTTTCGTCTACATGTAGGAGCGTCTTTGAGTAAGAAACATAATTAAAATTCGTAAACATTTGTCTCTAAAGAATACTTTTATTATTTAACGATCACTTGATACATTTTCATAGCTTACCATAATGAAGATTTTTTTCAGATTGTTGAATTGACAATAAGTACATACATTCCCTGGATGGGTGTTCTATTAATGGAAATAATTCTTAGTGAAGCTGTTATAGTATTTTGAGTATCAACACCGTTTTCTGTGTAATATCACAAAAATGATCTCCAAAACGTTCAGCATTGCTGTTTGCACAAGCAGCTTCTTATATACTTTTTACATTCTCTGTAATCTCATGTACTTTTTATCGACTCACAATGAAACTCAAAAAACTTTACTTCAGACAACAAAAGGTAAGGTTTTATTTGAATTGTTTTGGTTTTCTTCTTAATTTTAATATATTTAAGAATCTAATCTTAACTGATTATTTTAACAGCTGAAAATTTTAATTTGTCTGCGACATGGGCACTATTGATAAATGCCTGTTTGCTTAGTTTATTTATGCTACAGCACTCTGTCATGGCTAGCAATTATGTCAAAGACATTTATTCCAAACTGGATATACAAGATTTAGAGCGAAGCGTATATAATGCAAGCAGTGCAGCTGTATTGCACTTGTTGATGCGTTACTGGCAATCTGTACCTTGGGTATCTATGTGGGACATTGATACCGCTCATAATAATACTCTTTGGCTAGTGTTCTCTGGCTTCCATGTTCTGGGCTGGTTTATAGTGTACAGTGGGTGCTTGATGATGGATATTTCTGAACTTGCTGGATTGAAGCAAGTCTATTACAAGATTTCATCTAGACCAAGCCCAATGGCTATGAAATCGTCAGAGTTGCAGCGCTATTATGCCCATATGAGACATCCTAGTTTTAGTGGTTTTCTCATAATACTATGGCTTCACCCATTTATGACGTACGTAATTCTTTTTATAATTCTACTCTTACAACTTTACTTGAATTGTGTGAATGTATGTAATTTTTAGTATATAAAACTTAATTCTTTACAGGGTTGATCGATTTCTACTTGCCACAATACTTACCTTATATATGGTGCTTATGTGGAGCATTGATGAAAACGACTGCAATTATCATGCCAGCGTTATTCGTAGGAAACGCTTACAACTCTCATAGAGTACTATTTCAGTGATAGCTGCACGTATTCAGCATTTCGCTTTATTTAAAATATTTATGCTTTACCTGACTAAGTACATAAAACGACTGTTCAAAACTCCGACTGTACACGCATGAATCGTGTTAGACATAAGAATTTTGTAATACCGTGTGAAACCCGGTGCCCACAGGTACTAAAATAAATATATATTTACTAACAAATAATCAATTTTCTTTTAAATAGTCTTCCTTTTGAAAATATTTGTAGTATAATATAACTAACAAATACTGCTCTATTACGGATAAAAGTAACTAATCTGTTATTTGAATTAACAATGCAGTTCCTTTTAAAATCCAATATGATTGCTTCCGGGCAGAAGGCAATAGAATTGCTACCACGAAATTCGTACTGTGTCCTGTAGTTGATAAAACACCAGCTCGTATGGCAGTCTTATACAATGGGCAAATGTATCTTGGATCATTTTCTAGTGGAACCATCACAGGTATAATGTGCATGACTGGTAATGATGGACTCATTTCTCCTGTAACGCATACATTAGCATAAAAGCGAATACTTGCTTCAAATTTTAGTCAAATATTTTACCCTTATTAGCATCCACAAGAACCATAAAATGGAAATCCCATCTGCCGGCATCTATAAAAAGCCCATGAACAAAAACTCCATCTGAAGGTTTATGTAGGTCTTTGTATACTTCAGGCACCTAATTTTCATAAAAACAATTTTAATTAAATGTAATAATTAATCAACATCGAAAATTTACTTCTTTTCCAACTTTTCGGTGAGCAGCTACAATATCCTCCTGATCTAGTACGATTTTAGTGATAGAAAAGTCAAGCTTCAATTGATCAATAGGCGTGTTATACTTCCTAGCATAAGTTTGCAACATGCCAGTTATAAATCCTTGAGGAAAAGACAATCCAGATATCCAAAAGGAAATTGGCATCATATCCATCAACCATATCTACACATACATAATATATACATTAATAATAATATATTAGTTATCAAAAACATACAGTAATTTTTAATTACTTCAATAAAATCAATGCGAAGCTCCAAATCCCTTATCCAACTACCCAAACTTTTCAAAGATGGATATACATTCACATTGTGCCATACCTGTGGTACCTGTATAGAATAATTAAACGTGATTGAGATAAATGAAAAAGAAAAAGATCTATGGAATAAATTCATAGCTAAGGACCACTTTTTATAAATAAAATAGCAAAACACGTCGACAAGGTCTTCATCAGAGCTTTATCTTGTAGCAACGCTCATGATTTACTCGCCTGATTGTTAACAAGTGCTTTGAAAACTTTTTCCAACTCATCAGACATTACAACAAACCCTTTGATGGCTCTTTGTAAATTTTCCATCGTGGAATGCAATTTTGTTAAAAGTTTATTGAAACGATCTACTTCATGTAGTAAAACAATTGTAAGAGATGGTAATCGGCCAGCCACGTCCTTCTGTATGAATTTATTAAAAAACTTATAATGTCCTATATTCGAATAAATTATAATAAGAAACTCACTTTTAAGTGATCACTGTTACACATATCTGTGTCTATTTTCAGCGCAATTCTATCCATTATCATACCTGATATCTCGTACGCTGTTTCAGAACTAGATTTACCTTCTGCTCCAATGCTCACTTTGGGTTGTACCTCCATTATTATATTTATCAAGGACTGTGTCTCTTTTAGCTAACAAAAAACAACTCTGTTTAATTGCCCCACTGAACAGTTTATGATAAACAGACCTGATAAGCAATACTCGCGTTCTCGTGCATTCCAAAAATCTCCGGATCTTCTATCAGCGGAAAAGTTTCTATGAAATCTTTGTATTCTTTCAGTGTCTCATATCTTGGACAGTAATACGTTCCTGACGGTGAATATGTGTAATCTGTGGAATTGTAATTATGCTAAGATTTTCGTCGGCTAAAAAGTACTATATTTTTTTTTCTACCCGTATGCAAAGTTTTTGGAGAGAAGAATCCATTCAGTATAGTTTTTAAACAGCGCAGATCCCAATTATCCGTTATTCTACCGCCATAAGTTATTTCGCCTGTAAAATAATACATTGACGTATGAAAAATGTCAATAATTTTATGCCAGTACATACCAGTTATATATATTAGAGCGTCCCAGGGAATTACTCCAAATTCGCAAAACATTTTCAAATTCAATAAACAGCATTCACGATCATTGTCATTGAATTCGTATAGTATGTTCCATCCTAAGGGACCGAATTTTTTTCTTTCTTGTATAATGGCATGAAAGAAGCAGACTCCAAAAATCATACTTCTCCATTTATTACCAAGTGCTGGAGAACATAATCTATATAAAATAAAATATACGGATAGAACAGCCACGTTTTTTTACTGGCTTACCATGATTCTCAAAGAAGTCTTCGCTCAAATCAAAAAATGCTCGCTTGATATTAGCTTTGAGACCCTTTGGCGGTTCGTTTGTGACTTTTACAGAATTTTGAAGGACCGATACCGGAAATGTGGGACTTGGCATCGAACTTAAAAATAATCGAAAATCGCGATTCACCGTTTCCGGTTGTTCTGAAATCTGTATTACAAGTCTTTCCATGGCTATCATCCAGGATGTAGCCAAGTGACAGTTTTGTAGGAAAATCCATTCGCCATCGATTACGCCCTTTCTTAAAAGACCTTCGGCTATTGGACCTTGTCCTTGACCTAGAGAAATTGACTCGAATTTATCCTTGTATCCCATTTCATCAGCAAACTTCTGAAAAGCACCGAAAGGATCGGATCCTGTGCTTAGAACAAAAACAAGAGGCGTCGTCGAGGATGTATCGACAAAACTGAAAATAAATTACAATAAATTTTTGTGTTCGCAATCTTATACGAGAAACGTACATATCATGTAAAGATATCATTGGAGACTCAATAAATTTTTGTCCAAGATTTTTCTTCACGTAGGCTGAAATTCCAAAAATGAGCTTCTCTTCTTTGAGGGCTTTTAGCAACATCAGCTTCTCTACATCATCTAGAATTTCATTCCAATTATTGGCAGCATTATTATTATTTGTTGGTATAATATTGATTTCCTATGAATAAAAATAGCGTAATTAGAATAAAATTTTGATTATGAAAATTTATGAAATTCAACTGCAGTACCTCATTGAAATATTCTATTGTGATTGTGATTTTTTTGAACATATCTATCAATATGCCTTTAAATTTTTTAAATGCTGTAGATAAATAATTAGCAGCATTCCACATTGATTCCGTTAATGTTAGGTATTCCGGTTTTTTGTTCTAGAGGAAAAGTCGATTGCTGAATCACGATTATTAACGCGAGTGATCTGTTCAATGAATTTGATCATACAGATTTAACTTTTTCAGGTCCGCGAAGCAGAAAATTCCATTGCATGTAGTTGACAATTCCTGCCTCCAAATATATCGCCATGTTTAGCATAAAGCTGAATACCAATTTATGTCTTTCGAATAAACCCCTAGATACGTTAGTGTAGATTGAAAGAGTAATTTCTCTATAAAGAATGTGTAATCTATCCGATAAATTTTCCATCTTTTCACTGGTTTCAATGACAGTATTAAAAATCTGAAATAAAAAATGTCTACGTTAAATTATAATTTGGCTAAATTAAAGTACAATGACGTACCTGATTAAAATACTTCAAGGAGAATTGATACATTGGATCGATATTAGCCAAATTAGCTACCACAAAATACAAAACCGATCCACGCGTTGATACTGAACGATATCTTTCTCGAGCAACTGAAATCTTTTCCTCCGTAGCTTCAGACTCAACCAGACGCGTTGCGATAATGGCGGAAGTTTCTTTACTATCATTTAATGTCTCAATTAATTCCTCATTATCTAAAATATTGTCGCCAGAGCTAAAGAGCAACGTCAGAATTTTATCTTCTATATTTTGCAACTGTTCTTTGTCAGAATTGATCTTAGCTATCAGTTCGTTTCTCATTTTTTCCAAATCAGGTCTTTCCAGCCGTACAACATCACTGAAAGAAGCAATTAAGCATTAACGAACATTATATAATATATACGTGTCTAAATATTCTCTAAGAATACACACGCAAGAAGTTGATCCTCGAGACCAGAAGGGGTTACAGTAAAATTAACTACTGTAACTTTTATACATATCTCAGGAAGATAATGAGGGTTGGCCATTTTTGTGGTGATATAAAGCTTAAAATTTGCATCGTACTCCACGTCGTTTTCACCTAAGCGGATGAGCGTTCTACCATCCTGAATAAAAAAAATGCAAAAAAATTGATTGAATAAATCATCTATTTCCTCACTATTGGTTCACTATCGATTATTAATAATACCTGAATAAAAGTTTGCTTCAATAGTACAGGTTCCAGGCTAGGATCTAACGTCTCTCCAACCTCCTGTAGCATCATAGGCATACCGAGCCTTATGCACATTTCCATAACTCTCATAAAATTTGAATCAGTCAATTTGCAAACTTTTAATTTATTTATTTGTTCCATGTTACGTATCCATCTATTTGCCTGCAAGAGGAGGATAAACGAATACATAAATTGTTTAAAATTTCTATAAAGAACTGTTACTCAAAGTATAATTCAATAACCTGCTCTTGTGGGTCAATCATCAATGGCCAACGTCCTGCCTGAGTTACAAGAATTGCATTTTCCGTACTGACTCGATCTCTCGGTAAACCATACGTATTCCAAGAACGTATCTCGTAAGGACTCGCTAAGACTGTAATTAAACTAAAATTCTTTGTCGTTCTTATATTGTATTTCTGACAGCTCGCCAACCATGTATTCAATAATTCCTCGCGATAGCTACTTGTGAACGCTCCTAAATAAGCTAAAGCGCCAGCAGCTACTAGAATGTCGCCAGTCAAATTCGATATTTGCTCATCAAATTGCTGATCGATACAAATGAATCAGAATGAATTGAAGTAAGAATTTACAAAAAAAATAAATCATTATTCTTTTACCAGCATCAGCTCTTCCCAACGAACTTGCTCGTCTGACAGAGCCATCGTTAAACGACCAGATCTATTTAATCTAGCCTCGCAAAGTGCCATATTGTATTCTAAACTCGCAAGGTTTCTCACGGCTTCATCGTATTGATTTTGTAGCTTTTGAATTTTTTTCTCAACCTCAGCTAATTGCTTTTGCTTCAATCGCAAAACACCTTCGATAGCCCATAACTCATTTTGCGCCTGTTGAAGTCTGCGCAGACAAGAATCGCAAGAAGGATTTATGATATATTATTTCTTATTAATTATGCACTGCGTTAATTACTTTATCCTTTTTGGTTGAACAATTCTGAATAGCTTTGCGTATCCATCAATTGCTCTGACCCAGATGCAGATGGATTTGCATACTTTGCTTTGCTTAACCACAATATCCGGTTGAAACTCAGGATGGTTTACATAATCCTGTAGCTTTTTCAGAAGCTTATCGCTTATCTCGTCTTTTGGAAATGCAATGAGTCTGTCCAAAAAATGAATGTCCCCCAGCACAAGTTTCGCAGTTGGCCAATCCGTTCTGTATCGAATTAATGTTAAATTTAAAAAAGTGACAACAGCACAGTAAGAAGAGACTGCATACTTTTCTCCCAGCAATAAATTCACAGCTTCCATGACGAATCTCACGAGGTGTGGCGGTTTATTGAAGACTTTTATTTCATTAATGTCGTTCTTATTCAATGCCTCCAGAGCCTTCTGTGCCTCTTCCAAGGCAGGAATTGCCGCTTCTAAATCCTTTCTCGCTTCAGCCTCCAGAGCTCCCGTCTCGTTAGCTTTACTCTAAACAATTGAAATTTGTATGACGTCTGACTGATTCACTCAATAATGTACATTTATATTCTTCAACCTTTGCAACAGCTTCATCGGCGGCTACGACGGTTCTAACTTTATCAGCTTCGTACTGCTGTTTGGCAACGACTTTCATTAATTTTGTCACCTCGTCAGAACTTATCTTCAGCTTTGGAGCAAGAACGATAAGCTGTTCCTTCATGTCTACTACAAGTTCATTTGTTTCGTGTAATTTCTACAGGAAAAGAAAAAAAAAATTAATATACAGTAGGACCAATAAGATAAAGCAGAAAATCCTTACATTCAATCCATTAGCTATTCTGCTCTTGGTCGTTAGAATTCGGTTAAAGTTATTATCCAAGGTAGACAGATAAAGCTTTAACAAATCCAAATAACTTTTAGGTGTCGTGTAATACCTGCGACGCATTTCTTCATAGAATCGTACTGTCATCTCTTGAACGCTCTTCGCAGCACGTAGTAAGCAAGAGTAATGATTTACAGATGAACAAATTTTTTAAATTACAAAGTTTAACAAAAAATTATTTACCTCGTGCATTAAAACGCAAATAGAAGATAGGGCATTTAATTTTTCCATATCTTCCTGTGTGATAGGAGCGATGGCATTTTGTGCAACAGAAAACAAAGCTTCATCCGGCCATTTTGTGAACCAGTCGATGGTACAGCAATTGACTAGAGAAGGAAACATTCGACATCGACGTCTATAATAATTTAAATAATTAATAAAATTTTTCTTTGCACAATCTAATTAGATTATCGAGACTTATACGTGTATTTATATACCTAAACGCATCACCGATAGGACTCATGCACAGCATGAGATGCAGATGGTTGCGCACTCTTCCAATAAAATATTGATAAATAGCATCTCTATTCGATTCATCGATACCAGCTAATTTAGCTGCCGGTCTGGTAGCTATTATAGCTTTTTCAAGTTCATCGGTCTCGAATAGATTTGGTACTTCGCCTAGAAAAATTTATTACCGTCACGGACTGGTAAATGCATAATTATCAAAAAGTTACCTGAATTAAGAGTGTTGTTGATGTCTTCCAAAAATTCCTCAACGACTATCTGCGTGTCGGTAAATAAAAATGTAGCTGGAATGGCGAGAGCTCCTGGTGGAAAATAAAACTGTCTTAAATCTTCATGCCAGGTATGAAGATCGTATCCACGACTGACTTCAATTTGATTACAACTGCGTGACAAAAGGAAACTTTAAATCAAGTTTTTTTTTCATTTGATAACATCACTCACCGGTAACCATTCAAGTGGGAGGCTAATTTGGTTAAACTTTGCTTTCCCATTCCTCCTACGCCGACCAGAAGACCATTTCCTCGTTCCGAACGGAGAATTCTTGCCAATCTGCACAGGTGCTCGATAGCATCCATAAAGAATATCAGACTCATTTCCTTTGAAGTGTTCATGCAGTAATCATCCAAGTAATCCTGTACGTTATTCATTCTTCAGTGAAGACATGTCTAGTATGTAAATATTGAAAAAATATACTTGAAGAATGATCTTCATTTTTGAAATATCAGTAATCTCCTCGTAGTATCGTTGTTCTTTGGCAGCACCAAACAACATAAAATCCCCATAGAGTAAAATGGGTGGCTGCTCGATGATCTCGCCTTGTGGAAGTGGTATAACTTCATCCCCAAAGGAACGTGAACACATTTCTGCCATTAAATGATAGAAGTAACTCTTGTCTTCGACGTTGATCAGACGATCATGAAAGACACGTAAACACTCGTGGTAAAATAATCTATGATGAATTTAAAAAATGGGTTTTTCGTAACGTCTTATCGAATTGGAAGATTCAAATAAAATTTTATATACCTCAGTATTTGTCTTGTCTCGCGTACTACTGAGGGATCAGCCTGTAACATTCCTTGAATGCATTTTGACAAATCACGTAAATTGAATACATAATGGCTCTTCTCAGGCGTTGGTAAAAGATCTACAGCAATTCTGTTGTAAATTTCTACTGTCGCTGTGACTATTTTATCACCCATTTCAATTACTGGTGGTGGAAAATCTTGTAAAAATCCTTTGACTATAGCCCTGTTGTAAAAATGTTAAAGCATTTTTTTTTTCGTGACGAGATACTTTACTTACTTGAATATCGCTTTTAATGAACCTTCCGTGGGCGCTGGTATCGCCAGCATTCCAAAAAATCTCAAAAATCTTGGTGTCAATGGATTTCTACCTCCTCCAGGAGGTGCGCAGGCTGCAGTGAGAGTCACGTCTTCCACAGCTTTCCAAAAGAGCTTATCACGATCATAAAATCCTCCGCAATCGAGCATTTGCCTAAAACGGTGATTAGAATTAATTTCACTATTTAAACCATATATTTTACGTACCTAAGTAATTCGATTGATGGCTGGGATCCATAAGTATCCAATTTCGGCATATTAACGTCATCTACGAAAACGCAAACACGCTTGCCAATGGGAGCACCCAAAAGTGTCTTTTTTCGTTTTTCTAATTTCAATTCCAAAATTTCTTGAGTTCGACCGCTGCTAGTTTGCGCCGAAAAGTTCAATATTATCGGTACCCATTGTCCTGACTGTTGCAAATTATTAAGTACGAGTTTAGTTATCACTGATTTTCCAACACCTGCACGCATAATAGATAATGAATAATAGGGTGATCAATTAATTGATTAATGTAGAATACCGACCAGTTCCACCGGTGAACAATACAGGCTTGTTAACAGTCAATAATTTTTGCATGATATAACCAAATCTAACTGTATCAATAGTAGGAACAAGAATCTCAAAAAATGGTTGATTCGCGTCATAAATAAAAGATGGCATCAATTTGTACCACAGATCCATACGGCGACTTGGTACGTTAACAAATAAACTCCATAAATCTCCACCAGCTGGTAGGCTAAGCATGTAAAACATAGGGAATTTAATATTCATTGGCATCTTGAATTTTCCATGCAAATGACAAATCTGTACCGTGCATCGGGATTCCCGTCAAACTGCTCTTTTACTAAAAGTTCGAATAATTCTCGTGAACTGTCAACGACATTACCGCCTATGGCCCACATGTATGAGAATATAAAGGATTGCGAAAGAAATGTTTTTATTCGAGTCCTTTCGGCATTTTTATCTATCGATCCTGGTTCCAGAAGAATACTTTCCATTAAAGCACAAAGCAAATTAACTTTGCTAATATCAACCTGTCATTAAAAACTTACGTCAGTCTTCAAAATAAATTTGCATATTGAATATTCAAAGTAAACAACAGGAATAAGGAAAAGTAACCTGAGCCATAACCTCGTCGCATGTTCTGTTGCAAAACGTTAGACCCTGATCAACGTATTTCTCAAAAAATTCCAAAGTCAAAGCCTTAAAATCGTCGTTCAATATTTTATCTGGAACCTTTTGTAGCCACGTCTTAACATATGGCATCCACTTTAATTCGGTAGGATCAACGTAGACCATGCCTTCGTTAGAAGAATTATTAAATATATATTTAATTGTAAAATTAATTAATATTTACCGCAACGACTGACGGTAGCTGGCGAAGCTTGTGCAAGATCCATAACTTCAAAAACCATGTGAACGTACGGCGTGAATTTTATCCTCTCAGAATTAGCCAAGCAGAGCATTTTGTTGTCATCCAATACAGTGTTCATATTTTCTATCCACACAGCATCCACTGGACCATCGCAAACGACCCATTGATGTTCTTCTGTAGTAAACTAACAGTGAAATTTCTATTACTGGTTTGTAGTTCTTTTTTTTTTTAATTGGTAATCTTTCACACTTACGGAACATGCTAAACGTATAATGGCTCCCAGTAATCCATCGTGCCATTCGTTTGACAAAGAATTAACTTCTCCATATAATTCGCCGATGGTCACTGCTTTAGGATTCATCACATACATGCGTACGTTTTGATAGTACTGCCCTGCTACTCCAATTTCATGAAGACGTGAGTAGGTTTTTCGTAATGTCTAAACAATCAAAGCTTGCTCTGAATACCTATGAACTCAGGGAGGATGAAAATGGAAGATAAATTAATTATTAAATTTACATGAAGAATTGTCGTTTTTCCACCTCCAGTTGGTCCAACCAACATCACTCCATGTCTTACTTGCATAGTCTCGTGAAGCTGGATGACTTTGTTAATTGCACAATTTTCTGGTTGAAGACCAGCCTCTATCATTATCTGTTGTAGTACATATTTACATAACTTTCATAAAATTATCAGACAAAAATTTATTCTGTACCTTTACTGCGGTTTGGTATAGTGTTCCATAATCTTCATCAGGTATTTTTATTCCTGGAAAGAGATCTCCGACGATTCCACGAAACAGTTCAGCATCGTCAGCCAAAAATTTTGGAAGATTACTGTCACGCAGTGCTCTGATTAAAACAACGTCTTCTTTTTTGTCGGGATTGTCACGTTTCAGAGTACCAGCCATTACCAAAACACTCTTCACTGCCCTGAAAGAAAAATATTGAAGCTTCTATAATGATATAGATAATTTTAAAAAAAAATCTAACGCTTCTTTACCTCATTCCAAAATCGTAATGATCTTGTTGAGAAAGCTGTTCGCTACAGAGCGTATACATTAGAGTCATCTTTTTGGATAATGGTTTAGAAGATTCAAAGCCTTCAGAATAAAGTGTCACTTCGGCAATGAGTTCTTAAAAAAAAAAATGTAATTAATAGACAATTATTATATCGATATAAACAGCAGGTTCGCTGACTTACTGTAATCAGGAACCATCATAGAGATCGGTCTAAAAAGGGATTTTAAATTGTCTGGCAATTCCGTTCGGCCGGCATAACCAGGATTCATAGTAATAAAAGCAGCGCAGGACATAACTAATTTAATCTTACGACCCTCGAACATAAAACTGTGAAAGAAAATTTGTAGAAATAATAAAAAAAAGAAATTGCCAATAAACGTATTTGATGATTCCATACTCTTTGGCCCTGGCCACCTTAGCATTTCTTATTGTAATTAACTGCTGCGCGATCACGGACAAGACTTCTATGTCAATTCTATTGAATTCATCGAAGCAACACCAGGCACCGGAAGTAGCCAAGCCGGAAAAAAATCTACCCATCATCTACTCCAGGGAAAAAGATAATTC
The DNA here is from genome assembly GCA_031762395.1 of Calameuta pygmaea. Lineage (NCBI taxonomy): Eukaryota > Metazoa > Arthropoda > Insecta > Hymenoptera > Cephidae > Calameuta > Calameuta pygmaea. The sequence goes on from JASANN010000260.1 coordinate 686,930, forward strand.
GGTCAAGTCTATAAATTTTTTATAAGGATGAACAAATTATTCAATTGAACCTTGAAATCAAGTCCTTCAGAACAATTGAATACGACACACTGTATAGCCAGTGCTTTTGCCAAATCTTTGGTAGTTTCAGTTTTTCCAGTTCCAGCTGGACCCGCTGGCGCTCCGCCTGTAATTCGGTTAAATTGTATTTTACGTTGTAACGGCCTACTATGTGCTAATTTACCAAGATCAAGCTGCAGTGCTCCCATGAGACAGAGATAACACTTATCGGTCAGTGGCGTGATAACGAGCCGCCTCTGAGCACCGAGATATTCGTATCCATACAAATACTCAGCATTACTCATTCTTGCTAGACAATTATCAATTTCCTCATCCCAGTAATAGCGTAGGGCCTTCATCCATTCAAAATTCATACTGACAATTCGAAGATTACACAATGTTAATTTACGTGCTATCATTTACCATTAAAAATTCTTACTCACCTGGATGTTACCTTAGTTTCCACGAGAATTGTTACGATATCCCTTGCGTGGACGTCTACTGTTATTAAATTAATTATAACATCCCTTATCAGCCTTGGCAATTCTCCTCTAACCATCGATGCTAGTTGATTTAAATCCTACATCAATCAATAGTTGCACTGAATTATTCAAGCATTTAACGAATCGACCTATTGATTACCGCATAACATTTTTGTTCAAATGCTTGCATAGCGTGTTCTGAATTCCCGTTTGATTCGAGGATAAGATGAACATTTTTTGCCCAGAATATTTGCGAGACGGTAAGTACTACCTATCGTGCATAGTTATGAATTATGAATGTGATTAAAAATTGTTATTATAATCATAATAATTGTACATAACCTGTGACGGATGAGAGGATAAAAATGATTGTCGTCCTCTAGAGGCTAGATCTACTATAGCGTTCTTCATACGTCTTCTTAATGATACAAACATGGATTCCTCTACTTTTCCAAGCCAGTCCTCAACGTTACCTCTGGCCTTCAGCCCCTTTCCCAAAGCAACCCTTTCACCTTCCGGTGAAATCATTGCAATGATATCAGTCGTTAAAATGACGTCGCTCTGTTCGATATCTTCCTCCGGTGCAGCAGACGCAAATTCCAAACGATAAATAGCATCGAAACACTTCTGAAGATGTCTTTGAACTGCGTGAGGATTCCTCGTCTGTATTATTATCAATTAATTGTGTATTAAGGAATATATAACATTCGAAACATCATAGACAATAAAATCGTCTGCTGTTTGTTCGTCCTATACCTGAGCTAAAATTTCCAGCAACTCGTCGTTCGATAAAAAAAAGAATCTCGGAAAGGCAATACGCTTCGTCTCAAGATAGGCTTCGAGGCATTTTAAGATCTGATCTAGATTCTTATTATTCTCTATAAATTGTTCTAGCAATCCAGGATACGTGCAGGACTCCATGGCCAGAGGCATCTAGAGCACAGAAAAATTTAAGTAATTATTTACAATCTTACAGCACTTAAATATATTATTTAATACATTACTTTGACTGTTCTTCTCATGATCTCTTTCCATGATTTATCAACAAGTACAAACAGCTTTGCTTCAACTGGAAGTTGTCGTTGTATGTCCGGTGCTGAGAATATGGCTTCCAGGTACATCCACTGTTGTTGACAGTACTGCCAAGCTTCCTGATTTGAGATAAATATTAAAAATTATTTGTTCGTCAACGTAAATTAATCATAAAAAATTACAAGAGTTTTCGAAAAAATATCCAATTGCTTCACCCAGTCATCAACTCGTGGTTTAATCGGACCAACATGTCGAGAAGCAGCAATAGTTTGTATATTAATATTACTCTCATCTAGAACAGTCTGGACTTCTTCCAAACTGCCCAGGACGAAGACGTCTTTAGAATCCTTATGGGGAATAACAAGGAATTCCAATGTCTTCCACGAATCTTCAACTTTCTTCAAAAGCATCTCGAGTCCCGCCTCTGAGCTCGCGGCTGCCGAAATTTCTGTCAACTCCACTGTGTGAGTAAAGACTCCAAGACTCTCCAAAAGGTTGAGAGTCATAACTTCGTCCGGTTTAAATTTGTAATGCAAGAGACCCTCGATTTTAGCCCAGTGACGAGCCTTAAGATTTGGATTTCGCAGGCAAGTTATTATCGGCAATTTATCCTTTATCACTTCCACGGCTTCCTTGAACTGCGGCAATATGTTATTCGACGGTAGGCCTTTCTCTAGTTGAGCTATGTTTTTCATATTGCGCATTGTGTATGCCGTGATATCGTCTACGTTGAGCGTATCGAAATTTGCACTTTGCCATTCTTCCACAGTCTCAGCCCAGGACACGACACTTTCCCACAAAAGATTTCGCAACTTAACCTCATTCGTCACTTGGTCAAGTATGTCGAATCTTGTTATTTCGACCTTCATTAAAAGATTATACGACGTCAATGAAATGGTCCACTGATCAAATTTAATTACTTACCTTGAAACCCTTTTGATAAGAGCGATATTCGTTTGCCGTATTGGCACAGTCAGCGAGTCTTTGAATCAAGTCCTTAAGGGTAGCCAGACAGACGTCAACATTACTTTCGATGTCCAGAAGCCAGGGTTGCTAAAAATAATTACAAAATGACAACCATACGCTCGATACTTACAAGTAGTTCAACTTAATCGAGTCCTAATGACAGGCACTATACCTCATAGGTAGATATCAATTATTTATCTCGTACACTTACTATTTATTACCCATAATACTTACTATTGCCTCGTCGTTGATGGTCGATATTTTATCAACAAGCGTATTAATGTCCGTTTGAATTTGATTATTGAACTTTGATACTAATTTCTGTCTGTCCTCAAGACGCCTTCCCACTGCTAATCGTAAGCTAGTAAATTGAACACTGATTCCCTGTTTGACAGATGTGAATTCAGATTATTTTTTGTAGCCATTTCAACCTTGTTATTGAATCTAAGTTTTACCAAGTAATTTGCTATGTCTTCAGCAGGGACGGGAATGTTAAACTCTGTCATCGTGTCATATAACTCCTTGATATAATCAAGCTGTGATTCCATACTATCCACCTTGAGTTGTGCCTTATCAATGAATTTTATATAAGATACGTAATCGTCAGTCGACACAGGATCAGCTTCGAGATAATTTATAGCGTCAATTGCCTCTGTCAATAAAGCATCCACCTTGCTTTTTCCAATTCTATAATACAAGAGCACGTTACCGTGTCGTTATTTTAGATTTTGAATTTTCAACACGGATTTCCAAAACTCACGCGGGCATAGTAACTTCGAGAACACTTTTCTTCTTAGCGGGCGCCGTCAACGCCGTACGCTTCAAACGGTCAAATTGTAATTCGAAAATTCCTAATAGTTGATAATCAACTATTTTTTCTATAATCGATTCCTCCTTCCTATATCTGACGCACCATTGTCGAAAGAGGTCACACTTGTCATTGTTACGTATGATATTCTCGTCGAAGGCCAAATCCTCCTTGTAAAATTTCTCGATAAATTCCAGACGTTTGCAATATAATTTAACAGCGTTAAAATTTTCAGCAAACATGTGGACAAGTTTTTTCTTTAGATCCTGCATCACTAGATCTTCGTTTATTACCGTCAGCATGTGCGGCGGATTTCCACAGAGTCGATCTTCCACTTTATGATTTATCATTGGCCTGTAAATACGCATTCATTAATGACTCTATTCGGAATCCATAACTGACACATTTACCTGGTGAACGGATTGAAAAATTGATCTGACAACAATGGCTTGATACCATCGACATTCTCCTCCCACATAGACTGTATTATTCTAATAATATTCCAAAATATTTCCTCGGACGGTTCTACTGCAATTCCATCTTTTTGCGATATTGCCAAGTCGCCTATGAAGTAAGGTAATGGAAGTGGAGTCATGGATGAATCTTCTCTTTCGAAGAAAGATTCAAGGTCTTCAGGTTTCGCTAATTCTTTGACATGCAAAGTCAATGTATGCTTCTCCAAAAGATCCAAGAATTCAGTATAAGTGTTATTCATAAGAACGTACATCATGTTCGTTTGCATATAATCAATCAGATGGATGAAACTGTGTATTAAAATAATAATTAAGACCGTGAAATATATATAATTCGAAAATTCTTAAATCGACTCTTTGCCTACCAAGAAAGTCTATAACACTTTTCGCGTTTTCTTGCTTGCTCAATGTAACTCATCTTCAAAATACCATCCTTGGGCATTCGAAATTTAACATCGCTAAATTTACCTGTAACAAATAACAATTGATTAATTCAATCTTTTTCTTATTCACGCAATAAAACTTACCAAGTTTTCCATAAGCTGTTTGCTCTATGGTAATGTTTGAATCGTCAGGCGTATATCCGGATGCGAGTAATGCTCCGAGACAAGCATTATTCACAACATCCACAATCAAATGTCTGCACTCCTCCAATTCGGCTTTCAAGAATTCGATTTTTGTTATCTGCAAATTATCAGTCGTCATAGATAAAAGTGTCTCTGGGGTCGTAGACGCGTTTCGTCGCTCACCTGCATTTCCGCAAAAGTAAAGAGCGGAAGTCTCTCGGTGAGGCTTCTATCGATGAAAGACGAGTCGAGAAAAATAGCACACATGGCCTTAACCTCCAGCAATGCTTTACTAACAATCGGATCGGATATAAATAGATTGTCCTCCATATGCTTTTTTGCATATGAAAATTTACAATAGGTAATTGTCTTTCGCCATACGTAAAAGGCCTTCCACATACGAAATTGTACGAACATTCGTATCTGTTTAGTGTATAAAAATTTGTCATAGCAATCCGAATAAAAGGTGCACTGAAAGATCGATTTACCTTCATGAGTTTTAAATAAAATTTGTATTCTCGTTCCCAAGATTCTATAGGTGTAAAGGTCATTTCATCGGGACTGTATTGCGTCACGCCACTAGCACTTATAGTCATGTACGTCTGATCCACATTATGGTACGAAACAACTCTTAAAAAAAATAACAAACTTGTAATTAGATTTTCGAGTTAATTCAGCGTTTCTTACTTCAATGCATATGGGGTGAAAAATTCTGATGATCGATCAACAGCATAGACCATATAATAAAATCCAATCTCTGGATCAGTTCTCAATTTTTCAATCAGCGCCAACTGATCCGCCATTCTTGGCGATACTTTCTTGCATATTTTACCAAATTCTAATTCATCCTCTAGAATCCTTCCTTTGGGTCGTACGCGTACTGGAAATATTTAGAGTTCACGTATGTATATAGCTTTTGAAAATTCGAAATCCCCTCACGCTTTTATATCTTTACTGGTTATTCGCTTTTGTTTCAGGTCATGACTGTCGTCGGATTCGAAGCTAATTTTATTTTTAATTTCTGGTATTAAGAAATATGGTTTGCATACTTTCCCCTTGATCGTTTCTTGTTGAGCCGTAAAGCCAGTCTAAAGTTAATAAAAATTTTGTAAATAAATATTGGACAAAAATTGAATAAAATTCATTCCTTACCAGTGGCTCAGGGATTTCTCGTTTATATTCGATCTTCTCGAGCAATTTCTTGTGAGGAATGTGAAATGGTATCTCTTCTTTACCCCTAAAATTGGAAATGATGCAAGCAAATAATAAATAATTTGAAGATATATTTGTTTAAAGATAACCTGTGTATGCCTTTTTTTTTTACTTTTGATAAGACATGGAAATTTTGTGACAAAGCCGAGGCACGAGGATATCAGATTTGGCATTGTTAATTTGATGCCGAAACTGTGAAGCACATAAATCAATGTTCAGTGATATGTCCGTATCGTGAATAAGACTCGTATTGGTCTCTTCAGGCTCGTATAAATTCTTATCGTCTTCTAAAAATTCATCCATATTTCTTTTTCCCTTAATATAACTCCGCTTCTAGAAATCTTTCATAATCACATTACTCTGCAAATAATTAGTCTATCGATAACACAATTTGACACCTTGATTTGCTTATTAAAAAAATATATAAGTCAATAAACGCACCTTTGCACGTACGAAGATATCAAGCTATCGCGTTATTGATAAAACAAATGAATTACAAATAAACGACTGTAGACACCGAATACCATAAACGACCGTAAGTATAAATATCTAAATACAGAACTGAGTATCATGCGTCAGAAAAATATTAAACATATTGAGAAACGTACATATCGTACAGTATTTAAAAAGCAATTAGCCGCTGTACAGGTAATATAACAATAATAATACTTATATATCGATAAAAATGGATGTCATGGATTAAAAACCTAAAACGTATAAATTACATATCTCCTACTCTTTTCTACACGCGATCCCATGAAGGTCCATATATATATATATATATATATATATATATATATATTATATATGGACGTACAATCCATAATTACATTTGTTTCCTGGAAATAAGAAACTATACCGTTCATACAATATTTTCCACGATACATGTGAATAATGACCACCGTTTATAACTTCAGAGTGTTCCGATGTCGCTATGACGACGATTGTTATCAAGGACGGTGCATAGGATCTGCGCAGTAATCAGCGCAGATCGTTTATTTGAGACCTCGTGAGTGAGGTAGCGCGACTGTCGTGGATGCGCCAGTACGACTTAGCAGTCCAAGCGAGAAGGACACTGCCATACGTGTACGTATATTATTTCGTTGGTGGTTTCTAGAGCATTTATTTTCCGTATTAATAATCGCGTACAGATTCGATTCAAAGTGAAGTGAGCAGTGCAGAAGCTGTAAAGGCAATGTAAAATAAATATTATACCAGGTGTACCATGTGACACGAAGAAATATTATTCGTACTCCGCATGAATCCACTTGCCAGTAAGTTTTTAGTTAAGTATGAAATAATAGTCTCGTTAAGCAATCGCAATGCGCCTTGGGTAAAACTTTCTAAAATAATATTTGAAACTTCCCGAGGGTTTTATGTGTTATCTCTCCTTTATTATGTTACATGCCTCGGGAGTTAAATAAATAATTTTTTAAGTTATAAAGTACATAAATTATCGTATATCGATTACAAGAATTAAAAAATACATTTACTTTCTGAATCAGTCAAATAGATTAGATTAAACGATGTCGTAAGAATTTTAAATTGACTTGATATACAGCCGCCATGTTATCAATCATTGTGCATTTTTCGATAGACTTTATGATTATACACGGATGCTCAAGAATGTTGCACCACTTGGAGATTGTTGTATTATGAGAATTAACGGAAGATTGAAATGGACAGAATAGTTTTGATGGTGGTACTGTAGCCACGAGTCACCGTGTATATTCATGGATAGAAGGAATCATTATTTTGTCAGTTTTCAGAATTTCTAGTGTTGATTGCGCAATACTATCTCAGATTACCATAGCATTTTGTAGGTATTACGTTTGATATAATTATTATATTTCAAACTATTTCCATCGTATAATTAACTTTAGGTCGTATGGGTACGTAAACACGAGATTTTTCTTCGAGTCAATAATTAATTAATCCAAACCATATGCAGTACAGTAGAAAGGTAATTAAATTTTAGGATACTTAAATGTAATTTAAATCTGGCAAGTAGTTTTGTTTCATAACTGAAAACAATGTCCGCTTAAAAGTAAAAAAAAAGAAATCTACGCGCAGGGACCTACTTTCCCATAATAAAATGTAACTCAAAGTCGCGACCTTGCATCGATTTGGAGAGTTAAACTTGTGCGAATAATTTCAATTGTGAGAGAAAATCTGCCCGGAAGGCTGTATAGAAAGAAAAAAAAAAACAATGAAACCTCGATTGGATAAGACAGACGCATTCATAGAAATCATTCAACATGCACTAGGCAGTTTCACAAGAATCGTCAAACCTAAGAATTATATTCTCCTCTGTGCTAATGTGCATAAAATAACGCATTTATACGAGTGCTAAAGAATTATAAGAATGTGCTGTATACTCGAGACGTTATGTGCATTTATCGCGAGTACCTGTAGACGATGTGGATGCGCCTGTTGCACGTTCGGCTCAAATACAGGAGACGAGGACTCCGACGATTCGGCTTACACTTCGCGTTAGACAAAGTCCATCTTCTTAACCTCTGGCAATCAATGTTATAACGAAGAAGAGCGAAATTCTAGAGTAATGGAAACATCATTGGTGATTCTAAGCTTATGAACGGAGCAAATCAAGCACGAAGACACGTAAAAGCATCGCAAGTTTCTGTTCATTAGAATAACGCGACACCCGACGGCTTCCGGGAAGTGACCTCAGAGACCTGTAGTTCCTAAAGGCGGAATACTACACTTGGATATAACCATTTCAATCTGGACATATAGCTGCTGCGAAGAAACGTCATTATGGACCGAGTTTTTATCGACGAAGAAACTGGAGAAATCCTTGCTTACCAACAGGAGGCTCCGGTTGTCTCTGCTGTAAATGACGCTGAGACTGGAGAACCGGAAGTCACGGTAGAAATTGGACAAGGTCCACGAAGAACGCGTTTTCAGGTAAATAACAGTTTAATTCTAAGTTAATTGTCATTCATGATTCTCTTGTGTACCATGAATATAATGGAATTGTAGATCCCACGTAAAGTAAAGGAGGAACTGTCATTAAAGGAAAACGCTGAGAAGAGTAATGGCTTTATGGAAATAGAGCCTGTACCTGTTGGCGCTTCGTTCGGTCAGATCAATCCCATATTTCTTTTTCTACCGGCCATTATTTACTTTCAATGGTTCACAAGTATTCTTATAATTTGTGAAGTTATACTTCATGTATGGGCTCATCATAAAAATAAGACACTCAACCACGCCAGCGTTTACTTTCGTTCACCTTTTCACGATATGTCTGCTGAATTTTGTGCTCTGTGCCAAAATGAAAAATGCATGAATCGCGTAGGAATACTGCAGGAAATGCGCATGAACAAGTTTCTTAAACAATGTAATTACATGAAAAGAGTTGTTACATGATCGGATTATTTGCATCTGATTCATTTGATTGAAGCTGATGAGCTGATCTCTCCTTGACTTGAGAGACGATTCGTTTTTATGATCGTTATGATAATTGCAGAATGATAGTTTTACGTGGAATTGTTTATGCGGGATAGGAAAAGTGTATAGAATTTTGAACGGCGATCAAGATATAACGAGGCAAAGAAAATCATAATTAACTGTGTATATAAGTTGTTTTGATATAGAACGATGGTGGATTTATTGAAATGCGATTATATTAAATATATCTGACGGTATTAAAAGTGGAAGGAATTCAGGTTTTTAAAATTATGATACATAAGGCTTTCGCCGGAGCAGTTTCTCTGATTTTTAAATATTGCTTCTTGGTACGATATGTATTTTATTTTTTTTTTGTCAAATCCTTTAACAGTAAGGAAAATAATCATCAAGATAATGTATGAAACGTGTATGCAACCGTATCGTAATTTTATTTGTTAAGTTATTGTCAATTCGAACGTTGCATCCAGATCACATTAAAAGTTAGACCTCTCTACTCTTAGCACTACTAATTCCAATGTTCTCCTTTAACAATATTAATTAATTTAATTCAGTGTAATTAGTATTAAACATTGATTCTCCACCAATAATAAACGAATTTCCCTCATAGACGGTTTTTTACTAATAAAAGTAAGAAAGACAAGACTTCTTGATAGAATCAGTAGAAAAAAGTATTGTACGTATCTCTGAATTCAATGTTCACCTAATAGTAATAAAATGAGTCATTCATTATAATGTATAAAAATAAGTTACTACACTAAAAATTCAGGATCAACAATCAGCCCTGTCAGCCGTACGCTTGTTTCATAAGCGCAACATTTTGTATATTACTTATCACTTTCGGAAATTATTCCTGCGAAGCTTATAAGATCAGAGCAGGCGACACTTTAATAAATATGATCATCGCATAGCGAGAATCTCTCGGGTGGCGATTTGGCAAATTAAATTGAAATTCGCGCCAAGATGTGCTCTCCAAAATCGACATCGGCTCCAAACTAAAGCAGTATAATTCGGACTCTGGATACCATGAAAAATTCGAGCAACAGCACGCCCAGTGAAATTGTTATCTCTATAGCTAGAAATCAGGCTACGAATGTCGCTAATTATTTGTGACTCATTGGCGAGTTTATCCTGTAAAAAAAAAAAGAATAAATCGTTGCCAATTTTGTTCGGTGAAAAATACTATTATACATGCAAATTCATTTGCGTAATACCTCGAGTTTCAGATCGACATCACTCAATGGATTATCGGATTTAAAATAGTCTCTAATTATTCCTTTGATGTCATCCGATTTTCGGGCAACTTCCTCTGTCACTTCCAGACAATATTTTACTGATGGGTTACTAAATTTATTCATTGTCGACTGTATAATTTCAAGTTGCTGAAGACGTGATAATTCCTGGGAACGAGCTCGACTAGCTAGTGCTTCCAGTGCTTCGTCGAGTTCCGCATCAGTCAGGTCACCTGGTGCTTTTATTCGGAAGCCTAACGTGTCAAACTTCACTGATATAGCAGAACGTTTTGATCTGCCATCGACTGTGAAAGATTACACAATTTTAGTAAGGACAGAGACATTCAGATAAAATTATATTTATGCTACTTCTTTGATGTTCAATTTACCTGTAGTCCATTCTAATTGCTTTAAATGATTTTTTGCTACGCCACTGTCCCAGCCTATACCTGCTGCTATATCTACAACTGGGAATTCAATTACAGAACTATCTTCATGAGAAATACCCTTTTGCAGATCCAAAGCAATCGCCATTGCAAGTGGCGGTGACTGTAATATAAAAAAATTTTAATGTATACGTAATCACCATAGAATTTAATTATATATTACAGTGGAATACTCTAGCGTTACTCACAGACTGTGCTGCCAGTTTGAGAGCCTTAGGACCATTGTAACTTGAAATCTTCGCCATTACGTAGACTGAGGATAAAACACTTATAAAACGTCTGGGATGAAGTTCAAGGTAACAAAGCAGAGTTAAGATCATCTCTTCAGGTATATCCAGAGCACGAACAGTCTCATTAACAGGGATGGCCACTTCATGTCCTGGACAACGGGTTTTATTTGTTTTGGCTGTTTTGTTACAGGAACAAGGGACAAAGACTTTTTGAAGCAGACGTCTAATCATGTGCCTGTCTAATCCATTAGCATAAATGTGTCTTCTCAATTCACAGGTGTCTTTGCCGTCCTAGAAAAGGTCATACGTCTTCTTATAAGGTTCTGCGAAAATCTTTGATTATTCTTCTTCCTCATTGAGAAGATAATGTACCTTTGAATCCAGGAAAAGATGACAGTGCGCTGGCAATCCATCTCTACCAGCTCGTCCAACCTCCTGAACGTATCCCTCAAAATTGGACGGCATATTGTAATGAATAACCGCCCTTAAATTTGGTTTATTAATTCCCATACCAAAAGCAACAGTCGCAGCCACTATTCTTATATCGCCATTCATGAACGCTTTTTGCACAGCTTTGCGGCGATACGACGGCAAACCAGCATGATAAGCTTCGGCAATGCATGAAATTTTTGCATCCGCTCTATCACTATTTGCGTGATCCTAAGGACAGTAAAAATTCAATTAGTAAATAAATTATTAATGAAATCCCTATCAAAGTTTACCTTTAAAGCGACTCTAAGGAACCCAGCAAGTCGCACGCACTCTTCACGCCGAGTACAGTATATGATAACAGAATCACATTCCTGAAATCTTGGACTTTTCAAAAGGTCTATCAAAGCGCGATCCCTGTGTTCATCCTTGGATACCGATAACGCCAAGTTCCTGGGCATTGGTGTGTCAGAAATAATTCCAGCTAAGCCATCATGGATATTAAGATGGCTCACGATGCTTTCTGCGGTACCCTTGGTAGCTGTTGCTGTTAGACCCAATATTGTTCGAACTCGTAATTTTTCTTTAAGAACTCGACAAATCATAAGATAAGATGGCCGGAAATTGTGGGACCATTGGGATATGCAGTGAGCTTCATCGATACAGGCAAATGCGATTGGAGGAAGTTGTCTTAACAAAGCACCAAAGCCGGTAGATTTTTCACCAGCAACCACTGCTTCTGGGGATACCAGTAATATATTTAATTCACCACTTCTGACCATATCCATGACCTTTTCACGCTGCTTTGGCGTTTGATTGGTATGCAGACAGGCTGCTAAGAGAAATGCTGGCACTCCTGTGACTTGATCGTCCATCAAGGACACCAGTGGCGATATGACAAGTGTAATGCATCGTGTATGTTGAGCATAGATATATGCAGGTAATTGATAGCATAACGATTTTCCTGAACCAGTTGAGAGTGTCACTAATGTAGATTGACCTGAGAGAATTCGCATTATTGCCTTTTCTTGTCCTGGTCTGAAATTCTTATGACCGAACCTTTCTAAAACTGTAAAAACTTCCTCAGGAGTTTCTATAAAAGAGAAAGATATATTTTAGTGTTGATAGGTTTAATTTTCTTAAATTATTAGTATTTAATGTAATACCGATTAAAGAATTGTCTGGTCCAACAGAATACAATGCTTTTACTGCACCAGGCTCGGGAGGCAATAATTTTGCTATGATATCTTCAGGTATCTTGTGTCCGACAGAAATTTGCTAAAATTTTATATGATTAATGAAATTTTGTATACAACTTTTATGGGTATTATGCTTTATGTAATGAATAATATTTACCTGTTCCTCATTATCATACTCTGTAAACTCAACACCTTCTAATAATGATTCTACATTTTCCTCTTCTTGAAGAGATTCTTGTGTTTCTTCTGTGGCTCTGTGGGCAAAGGATGGTTTTTCCGGAAGTCTATCTATCTTAGAACTGTGTGCAAGTATGGCTGCCTGGCCCGCCATCTTTTCTGCTTCTTCCAAAGTTGGATAATCAGATACGTCTTCGACTTCATTGAGAGGCAAAAGATCATCACTTTTCATGGCTGTACACTGCCTAGAGAAATGGCCAACACCTCCACATTTGAAACAAGTCAACGTGCCATTCTTCTCAGCCAAGTCAGCTAAATCTAAACTACCCTCACTGGAGGCCAATTCCTTTTTCCGTTGCTTCCATAGATTCTTTTTATATTTTGAGAAATTCATAGTCTTCTTACCCCTAACAAAGACTTTTTTCTTCAAATTTATTCTAACAAAATTCTCATTTACTTTTCCAGCAGCTACCTTCTGCTCTAATTTTTCTCTATCTGTTAATTTTAATTTAGAATTGCTTGGTCCTGCAATGACTTTAGTTTCATCATTTGATTTTGATATTATTTGAGTAAAGTCTGATACAAGGTCGCCGGTACCACTTTTAGGAAGAGCAAAACGTGGCACAACTTCCAAAGTTTCCACTCCATAAATTGGTATGTCTGGATCCTTTGAATCAGTTTCATTAACATTCTCCTCTTCCTCTTCGGTGATTTTCGTTTTTCTAACAATTTTCTTCCTTGCAGTAACAGCCCTTTTACGTGTGTTTGGTTTTTTCTCATCGTTATCCAAAGTTTTTTTTACTGTACGAATAGACTGTTTAGATTTTCTTGACTTTGTTTTCTTCTCTTTGTAATCCTCGTCAGTGTAATCAGGATCAGAATCATCGGACTCATCTTGTTGTTTATTCTTAACACGTGCTTTGCGGCGAGGCGCAGGTTTACTTGGTTCTGAATTCACATTATTTTCATTCTCATATGTGTCTATGCATTTCTCTACTTCAGTATTCTTCCTATCTAATTTCGTATAATGCGAATCAGAAGCAACAGCTACATCTAAATGAGTTTCAGTTGTAGTTTCTTCTGGCGGTTTATTAATATTTTCAATCAATTTATGGACTTTTATGGAATCAATTTGAGACGTGAGGTTGGTAATAATCGTAGGAGACACTTCTAGTGTTGTTCTGTTAGATAATGGTTGACTGTATGAAACAGGAACCTCTCTTTCAATACATATTCGTTTTGCAGCACGAATTTCTTCATCACTCAATCTTTTTCGAAGATTCCTAATGCGTTTGTTTTTTCGTTCCTCCTCAGAATCACTGTTGCAGATAAAATCTTCTTCATCCGAAATTGACGATTTGCCGATACAAGAAAGCCGCACACCTTGATTAGGTGAATGTATGCTGGATTCCATGGACTCAACACCAGAATCACTCGTGCCAGACAACCTCTGAGGATTTATTGGAATAGGCTCCAAATTATTTTCTTTTAAGCATCTGTCTAACCATCCATTATTTAATTTCCTATCTGCAGGAGTGACTCGTCCTTCGATCAACTGTTGAATAGTACTGATCGACTGACTAGCAAATTTAGTTTCTTTATGAACCACTTTAAATGTTTCTCCAAAAATTGGTTTTAATGCTTTAGTTGCGTCAAAGCCATCTTCATTTTGTAAGGTAACTTGATCTACCGATTGAGTTTGAATTTCAGACATATTCAAATCTGATTTACTTCTAAGTTTAGTCAATGACAGTGATTTTCTAGGATTTCTTTTAGTAAAAGTTGTGCCAGAAAACTTTTTTTGTGATAGTTGAAATGAGGATGATTTGCCAACTAGTAAATTTTGCTTTTTCTTAGAAGAGGCAAGTTTATCCTTATTTAGATGAGCTCCCCAAGCTCCATCTACATTTAAAGAATCTGATATGGATGGAGACTCTACATTTAACTCTTTAAGCGTCGTAACATTTTGTGGAGCTATATTCTCTGTATTCGTAGTTGTAGGTTCCGGATCCTTTTTTGTTTTATCCTCTGAATCAAAATCCCAAGTAGATACTGAATTGGCCGAAACATTTGCTTGTGCATCATCAGAAAAAGTAATATCCATTAGGGTTTCCTCTAGAGCTTTAGTTTTTAATTTCCAATACATTTTATATGCTTCTCGTATTGTTACATCTGCTTCCTTTATATCATTCTGTAATACATTCATCACCATGTATTTGTACCAAAAACAAAATAAACATAATATTCAGATATTTATTGTCGTTAAAGTTGACAATATTAGGTATATCGTAACAATCGACTTTATTTAAAAAGAAAATCTAATACTTTATGAATTAAAAAATACTCAAAACTACTTCATACAATGAATGTCATAATAATAAATGACCATATTAGGCAAATCACGACCCACGATAACGCAAAAGAACCTTGAAGTATTTGTCACGCACCTTGCTCGGTTTCCTTCCATATTTTTCCATAAAATCGCTCTCCCATAGTTTCACTCTCAGTTTGCTTTTCTGATATTTAGTTTTAAACAATGGATCTTCTAACAGATCCATCTTGAGTAAATTCCAATGTCAAAAACCCGAAAATCTATCAAAATAGAGGTTAACAAACGTATGTACGTCCCCAAGAATAGGTACATCTGGATACATCCCGCCGAAACTGAAACGGCCAATGATGATGCTGATGAGGACTCTTGCATAAGCTTCATTAAAAGTTTGCCCCCTGCCTGCGCCATTGCGTCCATGCCTTCTTCTAACAGCTGATTGGACTCTCAATACCCCCTCCAGGTCTGCTTCCATATTCAACAATGGCGTAGAAAGCGGTGTAACATTTTCTAGGGCCAATGCCCGAACTCAAATGATAATAGAGGTTTCGGCCTTCGTAATGACAGAAGTATTTATGGCGACCAATGTGGTAACTGGTAGTAACGGCCAAGGATCCAGCTGTAGACTTAACTGTATATGTATTTTCATGTAGACGCCAATGGGCTTGCGCATTGGTCTCTATCTGGTAGACGCGCAAGAAAAGGTGCAAACAGAAGGACAGACCTGCGTGACTTTATTCTTCAATGTCTAGACGTCGTGCATAGACAGGATCGATCTTTGGTCTCTGCTAATAATTGGAGTCGTAAGACTTAAAAGTAAAAAGCAGCTGCGAAGGGTCAAACTCTGATATAAAGTTACAATTAAAATAGAATCCATTAGTAAACTCGAGTTTCTCTAGCCATACTCAGTAATCCTTTATATCGTCCCTGCCAAATCCCAAACGATTGCAAAAGTCTTGGAAGAGCCAAGAAAAGCGTGAAGCTATCAAATCACCTGTTCGTTGACATGTAAGCCGTGTCGCCTCCTGTTGGCGCCGTTGCACACTAGTGACAGGCAAGATGGCCGTAGAGTGGTGACGGGTAGTGGAATGTCCGGCTGGAAAATTGGTGATTTTGGTGCAGCGCGGATGGCCTAGCGATGGCCGAATTCAACATCGACGTCGGCAAGCTTCCGGAGGATGTGCGGGAGAAGCTTGCAGAGCTGGACCTCGAGCTTTCAGAAGGTAAGAACCAATATACTAAGGCGGTACGTAACCCTTCTGACTCACCGCGTACAAATCCGTGGCTCCTTTGATAATCGATAACTACGTACTGTTGTCATTTTAATTCCTGCGAATTACAAGGCAATCATAAAATTCCTGATAATCTACATAACACCAGTACACTATCGTGATAAACTTTCAGGTTTAACGTCATATCCCTTGTCTCGTCCAGGTTGAGCCAGTCATTTGACCGCGCCTCTGAGCTCAAGCTCCAACCCAGCAAAGCTTTTAGATTCTTATGAAAATATGACGAATTAAAAAACATATCCACCAAGTAGCTACCTATTAAAAAAACCTACGTTCCATGTCTTCTGTGTATTAAGCAAATTCCGGCCATGTGCTCTCGTCCATTGTGCAATCTATACGTTTCTTGGCAGGCTTCTCACAATTTTCATCTCCTGTCCCGCTTCCACTATCCATGATCTTTGTCGGGCTTATAACGTTATACACGTTACAGGTGTGAAGTATCAAGCCGAGGACTGCTTACACCGGCGTCACCTAAGAATACTTTTATTTGCAGTGGTAGTTAGCCACGGCGTAGAGTGCGAAATAGACCGGTTTACAGAACCACGCCTCGGCTCAAGCACAGTACCCATCCAAGATTTAACGAGCTTTTCTTTATTCATCAGCTAACCCAAGTGAACCAGCAAGAGTCCCTTGTACCTTCCCTGCCCTTTCACATGCAATTCCATCCCTTTCCTATCCCCTCATATTCCTCCTCGAGCTAACCCTTCCCGTCTTCTCTCTTAGCGACAGCCCAAGGGACGACGGACTACGCTCGTTTGATCCTCATAATTTTCTCATGT
The DNA here is from genome assembly GCA_031762395.1 of Calameuta pygmaea. Taxonomy (NCBI): domain Eukaryota; kingdom Metazoa; phylum Arthropoda; class Insecta; order Hymenoptera; family Cephidae; genus Calameuta; species Calameuta pygmaea. Next base: position 704,047 of record JASANN010000260.1, read on the forward strand.
AAAAACTCTCCTGCTGAAATGACTGATGACGTCAGTCTTCTCACCGGCGACGCCGACCACTCGTCCTCACTGGTTTTATTTGCATGTGAGGTAATTGCGTTTATTAGTCGCTCGTGCGTATTTCAATGGAAACGAACTATGACCGTATGACGCTGTGAATTTCTCTCTAATAGCCATCAGCACGTAGACTATAAAACGCCTATCCTCGCTCCCGAGATCGCCTAGCGTTCGTCGTCGTTCCTCATGCGCGTAATTCTTCGTGCAATGTAAACACGTCAGGTTCGCCGCACAATTCACTCGTGGAAAAGGTTCGCACGCTCGATTACCTAAAGGCGAAATTACAACGCGGGGGTGCTACGTCAAGAAAAGAAGGTGCAGACTGATCGACCCGATCGATAAAGCTACGCTGTCCTTCGCATAGCCATTTGCTTTATTCCATACCGAAGAAAAGTACCGGGTGAAAATATTGAATTCGCCTTCGAAAGTTTTCACTGGTTCATTGGCTTTCAATTAATTGAACGTATCATACGCCCCGCTACTAAAATCTCAGAGGGTCGTATATCTCAATAAAATATCGATTACATCTGGTTATTTAATCGTACGGCAATTCACGTTTAGTATTGTACCTCTTGGCAAATTTCAAACAGCACTTAATCATTATAATACCTACGTTCATATTTGCCAGCTTGTATTATCCCTTCAGTTTTCATTGGCATCCGCTTTTAAGTCATACATAAAACGTCCTCTACTCGGGGTCCCCCTCTTTATTGTAGCAACGCGTTCATCTCGAGACTCCAGTTACAGAGTATATCTATACCCGGACTCGAGTACCGTCCGCGTTTTTTGTTTACCCAAGTGTAAATAATGAAAATACAAGAAAAAAGAAAGAAAGAAAAGTTTTTCTTAGTCGTGCTCAAATATTACCATGGCCCCCGCGTACATGCATAGCCAGCGTCGGAGCCATCAGGGCGCCCGGTTTCCTTTTTTTTTTTTTAATTTATCACCAGCCCTATAGCAAGCTCTCCGTGCAGGTGTCCAACGCCGCGTTCTAATTTCCCTCGTTTGGTTAGGACGCCAGTGGCGTCGGTAATGCAGCTGCAAGATATCAAAACCAAGAACGTCTACGCCGAATCAGAAAACAGATCTGATACCCTTTCAGTGAGCCATCGCCGGTCATTGTTCTCATTGCTCTTCTTCCTCTCTTCAAAACGCCGGCTAATAACCCGTTGATGCTACCCAAGGGATATTTAAATTGCACGAGCGAGCCGTGCGACAGGGGAGTCATCCATTTTTATCCGTCGGCGTGCTAATTCTATTTAGACAACACCAACGGCTTAGTCGAGGGATTTTTTATCCTCGCTACCGAGCCTCGCCTTATGCGATACACGTATAAGCTATACTCTCCTTTGGCCGTTTATAGGTACACAGTAACACGCGACAGGTAGACGCATACGAAATCGAATGAATTACGAGTGTCAGGCCAGATAATTGTTTTCTCTTGTGGAAAATACGAATAACTCATGACACGTTGCAATAAGTTTTCAGCTTGTCGATAATAATTTATATACGCGACCCAGAAATGAGATACGGAATAGTGAACGAAAGTGACTGTTAAAAAGAAAATATTTTAACTATGTACCTTGAGCACTGTTTACAGTTAAACCCAGGCCGATGAACGTCCTATTTGCTACGTGGTTATCGGACACGCCGATAACGAGGAAATTACCTTAAGCGAGTCCAGGGCGCACCTATCGATCCTCAAATATACAACGCCAATCCTCTTCCTGGTCCTGAACAAAAAAAAAAGCAGGCCACGTCAAGACGATAAACATATTTCTACGGGCCTTACTCTGCGATCTATAATTTACATGGACTGGCACGCATATCCAGAGGGATGGTCGGGAAGATCATCACTGTAAAAGAACCATTGGCGTGGTCAAGTGCCTGTAAAAGGGACGGCCAAAGAAGATGGCACACGCAAGGACGTCAGACTAGTTCTCAATTGCAGTCTGGTTATTACGAGTTTCATTGGACGCTTCTTGACTGGTTAACTTCATCGAGACACCAGATACGTCACGAGACAGATGGAATATGTTACGCGTCTCGACGATGATCTTGGCCAGCCTCGTACCCGACTAGAATATTGCTTGGGACCCGAAGACTATAGCGAGGGATATAGTCTGCCTGCATATGTATGCTGTAGGTACATGGCGCGTGGTCCGTTTAAGATCAAGGTCGTGTTTCGTTGGGTAAATGTCCTCGAGTTGCCTTGACTGCAACCAGCAATGTCCTCAGCAAGGCTCCTTCAGTATCCTTTGACTATTCCCATAAGAAATTCTTCGTCCGCGTGTTACTATGTAAAAGCGGCTGGAACGTACTTACCTAACTCGCTATCTGTCTACGGTGGCTAATCAATGGCCATTTTTCAATGTTACGTCAAAGACGCACAACGCGGCGGTAACGTACTTTGAGGCATGTCTGGACAGTGTAAGAAGATGCTTCCTCGATGAAAGCATAACTTAGTCATTTTCCGCGAGATCCCATGCTCGGTTCATTGGCTTCGGCCATTACGGTCTATCGGTAGGCGGCAGTGTATATGGACTTTGGATGAGGTTGAGAGAGAGAGAGAGAGAGAGAGAGAGAGAGAGATGGAGAAGAAGAGAAAGACGAAAGGGAACGCATAGCGCACAGTCCTATCCCTTGACGAAAGCATCGACGATCCTACGATCGTATCCGATCGTCTCTCACGTGGGAGTACGTAGAAAAGTAGAAAGCCTTGTCTAGAACCACGAGAATAAAGCCCTAAGCCCACCGTAGAAGAATCATCGTACGAGGCTGTGCTCGACCCACGAAAATTCAAGGCGTCTCTACAATCATCAAATGGGATAATCCAGTCCCGTATGTGCTCTTGGATGTATACGTATACGCGTATAGTAAGATATAGCCCATAAGTACGCCCATGCATAAAGGTGGTATCACATGTGATTGTACTTTCTTTATTTTGACTTCATAGTATCTGCTCCATTCTTTTCCTTTATTTTTCTTTCCTGACGTCGTCGCCGACGGTCTTAATTTTTTTTTTTTCATCCTTTTCCATCCTCTTCTCCCGGTACGCCGAGATCGCTTGATCTCGTGAAGATCCCTTTGGACTTTGTGAACCCGGCATAATACCAGAAGGAGAGTCCGCATGGGCGGAGGCAGTGAACGGAGAACGCCAAGGAGCAGAGTGCCTCCTCTCTCGAGGTGTATAGGAGTGGGATGCTGCGAAGCTGAGAGTTGCAGGCGAGAGTGGACGGACGGCATGCCACCACTCCTTTACTCCTTTGCTCCTTTACTCCCGTAAGCTTTATTTACAGGCCTGCCGTGTCCCGGCTGGTCTACGTTCCCGATCGTAATGCCAGTGATTGAACGCGGTTTCGTAGTAACGCGACGAAGTGATCAACACTATCGGAGGACGCCAGGATACGCGTATTGAGCTGCGCGCTTGTTACGTCTCCTCGGTGGGTCCCCACTTGGAGATAGTTGAGATGGTTACGGAGTGTATTACGGTGGAATGCAGTGTCTGCGAGGATCCCTACTCAAGGGTTGCGCTTCGAGGAGAGCAGATCCAGGTCGTCGTTATCGTCCCGAGGATACCCGTAGAGTGACTCTTGACGGTGTCTAGTGTTTTACGTCTGGTGGAATCGATAATCTCGTAAAAGGCTCGGGTAAGCCGTACCAGCAGTACCGAGATTATTGTGCTTGGCCAAGTAAAATAGTCATTTCAAGGGAGTGAATAATAATCTTGGCGTCTGAGGGCATCACTTTTTTAATCCACGAGGGACCCGACCGACCGCCAAGAGGTTTGTGACCGGTGAACGAACGCTGGACGGTGGGCTTGGATGTGACAGGACTCTTGCACAGAGGATTTTAACGTAGCTTATCGTCGTCCCGTGTGAATCCTGTGACCTTACGAGATAGGAAGGAGGCTTCGTTTACGTGAAATGCGTGCCAACGTCAAATATGTGCACGAGGATCTTGTTGGAGATAATCTATACCGAGGGATCGAGAGACAGCGGAATGAACGCAGGGCGAAGCTGATACTACTCTCATGGTGAGAAAGGTCGTAAGGAGTTACGGGAGACGTAAGAAAAAAAGGGTGAAATCAATGTCGTAACTGTCGGAGAGGACGTTCTGGGGAGAAAGTTTTGTCCGTGAACGAGTTCTTTCGCGGACGGTCCCTTCTACGAGGAAGATACGCCAGAACGTGGTGGAGCGGCACAGGGAACGAGAAGCGAAGAGTCCAGGAGGATTTAAAAGTTGGTCATTATGCGAGAGGAGTCCGCTGGGTAGTGAATTGGCCGCGGATTCTGATTTTCAATCCACATGGGAATTATCTCTGGTATATTCCTCGTGTCCAACGCTCCGAGAAGGAACGTCGCTCGGCGCACGAGAGTCTTTTGGCAAAAGGAAAAAGACGCGCGGCCAGACTGGAAGGCCTCGCGGGTGGGTCCGATGTGTTTAATATAAGAGAAAAGTAGCATCACCGAGCAACGGTGTGCTGAAAGCGGCCTGGTCCATGAGGCCCCTATCCTTTGAGAACTTACGAAGGCTCGTAGGTCGCAGGAAGGATCGCAACGAGCCCTCCTTTAAGCGCAGCGAATCGTTCAAGAGAATTTCGATACGCAAGAGTTACTTGGATCGTGGGAAACGTAGGAATAAGCTTCAAAAAAGTACTAACGAAACGAGCAACGCGGTAGAGGAGAGAAATTCGCAAGCGGTCAGTATCACCACTATAGTACCGGAACCGGATGTTAAGAAGCATGATGCGGGAACTATCGCTTACGATGAATGGCTGAACGGCGTAAACGCGGCTCAAGAAAGCAGCAAGGATGAGTTTGCCCTGTCTGCTCATCAGCCCTCGACAAAACATCAGCAGGCTAAGTTCAACCAGAGCAAGTCTGATCTCGTTACGGCCGAGTTGGCCGTTTTAAAGCTCGACGACTCGCCGGTCTTTCTACGCTGCAGCAAAGTCACTCCGCTCACGGCTAACGAAAGGGTTCACGAGGTCGAGGAGGAACTCGAGGTCTCCTCGTCTTCGACCACCAACGCGCCAGAGGGTCCGCTGAGTGTTAGCGTGAGTCTCGGTCGAGTTTGGCGCGATGTCGTTCCAGTGCCGTATCCTGCGCCACCTGGGCCCCCGGCTCATCATTCCCTGGACAGTGCCCTTAAGGAACGTAAACCTCAGCCTACGGTCGCCAGGACTATCTCTGCTCCCGAGCAGAGCACTGCTAACTCTAAGAAATCTTGCGCAAGCACTCCTGGCTTTAGCTTTTCCTTATCCATATCGAGACTGGCTGAATTTAAAACTACCAGGAATGGATTCTTTCGCCGGAAAACACCGAAGCCTTCGCCAAGCGTCAGTGCCGATGGATACTTTAAGAGGACCAGTGCGTCCAGGCGCTCTGGTTCTCGCAGACGAGGTAGACGATCCTCGCAGAGAAAATCTTTAAAGACTGAAACACGTAAAGGCGATGATCGTTCCTTGAGTCCTGTCTGGTTCGTGCCACCTGAACGACGTCGTTCCCGACGTCAGACGAGAGTGTGGCGCGAGATTCGTTACTTTCCTGTGGACGAGGATTCTGCGGAAGATAGAATAGACGACGCGTCCTCAAATCTCTCTGACGAGTTTGACGATCAGAAGCTCCTGCTGTCCGGAGACTTCAACGAAAATCCGAAAAACGGTATTTTCAATTCTCACGGAACAATCTCGTCCTCCCTGGACTCGTCGTCGTCACGTTCAACTTGTCCAGCAGCAACGGTTAAAAAAATCAGTGACTTCAACGAAGACAAACTCTTCTCCGAGGAGCTTCGCGTGTCCGGTGTCTTGGCGCATAGACGCACCTGGCAACCGGTACCTTCGGCCAGCAATTACTTTGCCACCCGACAGTTTTTAAATTTCCTTTCCAAGGGCTCGACCAAACGCGAATTGCTCCCGGGCGACAGCGGCTACTACATCTGCCTGTCGACCAGTGAAAGTGAACCGGAGGTCAACGGCTGTTTAGAGGAAGAAGAAAAAGTGGGAAAGCCGACGAAGCAACAGAAACAGCAGGAGCAGCAGCTGCGTCGACATCAGCAGCACGGACCAAGACGCCGTCCTCTGCGGCGGAAATCGCAATTGCGTCGCGGCGGCGGTCAGCCGGTTTACCTCGTGCGCAAGTGCTCTTCCTTAAGGAGGCGACCCAGTAAGATCTTTGAGCGCGTTACGCACGAGTGACTCCCTTACCTCCTTTCTTATTTCTTGGATAAACTGCCTCGCGAATTACCAATGATTTAAGGCATTTTCACAGGGCAGGTTGCGTGACGGTACTATCTTTATAATATATCCGTACTCCTTGTGCTTATCTACCAATGTCAAAGTACCTTTACGATAGGAATTTTAATATTTAATATAATATCATTTCTGAGAATCATTTATTTCACATTCTTCAGGCCCCGTTTTACTGGCCTCCTTGTACAACAGAGACAATGTCTATTTATGCGGTTCTAATGAACTCTTAAATTACCGGTAATTTCGTCGTTTAACAGACGCTTATATACCAGAGGGAATCTGCTCTAGATGCGTTTTTTCCTCGACCAAGAACCATAGAACAATTTACTCTTGCCTCGGAGACCTACGCAACGTTCATGCATTTAAATTCATTGTACGAATGATAGGAATGGAAAAATGGCAAACTACGAACAGTGAAAACGGATTTCCTCATACGTCTCTTATCTGTGTTCCAGGGGATATAACGCAAAAGGGATATGAGAAGAAGAGGACCCGTCTGCTTCAGCAGTATGCTTCGAAACAGCAGGGTGAGTCCAGTGAGTTTTCCATCTCCTATGGAAGTCCATCGAAGCAACCGGAGTAGCAGGATCATCCAGGCGAAAGTGTCTAGGTGAACTAGACGTGGGGTCGCGTGCCGATTCTCATAAAGCAACACAATGGCAGATTTGATCGCAATGGGAAAGCCAGTCAGTCAGTCTTCCAAGGACATTTTCCAAGAGTTCAATCCAACCACGTATTCTTGCACGTCTCGTTCAATTACGCAAGTTACCTTACGTACCGTTGCATTCTGTTCAGGTAAAACGTTTATCTGGAACGCGTCGATGGGGGGGGGGGGAAAAAAAAAGAAAATGAAAATTCGAACTTGATCGTCTCGTTACCAGGGAATTTCGATTCGCTGTTACCACTGGGAAAATACGAGGGGAAGGAACGCAAATGTACGTAGAAAACGCGCGCACGCGAGAGTCGCGCTTACTAGTCTCTAATGCAGAAAATCCCGTTACGCTCGGCTGCTCTTTTGCGTGGCTGTACTGTATATGTATAAGTTGCGTACGGAGTATAGCGTTTGCGCCACACGCGGTACCTCAGAAAAATGACCGGTCGCTTGTGCAACGGCAAACCGCGACACGTGTTTATCATCCTGGAATCGGGTGCCCGTGGTCATGTACACGGAACACTAAAAACAAGGAATACCCAGTGGATATGCAGATGCCTTCCTTGCGAAGACGAACGAGATCTCGTTGCGGTTTTATCTGCCATTGTTTCTAGTTGGCCAAGAATTGCCAAAGCGCCTGGATGATTTTGAACGGCAATTTGAATCTATGGAATTTCACTCGAATACGGATCACGAGGTAAATCCTTCGGAACATACCTTCATACGCATCATTCGATCCTGTGACACCCTGGTGATTGTATAACGTGTGGCCAACAGGGGGTGGCAATGGCGGTGGTGGAAGCGTCCTTGGAAGTAGCGTAGTAAGTGGAACAGGTTATGGGAGCGGTGGAGGTGGCGGTGGTGGTGGTGGCGGTGGTGGCGTTGGGGTTGTGGGAAGCGGTTCAGGAGGCGTCAGCGTCGGTGGACGTCCTCAGCCACGTGCGAGACGCACACAGCGTCGTGTCACGCACCCCGAAAAACGTTATCATTCAGGTAGCCTTTTTGGCTGTTGCGTGTTCATCCTATTTTTTTTTGCTCTCTAAGGATCTTATCTCGGCACACCCGTGCTATCACTCTGACCAGGTCTTTATCTGGTACGAACAGGAAGTTGTAACTGGAATAATATCGAGCTATTAGTCTGTAGATTAGAAATGACTCGTGTGTGCCGAGAAATGCCTTTAGTCATAAAAATCACCAGGGCCTTGCTGGACGATCCTAACCTGTCATCGCTGACGAGATCAGTTGACGTAAATTCACCAGGTAAAATGGGGTCGACTTAATTAATGGTCCTGGTGATTTTTAATTAGTTATCCAATTGTTGGACTCAAAACGAACGCTCTTACTAACAATGCTGTCGCTGTGTTCTTTTGCCGTCGCGCATTGATCCCTTTGTCGGCTGGATCGTCTTCTCCTCTCAATGTGTATCTGCCTTGTCCAATCTGTCTGTTTTCTGTCTGTTGTGCGCTGCATGGATTGCTACTATAGCGTGTGCCCTTTTACGTTAGCGTCACGCGCATTTTAATCTCTAGCCCGTTAGACCTCCTTGATGCTATAACAGCGCCGGAAAAAGAAAATCGAAAAAAAACATAGATTATAATTGAGGACTTACCTTAGGCTAATTAAACGCTATTGATTAAAAAACATAATTTTTTACGACGGCAGCTCAACGTGGAGTTTAAACGAAAAGTATTAAATTTCACAATCGAGCATTGAGTCAGTCTACCACGAACCCTCGTACGTATCTTTTTTATTTCATTTTCTGACGGTGCTTCCTCGAAGAAGACGTCGGTACGACCTGATCCGTGCCTGCCATTGCGGTTTCCTGTTCGCAAAAGAGCAGTCAGCATTGCCCCTCAGTCGCTACAAGGTTCCCGTGTCATTGCTCTCCTCTTCCTTCTCGTTATCTCTATCTCTCTCTTTCTCTTAGCCACTTGTATCTCTCCACGCGTCATCTGCGCGACCAGGAAAATCAGCAGAATCAGCAAGAGCCCGTTGTTTCGCTGGTCTTGCGAATTCTCGTAGAATCTTACGTACGTACCCAGCATAATGCATAAATATGACCAGTCACGTGAAGTCACTGCACTCCAACAGATGATCCTTGAAATTTTTCATCCGTCAACACCGGGCAAGACTTTTGCCTATAATTTCAACAAGCTTCACTCTGCGCCGGGTAATAATACCTACCTGTGCTCGGGGTTGCTGAAAAAAAAAAAATCCATTCTCATTTGGTCGTCTGATGCCAAATGCGCCAGACGCCAGCAGCGCGATAGACCCTCCTCGTCGGGTTCATTGTTCCAGGGCGTTTCGAGGAAGCTCGCAAGCTCAAAAGCCCCTATTCCGGCTACTACACTTCCACCCCTATGTGGATTCACACATTTGTCGCGGCATGTGGGTCCCAGGCACCCCACGTACATACGTACTTACCTACGCGACGGGTCTAGAAGCGCGTGTCTCCGGGAAACAAATACCGACGGTCGAAACGCGTACGAGAATGGCACGGGCATTCTCATGAAGCGACAAGGGAAAATTCGTGCGCTTCCGCACACGTCGCAGTGCGACTTGTGTCAGGAGGGCCTAGTGACACGGCGTATAATTGGAGAGGAGGCTACGCGTTAATTAAACGGTCTCGCGTGAGCTTCGCTTATTTAATTGGTGATGGTCCTACGAGCAATGGCTTTTGGCTGGCTGTGCTTTATCAAAGCTCATCATTCAAATCATCGAATTCTCCCGAATTATACCAGGCACGGTATCCTGTTGTCTTGCTATCATTTTATCCTTACTCCCCGTACAGCGCATCACTCTTTCTCTTCTGCAACGTCCAGGAGTCCCAACACTTTGACAGTCGCGGTCAAACCGCCTGGACGAGGATCGTGTTCCTTTTTTTTTTTTATACGGTATTACGTTTAGAGTCAAGCGGAAATTATTTATCTGTAATTGAAATTGACTGACCCACTTTTTATCGATTGATTCGTTTTCGCAATCACTATTCACTGATCAGACGCGGGCTTAATTTATCAGAAAAACAGGAACAGGCTGGGCTCAGGAATAGACTCTATCTGTGTCTAATAATTCTTCTCTATCTCGCACTCTGCTATTCACTTACTTACACACTTTCTGTCTCATCTTTATATCTTTCTCTCTTTTTCTTCCCTCCCGCCCCCATATGTTTCTCTCTATTGTCACGAATATCTTTTTGTTCGCCCCTCCCTTAATCTCATTTGCCCCCCCTCCCCCCACGCTTTCTTTCTTTATTTCCTGGCGGAGTTGTCTATGTGTCGTTGTGTTGTTGCATGCAGGAGGCCGGCTAGTTCCTGGGGGGATCGCCAGTCCTCCGGGTTCTGGCGGCTCGACCGGAAACACCGCGAACTCAAATTCGTCGGCCGCAAGACGCGGAAATCGCAGACTAACGCGGAACGAGAGCCGCTACCACTCCGGTGAGTATCCGTTAAGGCTGTCTTATCAGAGATAGAGCATTTCCATCTTCGACAGGTTACACTACGGTATGGATGCCCTCCGGAAAATTAGACGCGTACTCAACCTAACTGCGCCCTATGGCGTCTCTCGCTCTCTTTACCACCCAATTATCCTTCGACCATACGTATCAGATACGTGTGTGTGTGTGTGTGTATATACATATATATATATTTACATCCATAGCATAGCAATGCTGTACCAATTATTCTTAACCACGTACTACGGTATGTATTACCGTAATATCGTGTTACCGTACCAGACTCTATGGGGTAGACCAGGATCGAAATAATTCACTTGCAGACGCGTATTCCGCTCTGCAAGAGACCGTGACAGAAGAGCCTCCCGATTCCGCGGTAATGACGCATAATTAGCATCGGCTCAGGATGGGAGACAAAGAGTATTCAAGGATCGGCCATGCAGTATCCAACCGGCAGTGCTCGGTTGTCCACAATATCCACATTCAGTCTGATAAGATTAGGTTACTGTTTCTCGTGTCGTCGGGGACGGATTCAGGATAGCCGAACGGTATTATTTAAACGGTGACCGTGGTTCGGTCAAGATTAGATATCGAGGGGATGTAATTCACCTGCTCCTAAAACGATGTCACTCTCGAGTAGTCTAGCTTCTCTTTATGGACGTATACAGAAACTGTGGACGATTAAGTGATAGGGTTATCAGGCGAGCAACAGTTTTTAATTTACGGACGAAACATCCTAGACACTGTGACATCCTGTAATAGTTGGAGACCCGAGGAACGTCCGCATGCAGATTAGACACCTTTGTATCTCGATGCGCTGCATTCCGCTACGTTAGCCAACGGAGGATGTGTCTCGTTGTTGCATGTCCGTGATATAGCGTAATTGGCATTAATCATTGTAATTGCGATAAGGATTATCTTCTCCCGTGTCTAATACCGTGTGCTATTTCTGCAGAGGTGCGTCAGGAAGCCGTGCAGCAGGCGCTGGCAGCTATGCAAGGAAGACCCAAGCCGTCTTTGCCGATGCCGTCGAAGAGGACTTCGGTAATGGCCAGGAGTCCTGATCGCGAACGTCGTGACAGCGGGGAGTCGAGCAGCGACGAGGACAGCGTGGTCACGGAGGACAGTCCTGGGGCTGGTGGACCAACTGGCACAGGACTGTCCGATACCAGCAGTACGGGATCAGCTAGGGACACACCGCCACCACCTAGACCACCGGCTAGAAGACCGCCAGCTGACATCACAGACATCGCCGAGTACACTCCACATGCCTATTGCAATATTCAGCCTCCCGATGTAACGCACACGGCCCAGTCCAGGAGACCAGGTGCTGATCGTGTCAATCGTTATCACGTTGTTGAGGATAACACTGGTACCACCGGTAGATGGAAGGTCTCGGCAAAGATACAGCAACTTTTGAATACTCTCAAGAGACCCAAGAGGAGGCCACTGCCCGAATTTTATGAGGATGACGATATCGAGCTGGAGATTGCGGCCAATCCGAAGGATCCCAACGCACCGAAACCCGAGGGTGGCTCTATGACGTCCGCAATTGGCGAACAGCTGTCGGTACCTTCGGGATTGCCAAGATCACTTGAAGCGGCCATACAGAGGTACGGCTCTGCTTCCTACAAAGCACCCGCAGCGACGGTCCTTGATCCTAATGGGAAGCTCTGCGTTACTCTCACCTATGGGAAATTGTTGAGTCGTTCGCACAAGATAGCTTATACTCTGCTGAACAAAGCATTGAGTCGCAGCGGGGACTGCTGCCTCAAGCCGGGAGATCGTATAGCCCTCGTGTATCCAAATAACGATCCCATAAGCTTCATGTGCGCGTTCTACGGCTGTTTACAAGCGGGCATCGTCCCCGTGCCCATTGAGGTTCCTCTCACTCGTCGGGATGCGGGATCGCAGCAGATTGGCTTCCTCCTTGGGAGCTGCGGTATCCAGGTAGCCTTGACGAGCGAGGCTTGTCTCAAGGGATTGCCCAAGACGGCGGCTGGGGAAGTAGTGGCTTTCAAAGGATGGCCCAAATTACAGTGGTTCGTTACTGAACATCTTGGCAAGACTCCTAAGGATTGGCTGCCACCTCCGAGATTGACAGACGACACTCCGGCTTATATCGAATACACCACTGATAAGGATGGCTCTGTGATGGGTGTGACGGTCACTAGGGCGGCTATGCTCGCACATTGCCGTGCCCTGACGATGGCCTGTGGTTATACAGAGGGTGAGAACGCCGTATGTGTTTTGGACTTCAAACGTGAAGTGGGTCTGTGGCACAGCACCCTGACTAGTATCCTCAACGGAATGCACGTGATCTTCATTCCCTACGCTCTCATGAAAGTTCATCCAGCCAGCTGGATGCAAATGATTACAAAACATCGAGCTAGCGTTGCCGTTGTCAAGTCTCGGGATCTTCACTGGGGACTTTTGGCTACCAAGGATCATAAGGACATCTCACTGTCGTCCTTGAGACTGCTCCTTGTCGCTGATGGCGCTAATCCTTGGTCCCTCTCATCCTGCGATCAGTTTCTTTCCGTTTTTCAAGCAAAAGGTCTTCGTCCCGATGCCGTTTGTCCTTGTGCTTCCTCCAGCGAAGCTCTTACCGTGTCTATAAGACGTCCAGGACGCGCTGGAGTCAACGCTACGGGACGCGGAGTTTTATCCATGTCCGGACTGAGCTACGGTGTCGTTCGAGTTGACCAGGAAAATTCCCTTACATCGTTAACTCTACAAGATTGTGGCCAAGTCATGCCGGGAAGTAAGTATCGAGCGTTTTATGTGCTAGTTAATTATCTTTTTTTTTTGGAGTTAATTATATCTCAGTACACGGTGGTATGCTTCTACAAGATATTCATAAGAACTATTTTTAACGAGAAACTTTGATTCTTGCATTTAGCAAGTAACGTGGTCGTATTCATAAATTTCGTAAAATATCACCAAAAACATTGATAAATTTCCAGTTTCTCCCACGTATTGCGTCTCTGGTATTCCAACGTAAAATAACGATAACTCGACCAGCAGTGAAAGTAGCAGCTCGCTGCAGCGAGCTATTAAAAGGTTAGAGGCCTGGAAGTCTCGCGTGCAGACTAAAAATCTTCCATAAGCTGTAAAAGGATTATTTCCTTATCGTTTAAACGTTTCTCGCGAGCCCATCCCATTTTACATAATCCTCTGCAAAATGAGAAAAATCAAATCTCAGGCGAACATAAGCATCCAACATGAAAGTCTTTCGTTTATTTTCACACAGGTATCGTCGTCGTGGTGAAAATGGAAGGACAACCATTCATCTGCAAGACCGACGAGGTTGGCGAGATATGCGTGCACAGTTCAGCGACAGGAAGCCAATACTGGGGTCTACAGGGTCTTACAAATAATACCTTCAAGGTTTCACCCTTGCAAGCTGACGGTACTCCTATAGGCGACGTAGAGTACGCCCGTTCAGGCCTTCTGGGTTTCCTAGGACCCGGTGGTCTGGTCTTCGTCTGCGGCTCCCGCGACGGTCTCATGACTGTCACCGGTAGAAAACACAACGCGGACGACATAATCGCCACGGTCCTTGCAGTAGAACCCATGAAGTTCATTTATCGTGGAAGAATCGCAGTCTTCAGTGTCCGGGTGCTTCGTGACGAGAGGATATGTGTGGTCGCCGAACAGCGACCTGACTGTAGCGAAGAGGAAGTGAGTACAATGATTCCCATCGGGGTATAGAAAAGAAAAGAAAGGCCCCAGCTTAAGGAGCTGAAAAAGAAAGAAAGTCAAACATAGATTTAAGAAAAAAAAATACAAACGGGTAAAAGTGTAACGAATAATCATGCTTCCTTCTATTGCAGAGCTTTCAATGGATGTCCAGGGTCCTCCAGGCTGTGGACTCGATCCACGCAGTTGGGATTTATTGCTTGGCACTTGTCCCGCCTAATTATCTACCCAAGACGCCTCTTGGCGGTATACATCTTTCGGAAACGAAAAGACGCTTCCTGGAGGGTGCTTTGCACCCTGCGAACGTGCTCCTTTGCCCGCACACTTGTGTCACCAACTTACCGAAACCTCGCGAAGTGCATTCGGGTAAGTGATACACTTAGGAAGCTCCTGGCGTATGTCGCGAAAGTTCACGAGGAGAGGTGTACACACTAGAAAGAGCACGAAGCAAACGTAGCTACGTGTTACAAGGATCGAGGGGGTACTTGTCTGTAAGTAATAACAAGGACGATTTTTGTCGCCTCGACGTACTTCATTGATCGTCGACGACGTACAGTCACGTATGATAATTGTTCGTGAGCATTCTCTCTGGTTTGGACCCAGCGTTCATAACTAACTGGGGTTATAATTTCGTAGACTACAGCGCGATGTCAATGGCTACGGGCTGTGAACGTCCTGGATAGCGATCGCAGATTTATTAAGATTTGCCTAGTTTAATTTACTTTCTATGCCACTGTAATCATCTTTACGCATAATACGACATATGCTTAGGAGAGAATGTGTACTGTATTAGTGGCGTGCCAGTATGAGACTACACGCTTAGATAAACACTCGTAAAGCCATATCTGGAATACTTGTAATTACTTTACTACGTCTGTCACGTAACTGATGGCTATTATCAATTATGGTAGCTTCGTTAAGATAATTACTCGCACGCCTCTTGGCTAATTGACACAAGCCCAGCGTTGTAACTCTGTGCTAAGATCTTGATAATATCGTGCCTATCGCCGTACTTGTTTAAAAGATTTATCCCATGCTTGGCATGTACCTTTAGAATATTTATTTCGTCCTTCTTTCTTTTGGCTGAGTACCGTATATCCTGTAGCGCCCCGAGCTTGTAGCATTTTCTCGCTTTCCCTATTTCTATCGTTGAAGCAGCAGCAAACCGATTCACAAGGAAGTTCACTCTGCGCTGCTCACCCGAAGACTTTGGAAACCTTATCGCGTGATCGCGTGTCAATTGCGACGACACATTGATAATATAAATGAAACTTGAATGTTTGTCCACGTTAAAACGAGGGCTTCGTCGCTTCTCTAGCTGTTCACTTTTTCAAGCACGAGCCCATCACTCCGTCATCCATCCGCTCGCTCGCTAACTTTGATTTTCCGGCCTCAGTCAGGGGAGAGTGTGTGAGCTACTCATTACTGGGTTGAGTGTTTGCGTTGGTTTACTAACGGAATGGTGCGGGGGCGTGTAGCGGGGGATTCTGTTGCAGACGTGGGACCAGCCAGTGTCATGGTGGGGAACATCGTCCAGGGTAACAGACTGGCTTCGGCTCAGGGTCGCGATATGGGAGTCCTGGATGAGGACAGTGATAACGCTAAAAAGGTTTGTCGTCGACGTTAAGTTTAAATGCGAATCTTGGGCCGTCTAAAAGAAGTTCTGCGTCTTAATTGAACCTGCTTAACGTTTGTTTCAGTACCAGTTTATTTCTGAGATTCTTCGATGGCGAGCTATCAGCACATCCGATCATCTGATCTTCACGTCTCTCAATGCCAAGGGCGCGATCGCAACTTCACTGACTTGCTCGCAGCTCCATAAAAAGGCTGAACGCATTGGGAATCTACTTCTTGATCGTGGTCGTATCAATACTGGTGATCACGTTGCCCTTATATTCCCACCGGGTACGGATCTTATTTGCGCCTTCTATGGGTGTCTTTATGTCGGTGCTGTACCGGTTACAATCAGACCGCCACATCCTCAAAATCTTCAGACTACCTTGCCGACTGTTCGCATGATCGTGGATGTCAGTAAATCTGTTTTGGTATTATCCAATCAAAACATCTTAAAGCTCCTCAAGACAAAAGTACGTAATCATCTCTCAGGCTTCTCCGGTAACGTGTCGTTGACCCTTTATCAGATCTCTTAACGACGTTACGTCTTCACCACAGGAAGCTAACAACGTCGTGGACATGAAAAGCTGGCCAACCATCTTGGACATGGACGACATGCCAAAGAAGAAGCTTCCAGTAATGTACAGAGCACCTACCGCAGAGATGCTCGCCTATCTAGACTTCAGCGTCTCCACGACTGGGATGCTGGCCGGCATCAAGATGTCTCATGCAGCAGTGACTTCCTTATGTCGTGCTATGAAATTAGCATGCGAACTCTACCCATCACGACACATCGCACTGTGCCTTGATCCTTACTCTGGATTAGGTTTTGCACTGTGGTGTCTTAGCAGTATATACAGTGGTCATCATTCTATACTCATACCGCCGTCTGAGGTACGTCACTCATTTTATTCTCCCTAACATCCATCTGTCGGTAAAAAATGTAAACTTACAATTTCATTACTACAGGTGGAAGCCAATCCAGCACTCTGGTTATCAGCTGTGAGTCAGTCCATGGTCAGAGACACCTTTTGCTCCTATGGCGTGATGGAGCTGTGCACCAAGGGTCTAGGCTCTTCGGTGCACGCTTTGAAAGCTCGCGGAGTCAGTCTGGCATGTGTCAGAACCTGCGTAGTGGTTGCTGAAGAGAGGCCAAGAATCGCCCTGACAACCAGTTTCAGCAAATTGTTCTCAGCCCTTGGTCTAAGTCCTCGAGCAGTGTCTACGTCCTTCGGGTGCAGAGTGAACACAGCAATTTGCCTGCAGGTTAGCACGAAAGAATTCTCCCACCAAGACTCACGTGTATTTGAGCCTTCGGTAGGTCGCAGTTGAGCTTACCGTAGCTTCATTTACGACTTACTCACGTTACTGTGCACCGTGAGTACAAGCAGCGAATAAGTCTTTGTGTTATCTCTTCGATAACCTTGATACTTAAAAGTGATTTGCCAAATCAAATACGATTATCGTGAACTCAAGATGCTCGCAATAAAGATGTCATCATATTTGAAATAAATAGCCGTTAGTTACACATAAGGATTAACGGTCTTCGGATGACCATCAGTCTCTCCGTGGTCTAACAGTAAGACAGCCGTATCTTATTCAAACATCGTATCCGCACGTGCAGATTCTTCAATGCGTTTTCCCTTATAAATTGACCTACGAGTATTTTTCACGTGGTCTCATTATTTCTTTTTTTTATCCAGGGTGCATCGAGTCCGGAACCATCGACGGTCTACGTAGATTTACGAGCACTCCGTAACGACCGAGTCTCTTTGGTAGAAAGAGGAAGTCCCCATTCTCTATGCTTAATGGAATCTGGAAAGTTGCTTCCGGGTGTTAAAGTGATAATTGCCAATCCGGAAACCAAGGGTCAGTGTGGTGACTCCCATCTTGGTGAAATTTGGGTACAGTCCTCGCACAACGCAAGTGGCTACTTCACTATTTACGGCGACGAGAGCGACTACGCGGACCACTTCAATGCACGTCTCGTTACTGGAAATACTGGAGAAGTCTATGCCAGGACAGGCTACCTGGGCTTCTTGAGACGTACCGAGAGTGTGCAGCAGTCAGCTGTCGGCGATGTTCCTAGTGAAAGTGTTACCATTGACCCGGACGTACCTCCGGGCGATGCCGAACTCCACGATGCCGTTTTTGTCGTCGGAGCTCTGGACGAAGCTATTCTACTCAGGGGAATGCGATATCATCCTATCGATATCGAGAATAGCGTAATGAGGTGCCACAAGAAAATAGCCGAATGGTGAGTACGGCTGAGCTGCTATTTAAAACTATTTAAATCGGCAGTTCTACGTAGAAAGAAAATCTTCTTTTCTTCTCTCTCTCTCTCCTTCCCGTAGACTCTTGACACGGTATTCTGTCATCGTAAATAAAAATTCATCTTGCACTTCCCTTGAACAACTTAAGCGCGAGCCCCTTCGAAAGACTCTGCCTATTGGTAGTTATTTTTTTAACGATTTATTTATAAATATGCCGGTATGACGTCATCAGGCATATTAAAAAGTAGGTTACGCAACCTTCTGTTCTCAAATACAATTTGTCCTTTCACGTCGTAAGCCTAGCCGGAATCAAGGATTACGCTATTTCTAAGTATCAGGTGCACCTATCAGTGTGAAGTTAACTTTTGACAGATTCATTTTTGTTCAAATATTTATGACTATACGTGACGTCAGCTACCGGAGCGACTGAGCGAATTTCCGAATTCTGCACTGTGTACTCGTATTACTATGCAAATGTCTTCGGCAGTCGCGGACTAAAATTCATTTCCACTTTATTCATATATCACTCTTGAAGTGCAATGAATTATTTAGAGATTATTCAAGTGAAATTGATGGATAATCTTTATCTAAATATTTTTTCTATTCACCCTCTGCCTCTGGTATGAAAGTCAAATACATGATAAACTGTTGTTACATGATGCGTAAACCTTTTCCCATTGTTCATCGTGTTTTGCATTAATGTACTTTCCCATATATAATCTGCATAGTATAAAGTAACACGTCACACCTCCAGATCACTATTTATTTTATCTAATGACAATTAACTTATCAATCTACGTTAACAACGAGCAGTAAGCTTCCGCGCCTATCCGCCAGAGGGTCGTTAAATAGTAAATCAAACGTCTGACACCTCAAAGACAGAATATTTGACAAATGCCGTCCTATCAATGTATCGCGTATCCTGACATTCATCAACGTTTAATTTCTGACGTTATCAGCCTTTATCGCGTATATGCTATAAATGATTAACCTAATCGTGACTCCGTCTGTATTCTTATTTAACGGCTGTCACGAGTTGTTATCGCTTGTGTCTGTCATAATTATACGATTATCCTCGGTTACGTAACCTTTTCAGTCTGCGAATCCTGACGTTTCTCGATTCGTAAGTCATTGCTGCAAAATGGACTATTAAAACAAAAATTGTATGCTTATGCATTTCAGTGCCGTTTTCACGTGGACGAATCTCCTGGTGGTCGTCGTGGAACTAGACGGCAGCGAGAGCGAGGCCCTGGACCTGGTGGCGCTGGTTACAAGCGCCGTCCTGGAGGAGCATCATCTCGTAGTAGGCGTAGTGGTCGTCGTCGATCCAGGAGTGGTACCGATTAACTCACGCGGTGAGAAGCAGCGTATGCATCTTCGCGATGGTTTCCTGGCCGATCAATTGGATCCCATCTACGTGGCGTATAACATGTGAACGTCTGGGAAGGCTCAAAGCTCCAAACGCCCTGATAATAGTCATGGGATTATCGTCGCTGATATAACTCACCGAAATTTACGGATAAGGATCATTTATCTTGATCGATACATGATCTGAAAAGATACGAATTCGTTTACTATGATAATCCTCTTCTACGTTTCTCTTGTCCTCTGGCTGAAAATTCAAAGGTCTCGTGGACGCGCTTTATGACTCTCTGGATACATTTGACTTGCGCGTATCTCTTACGTAAGTTACGTATCGTACAAGCGAGATCGACGCTATTAGATCAGCCGAAGGATTCTTCGTTGACATTTTTTTTTAATCGACAACCAAGAGCCGCTCAACATTGATGACGCACGATATTCTTAAAATTATTGGCACACGCGTTTTAATTGTACAACTTTTGTCATTTCGTACACGTACCAAGTGCCGTTCAATTTACCCATAAAACGTAGTACCGAGTGTCGGACAGACTTTTTATTCTTAATTCTCTTCTCTAAGGAGTTCGCAGGAACCGTTGAGAACTTCTGACGATTAAAACCTGGATCCGGGATAATTATTAATTCAACATTAACCGAATGTTGTGTAGCCACGTTCGATCGGTTCTTGTGTAAATAGTGAGACAATAATGAAAAAAAAAAAAAAAAAGAAAATTAAATTTTCATTAACACGTGGTCACAAGAGAAACGCCACTTAATAAGTTATAACGACAAAGCGAATATGCAGCAATTCTTCAGGGAATTGATTGCAGCAAATTTTCGCTGACACTCGCAGTATTATCTTTAACAATGAAAAATATTAATCGAGCACAAGCAGCCAAGCGATGGACTTCCATTGTTGTTGACTGCATAGAAAAGACTGCAAAGGACCATGTAACGCGTTGCATACGTAACCGAGAAACACACAAAGGAACCTGGGACTCCTTATGAGAATGCGAAAAGACTATTGTTATTATTATTTTACTACTGCGCTATTATTATCATTATCATTACTACTAACCAGCGATACCCACCCACTATTTCTACAACTACTATTATTGTTGCTACTCCTTCTGGGATAGTTTAACGAGAACAAGGAGTGCGTTAGATCTTTATCCGATTATATGAAAATTCGATGGGAAAGGAAGAGCAAACAATTAATTTAAATTAAATAAGATATTTAGTACCAGAGATCATGCTCGTACGGCGTATAAGGATGCTACCTTCTGTTCGGATACCTCGTCGCCGTAGGCGCCAGTATTATTAGTTTCTCGAGCAGTCGATATTATAATTAACTGACGTAGGAATGCTCGATACCAGCCACTGTGAACTCCCCATTATGTCGCGCCCTTGTTGCGCAACCGTGCAAGGACAAGAAGTGAAAACTGTTTAGCATGGCTGGACAGGTGGACATTTAGAATCGAGAAACCAAGCATTATGCATCGTACGGTACTTTTATTTCTTGAAGTTACACACAGAAGACTCGTTAAGACCATTTGCAAAAAAAGAAACGCACCAACACACTAGGAACAAGGGGATTTGAAATGGAAAGAGTAAAAATTTATTATGTCATACCGTGTCCCCTTGACTCTAAGCTCAATTCTACCTTAGCGGAGTAGAATTATGTAATAGGTACGAGTAGACGTAGCTGTATCGGTCGGCGCTAGGGCTGGTGTGTCGTTTCTATCTTTTCTTACGTTTCTCGTAAGCCCGTTGTATAACGTAAATTAGATCGGAGACGTAGCGCCAAAAGCGCTTGATCTTTGAAAAAAAAAAAAAGAGAAAAATAAATGGCACGTGCGCGCCAGATCACCCTCGAAAAATTAACCCATGATAAGCGATAAGCGTATTTTGAAAAATTGATTGATCGATTGATACGTATATACACGATTTTTATTTTTAATACACCTGACAGAATGTAAATCCAAGCTGGTATCTGCCGTCTGATGGGTCTTAAATGTTCGTAAGAGCGCTTAAGCTTTGGCGATATTATTAACGTTAGCCACGATAATGAAACGCAACGGATATTGAAATTTTACATAGCGCTCTTCAATTGCGAAAATCGATAATTGACGTATTGACGAGTAGCCAGCCCCTGCTCTTTTTCTATTTTAATGCCAACACTTGTGCACGGTCTGCGTTTCTTTTCACTTTGTATTATGTCTTTATACGTGCCGTTTAAGCGTACGTGGTCTTAAGTCTTGTACATTCAACGCAGACCTGCGTTCCATATTGGCCTTTTACGTAACTTTGTTACTATGGATGAGCTTAGCGCGAGGCCTAGGGAAGCAAAGGAAAAAAACAAAACAAAACAATGACAGTTAGAATGAATTTTAAAAAAGATCGGTACGTAACGCCGATCGCCAGCCCTGGTAGCGAAGGATGAAATTTTTAAAAATATTTCTCACTCTTTTTCTACCTAAGGTGTACATTTGTTAATAGTTTTATAATTTTATATTTTTATTTTATTCTCGTTATCGCACGATATGCACGTATCTCAAATGCATTATCAATCATCCTTTATCGACTGCTCTTGGGCAGAGCTCTCGTAATCGATGCGAACGATAAGGCTCGACGGGAACGGCCAATTTTTCTCATTTTTACAATAGCTATAACTATTATCATATTATACATTAGTGCAATATAATATGTATACACGCGAGTCTGTCGCGGGAGAATCCCCGGGATCGGACACGACGTACTTTGATTTTTGTAAATAATTTGAAGGCAGCGGATCGGTAGTCTACACAGTTAAAAATTATACGGCGCGTTGCCCCGTGCGATTCTCCGGCCTATTATTATTATTATTATTATTATTAATATTATTTTTATTATTATTATTATTACCTTTAATTTACTTCTCATCTTCCTTCCTTCAATTTTTATTTCTCATCATTTATTTCACTTCGATCAACGTGCCATCTCGTACGCCCAACATTCGTAGGTCCCACGTTTTCTCTACTAGGTCATAAAAGAGAAGATTCTTTAGGTGCGTCTCCGTGGTCATGTAGGTTTGTGCAATGTCAGTATAAATCCTGGACCAACCTAACCTCAAATTTTTGTAACGCACCAATCTAAAAAAAATTGTCAAATCTTTCCCGATTTATATTTCTCTCGAATTCACGTGTCCCCTTAGACCGGTCTGGCCGCTTGGTAACAACGAGCAAGGAAATATTGTCAGACCGAATTGAGTCGTAGGATATTAAAGTTCATATTCTTAAAACTGCCTAATCGACGGAGGAAGACGTTCCAATGTCCTTTGATAAGGATACGGGCTTTTAAAATCGTCAAGAGATATAATATCCTCGTGCTACCTCGAAGCCCAGGAGACTTAGAGGACGTAAACGTACGTAACGTAACCCCAACTCTCTTGCACAACCCTACAAATACGCTGGGGAGAGTGTATGAGAAATTTGGTTGTATTATGTATAAATGTTGATACTAGCTAGTAGGAATGTGGAATACTTGTCATATTATATATCGCCAAGCTCATACCCCATCCGAATGATCAGTCGTCCCTGCGCGCTGCCGAAATTCTTCTTGGCCTCCGTCGTCAGGGATACTGTTTTTTGTATATAAAGAGAAACTGACTCCCACTTCATGGAAAAAAAAAGAAAGAAAAAAAAGAAACCGTGTTAGAGGTAAAACTATAATATAGTTTATACGTTGCGTACACTATAATTATTAACTGTCTACCGCGTAGCGATAACATGTCGAGTTAGCATTAACTCTTTCAGCCTCAGTGATTTAGATGAGAAACCACCATTTTATTTGCATTACCGCTAGTATATTGTCGCAGTGGTTTCTCAGGCTGGTGAATAAATATTTTTTTTTTGTTGAAAATCTAAATAATTGTCTTATTTATTTTTAACGAGCATTAAGAAACTTTTAACACTTACATTTAATTATATTGTCCGTTGTTGGTTTTGATTTCGTTGGGGCTGAAAGGGGGTTAATCGTCGCATACGAATCCTCACTGATCCACCCCATTATGAAGTCCCATCCACTTCGTGTATCATGACAAGCTCAGACACGTCTGTTTCATCCATTCGTTTGTTAGTCCTTTTCTAACGACTCCTCGATATTATGACAAAAAACCATCCATCCACAATATCATACCTATCCGTTAATATGCATAAATACACGCGCGTTTGTAATCCAGTTAATTATACAAGAAACATTGCATAGTGCGAGACATCGTCAATAAACGTAATGTACATTTTTATGTTAAGTCGAATTTACTCTCCTTTCAATTTCCCGCTGTCTTCTTTACGCTGTTTACTCGGACGTGCATAGTTTGCGTGCAAGAAATAAATTACTTCAATGAAATAGCGCCTTTCAAATCTTAAATGGCTGTCACAACGGAATCTACACAGTAGCTCGACATACGTTAACGCTTTGTCAATAATAAGTCATCCCGAACTAACAGCTGTATTACAATGTAGGTATCTAGAAATAATTACTGCACTTTCTCGCGATCGTTTAAAGAACTTTTTAACTAGAAATACATATATATGCAAGTCATTTACTATATAACCAGGAGAAATCCAGAAGAAGTCAAATACAAATTCGGAACGGACCGTTAATGTTCCGGCAGAGTGGGCCGGTTCTACCGTCCATACGACGCATAGGCGTAGAATCGGTTATAGCTAGACTGGAGATATCTGAGTCAGACTGGAAATACGATTCCTGCTCCTTTGTAAACGCGCCACAACATGCCACTGTAAAATCCCAAGGGAAGTCCGTCGGGAGGCCGCAACCGCGAGCGATCATCAGTCTGTATCCGAAGCAGCTGCAGGATATACCGTACATTTTTGTATTCCTCCTGTTTCGTATACTTTTATTCATTGCAGAACTTGGTTAAGAGTTTAAATAATTTCAACCAGTTTCACACCACTTTAAACTGTTGCTCTGTCTCTCTCTGGAATATACACTCGAAAATGTTTCCCACGGGACAACGTGTCGTGATACTCTGAGTGAGGATACGCGTGGTGTATAAACTCTTTGTTTGCCTACTGGACGAAGACGCCGATAACGCGTGCCAACTTTTTCGTGAGCTTCAGCATACGAGCTGGTAAGTACGCAGCTATCTATTGCGTTATTACTCTTGTCTCTGCGTTTGCTGTACGTTGCGAAGTTGTAGCTGTAGGGGAAGGTTAAGATTTTATGCCTCACTGTCGCGTTTCACAGCAACGCGTGGCGCCATTTCCTTGTGAACCTGCGCGTGACGGATTTCTTTAGTCATGCTCGACAGAGAAATATTTAAATTTTTGTTAAAGAATTTTGCGGTTTATTATATACATTGACACGTAATCTTTAATGTGGCACTGAGAGCGGGATCGGTTTTATTAAGTCGACAATATACGTTGACGCTGCGAAAAATGAACGTGGGAATCAATGAAAAATTTGGTTTTTCTTTGTTGAACTTCTGACCCATGCCAACAAGTTTGAACTTGTCACTACACCAAGTGAGACATCTGCAGGATACACGTCAATTTGGACCTGCCTAGTAATGTACTTACTACCTTTGTATTAATACTCGAATGTTTATTCTTAGGGTAATAATAATTCATTGATTATCCATTATATTTATATCTTCAAGGTCCTTCGTAACTTATATTGTGTAATGTGCCATTTAATGTACCTCAAGACGCGTATTATATATTTACGTTGTTTAGGAACCATTCAGCTTTTTTGTCGAGTGTCTACGTAAATATATTATAGAATTTTCTGTCTATATTACGTCTCATAATGAAAACTTGGAATTAACGCTTATATTTCGATAGAATGAGGATACTTGATGTGATATCGCGAACAGCGACCTTGGGGTACGTTAAATAAGTAAAGAAAAAACTTGTATAAATAAATACAAGAATATCGATCGGCCAGCTGATATTCTTTACATATCAAAAAATAATGCCGTTATCTACAAATACGTGTACACCGGATATCGGTCTGTCTCATCAGATACTATAATTAATCTAAATATACATCATTTAGTCCACCGTGTACCAATTGATCAAACAATCACCATTTCGCCTTAAAAATTTTACTAAAGAATAAATAACGAAAAATCTTACTGCAAAAGTCGCATGTTTCCTCAGGCTTTAATAAAGCCCTAAAACGTGCCAAAAAATGGCCCGCGAAGTCACGCGATTATTCCACAGAGGCAAAAATAAAGTAAAGTATTTTTAAACTCCTCCCAGAATCACTATCTTCAACGCGTCTCGACGCCTAGACGCTCCCCCAGCCGGTTGTTCGTGGGAGAGTATTTTGTCTTTTAACAATTGCATAAACACTCCTTGGAAGAGCCAAAATTATAAGAAAAATCTCTTCACTTAGCTATTTATTTATAATCAAACCATGCACTCGCCCAACGAATAGTCACGTAGGCATACACGTGATATGCAATGTGCAACTTGACACAATATATATATATATATATCAGGAATTGGCCAGGTCGATATGGCATAGTAACATTAGTGGCTTATCTGGCTAATGTAACTACAGAAGTGTAATATGAGAAATCGCGCGTTAACAGATTAAAGGAAAGCAATATTAAAAAATGCAATTCTCAAAAATTGTTACTGAGAAAAGGAGCTATTAAGGATGCAAATATGGAGGACAGGATGATGCGAAAAGTCAGGCTGTAATAATTCCAAGCGACGTGGGCGTCAAGAGAATGCCAAGTCCGGGCCCACGACCCAGACCCAGGAACAACTTAGGTACATCCCAAATGATGGATTCACAGCAAGACCTTGGCTTGGCACTAACAATTATACAATATGAGAATTTTGAATAGTCCGTTAGACCGGAATAGAGTAAAACCGATAGAGAAGGAGTCGTTGGCTAGTGCGTCTGTTTCCGTCGACGAGTTCGGTCGTTTGGACGTCGTCAAAGGGAGATGAATCTGGTCGTAGAATTTCATGTCGTTGATAAGTATTTTCGCGAACGCTTGAACTGATCGAGTATACGCGCATCTGTCCACGGTGAGTGACGACACGGTTCGATGGACGAGACCAGCACGCGTTCAAGTTTATGCGCGAGAGACATTTAAAAATTGAAAGTAAAAGCACGTATAAAGAATTTCATACGTTATACGGATGATTAAGAAAAATGGTTTGGATCTTGAAGACAAATTTTTTCGTAATTTGCGATTTTTGAAAAATTCGATTGATCAATAACACAGTTCACTGAACACTGTATATAACACTTTGGTAATACGTATAAAGAAGTAGTATCGAATTAATTGAATATTTTTCGTAAAATTTCATAATAGTTTCATAAATCGTTTGTTTAACGAGTTTTACAAGTTTTTTGCTTTTATAGCTGCGCTATATCGCGGGGTCGAACGATGCTCAATAGTTATTTTCAATAATATTCGTGTTCCTGTATTACAGATCGATGCGATAGACAGCTCTTACATTTGTGAGAGTTTCAGGGTTATTTGAATAAAATATGAGACATCGATAAAATTGGGACAGGAATGAATAAAAAATTATGCAAAACCTTAGGATATGAGATTGAAGCTGTCGGAGAGAGGTAACAATGCGCATGCGCGATACGTTAAACAGATTGTTTCGTCACTGCTTTTGTCTTTTAGAAATAAATTTCACCGCGACTGGTTCGGCTAGTTACCTTGGTGCGATCTGTTTATACGAGTAGCGTGCCATGTGCGTATAAGATAGAGGTTAAGTAACTTGCAAAAACCTGCCAAATGGTTAGCTGTTTGAATCTAGTCAAATGGGAGTGCTAAAAATTTATATATTTTTGTTCCTTTCGAATGTCTATTTTTTTTTTCACTTTTACGCACAAACTATAATTTTTTTCACAGTATGATTTTTTGACTACCAATCAGTTTTACAGTTTTTTCATACGACTATTACGCAACTACTAGACCACCTTAAAAACTAGTCTGATTCCCCGACCTGCTGGTTCCAGATTAAATCTCGAAACTTGTCCGGTTCCTTTTATGACGAAAGAATCCGTCGTACGTCCATGGAAAATTCCTAAGGATATTTCGTTCCAGATCCCTTTTCGGCTTCTTTACAGAAGAAACATTTAATCTCTCTACTACCTGCAGCTGCGCAAACCCTAGATCCAGACAATAATAACTATAGACCAAACTTAGAACCTGCAACCGGTGCTACTACGGCTATTGACAGTAACCGTCGCACGGACTGTCCTTCGATTTTTTTTTTTTTTTCTTAAAGTTTCTCTCATCCGATCAAAGCCATGCCTGCACTGACAGATACGTAATATTATGAATCACCCGGTATACAAACTCGACCCGTTATAATTTATGATTCAAACGTTTCTCGTCAGTAACAAAACTGTATTGGTGCCCCTCCTCCTTTCTAAAGAAAAAAAAAAGAGACAAAACTAACCTATCAATATGAATAAGTGAAAGCAGCACAGCGGCTAAACGCGAAAGAAGGTCAAAGAGGCGAGTCGATGCGAATTTTTCGTCGTAAAAAAAATTGGATGTTATTTTTGAAAAATTAATAAAATTCAAAAAATATATATTATCCCTTCGCAAGCACCGCAAGGGTGCAGCACATATCGTGATGTCGTTGCGAAAAAAAACTTACAACTGCAGCCACGCATATCTTCCTGACGCAACTTTTCCCCATTATAATACGCGTGAACACGCGCAACGATACGCCTCTGTACTCGAAGAATTTTAATTAAAATCGATACCTCTCTCTGCTTGGAGTTACGGTATAAATAATGAATCCGCAAGAAGTGAGGTCTGATAAAAATGATTCAAGCTTTATGATTCATCACCGATAATAATACGCGACCGACGTTTACATACGTTCTGAACGCCGCGTTCCGGGCCGTAGAGACATTTAATGGTTGGACGTTAAAAAAAAATATTTTTTTTTTGTATCCCAAAGCCTGTGTTACTATATCTTGTCCATCGCTCTATTTATGCTTTTTACGCGTGACCCGATACTATTTCACTTTTTTTTTTTTGTTATTGTTTTGACCATAGCAGTGAGCCGCTATTCAAATTCAGGAGTGACGCGTGTATATATATATATATATATATATATATTGCCACGAGAATATGACACGTGTTATTTTTGCGTACTACGAGCCCGTCCTTAGATTCTGACGTATATTATTATCTAATAGGACTATCGGAATGCAGTCAGTGTCGCGTATTATTGGTTCTTGCCTAATTCTTATCTGTACATTAGTATAATTTTCTTTTTCCTGTATTCACATTCTACGTGCGTACGCATGAGATTCGGCCAAACGTCTGGCGCCATTTTGAACTAACACATTGGCTATGGACAACGTGATTTCACGAACACGCGACGCTTCGTAATAACGGAGTTGAATTTATTGCCAAAATGTTTATGCGCGACGTGTCAATTTACTCGGAATGTTAATTGACGAAATATAAATTGCTAGTTTCCGGACTTACATTCTTCAGAGCCAACAATACGTCATTTTAACTATTTAGGACGATGCTCTCTGTGTGCAGATCGAAGATTAACGTGAATTAAGCTGCGTCTCGTATAATTAACACAGGAGCGATAAACGCTTTGAAAATTATGAGGATTTAACGTTGCGATCTATTTATAGCACTGGAATCCTTTATAATAGAATCTCATTAGCATGCGACACGTCGTATCGGATATTTAATTTGTTCCAATTTTGTGCTTGGTGGCTACCGACCGCGGGAAAATTATTTCTGTACTGCTGTACGGTGTCCTGGAGCAATTTCTACGAGATTCGTCGCCCGTGTCAGTTGCGGAAAATTATTAAGGATTTTTCGAGACGGTTCTGTAAATTCGGAAGCCAAAATTATATCTTACGAGCACAATTTTATTCCTGGACATCCTGCCGAGCTGTATTACGCTTTACGGCGGAGCGTGAAATATTTATTATCTCGAATTTTATTCATTGCCAATCTTACGAGGAATCTGTATTAGCAGCGGACGAAAAATATGTTTTGTATGAAAAAAAAAAGAAATTTCTTTTTATATCACAATGATCGACAGAATGGTAGTTGATAAAATTGGAAAACCCGATTGGTCATTAAAGTGCGATTCGCAAGGAATTTAAAGATTGAGAGTGAGAAAAGATTTTTTTTCTTTTATTTATACGTAAGAACAAGATAGCGTCTAATATTTGTATGTTATTCGTAACGCAGATCGTGCACGGAATTGCTTCAAAGTATAGGCTTATCTTACAAGCGGACAGACATACTCGATAACGCTACTCTGATTTCTGTTTTGACTACGTAGACTTTTAGAACCGGATCCGCCATAACGATGAGTCGAGGGTTTCAGTTTCGTGAAATCTTCACGTAATACGTCGATAAAATTGATACTAAATCGATGACAGTTGAGCGCTGATTACACACGATATTATTAGTTAAATGGCTCGATAAGCATTATAAATAGAGAAAACAACTCGATATTTGCTATAAATGACCTATGCGTTGGAGGACAGTCCGCGATAAAATTCGTATCGTCCGTGTTAGAACGTCTAATGCAGAGCGTTCGAAGCATTAGTGCATTATGCCATTGACTGTGCACGAAACACTTGCTGCTAAGAAGACAAGTCAATATTAGTTCGAACGATAAGATTACTCTTCATCCTTAATTCTCTAATTAAAGTAATAAACGTTAAGTAATCGCGTCAATGTTTACATTCAGTTCGCATAACAGTCGATGGAATCATTCTCAATTAGTCCAATTCGTTGCGCGTGGCGTGAGGATTAATCATCACTAAACCAAAAAAAAAAAAAACAAAAAAAGAAATAAAGACCCTGTGATAACAGTATCTCGTGAGACTCTCGTGCGGCACTCACAGATTTCAGTGTCACACTAAATGATAAAATATTCTTAAATTCGTTGCAGCAACCTTGATCATCCCTTCTGTACAAGCGCTGACGAAAATTGTAATATCTTTTCGTCCTCTTAAAAAAAAAAAATTTAGTATTATATAAAAAGGTGTTAAGTAGTCCACGTTTGGCATTAGGCTAACTACCGCTGTAATTTAATTCGTGGATACCAGTAGTGGGGTGTCCGAGAACGCTTGGGGAACCGTCAGTATGCCGACCACAGGTAGCCTATTTGCTGGTTGGCCAGTGGTGCCGCAGCTATAGCCGCGTCTATAATTCTCGTCATTTTCCGTTTGGCTGACGCGAGCTTCACGGTGTGGAGAAGCATGCACTGCGAGAACAACAGTCAGTCAGTCACCCGCTAGACACGGTCCGGTCAAGGCTTGAGAAAAAGTAGTGCTCGAAAGTTGACAGAAAAGTTTAACGTGGAAGTCAAATTCCGTCACGAGGTACGCAACAAGAAAAGGTTTTATCCGGAGCCCAGAGTTATCCAATCGGCCGGTAAGAAGATTTACCCGGGAAAATTCGACCTAGAGTCCATCGATCGGATGTCGCACACCGTGTATAGTAATAAAGTCTCATTTCTTCACACTTTTTTTCGCTGCGAATAGCATGGCTTCTTAAGCTTCGTAATACATTGTAGAAATTTTCTTGTCTCTTCGTTTCGATTGTTACGAATGGGGAGGCTGTTTTTTTTTTATTGATTACCTCGGACGTTTTTATTCTTTTCTCAAGGCTTTAAGGGTTCCTTTGGCTACCGTGGTGTGTCGTTAGCTCTGACTTACTACTGTTCGGTGGGTTCATGTAGCGCGCGGATACGATGCACAAAGGTACCTATGAGACGATCCATGTCGCTTCAGCCAGTAAACAAAATTCCATATAATTTTGAAAAATCGAGTTACTTCATTGAAAAATATTCGAGTGTCGAAATTAAAACGAGAAAAAACGTCAGAAATTTTTTTTCATTTCGACACTCTGTGAATAATTTTCAATATAGTAACTCGATTTTTCAAAATTATTTGTCGAATTCTTTTTTATTGGCTGAAGTGACATGGATCGTCTCCTATGTGTTTTGATCGTGGTTTATCCAGCGTGCGTGCATATTCAAGGGTAATTAGGAATACCGTGCGAAGAACAGTTTTCGGGAGAAGTGAATATTCAATCGTGCGAATATTCGATTTTTTCCGTCTCTAAGACGATTTATTTTGAAGATTCGAGAACGATTTTGGGGTTTTCCTATTTTAAATAATTAATGGTCTTCAATCGACGTGATTATTTATCGCATCGCACGTACGGCGATGATCGATTAATAGAGGCCATCTTAGTAATGCTCCGTTCATAAGAGCAGCTGGCGTTACTCGTGCACGACGCACTGCCGATTAGCCCTGACCAAGCATAAGTTTGCATTTCAATTGAACGACAGGGTCGATTTTAATAACTTTACTTACAGCGGCTCGTCTTTTAATTTCGGTAGCTCTGCCCGTGGAGCTTTTTTGACTTGGCAAAGTGACATTAGAAATTTCTAAAAAAATTCATACCTGCATGGGTAACGCGAGAGAGATGTATTTTTAATTGATCGAGGTTATGGCTCGCCTTCGCGCGGCTCTTAGGGCTGGTTTTAATTGTTTGGCGTAATCAGAGAGTAAGGTCGTCAGGCGTGGCTATCAGTACTTCATGAATCACGTGAACTTTATTTGGGGTTCTCCTGTGTTTACTAGAACGGATATTGGTCTTATACTATTTTGCCGTATTATTGCTTTTTTTTTTTTTTTGTAAAAAGCCTATAAGGGTAGTGGTGATGGCAGTCAGCTGATAATCCATAACTCTCGTCAATACGCATCTACCATTATCACGATTAACAATCAGTTCACAGCTATTTTTGCGATCGATGATGTTATCAGTGATTGGTGTAGCATAGTCTCGCATAAGATAATTGGTTCATACGTAATTTCACGTGGCTTCGTATTTTATCTAGGTATGGACCGTTGCTAGGCAACCCGGTCGAAACGATATTATTGAAATGGCGGCATTTTGAATAGCCCTTCTCTTCGTTAGCTCTAATAGAACAAAGCTATAAGCTCGTGAAATCCCTTAACTGCTGTTATTCATTATCCGCGTGACCAACTGCATTCGGACGCCTTTAATAATCGTGGTAATCACCCCGTACGGCATTGTGTGCATTAATTGTACCAATTAAAGCGTCATTTCATGCGACGGCGCCCCCCCCCCCCCCCCCCGACTTCGTGCACTCGTGATCGGGTAGCGTGGACTCTCAAAGCGTTTTGTTTGTCTCGTGATTATTTTTTATCAACTCAGCTATTAACGCGGTGCCTCGACATTCCGCGTTTTCACGTACGAGCGATTTTACTATCGCCTTCCAATTTACATCAGAAAGATAGATCACAATTTGCTTGGACGTTATCTAGTTTTCGATGTTGTCAAACAATGTAATTCTTCGAAAATCAAACGTGGCTTTTCGTCGAATCGGTGAAATATTAGAAAAATTAGGAAAAAAAAATACATATTTCGGTGCAAAATTCGATATTTTTTTTTTTTTTATATTAACTCGAGCAATTTGTAACAAAAATTGTAATTCAGTTTCACGTTTGGCTTGCCGGGGACTTCATTGTTTTCCATCTGTTAAAGAAAAAAAAAAACACGTTTAAACTCGTTTACCGACTGTATCCACGTATCGAACGCCGATGACCGAGGGACTCTTTCACTTTGCAAAATCATTCCAAGATGACCCCTCAGAAATGCACGTTACACGTGGATCGACTGTACTCTGTGTTCGCGGTTTTATTGTAAGGCAAAGAACTCTCAGTATCACAAGACTTTAAGACTCTATTGGCGTCTGACGGGCCAGAAACCATTCTAGCCACGGAGAGAAAGGCATCCATTGGTTTCTCTGGCCCCTTTGTGGCACAAGGTTATGTAAGCGCAGGACATGTCGAGGTTTTCGACCTGGATTCATAAATCCCATCGACTACTCGTACACTCTGTTCTACCCTCAGGCAATGTCTCTACCTTTGATTCGTCCTCCGGCTTCCATAAACATTCGTCCTGCCACGTACCTACCGTTACGAGATTTCTAGAAGACGTCGAGAAGTAAACATTTTGACAGCAGACCTTTGGAGATCTGTCATTTGGAAATGGACACTTTGAACGAATTATTTACCAAGACGTTTTCAAGGAGTCATTCGATCCTGTAAAAATCCCTGATCCTGATTACCGCACGGAACTTTCCTTCGATTCAAATTGCAATGGCGCATCCTGGATTAACCTCGATACCGATTGGAATTTAGTTCAATCTAGATTGATACACAGCCAGGTACAGGTCAGTGCTTAT
The DNA here is from genome assembly GCA_031762395.1 of Calameuta pygmaea. Lineage (NCBI taxonomy): Eukaryota > Metazoa > Arthropoda > Insecta > Hymenoptera > Cephidae > Calameuta > Calameuta pygmaea. The sequence continues at coordinate 737,678 of JASANN010000260.1, forward strand.
ATATCGTGATTCATGTTTGATATCAAACGTGATTGGAGTTTCTCTATAATCATAATTTCTTACGCCAAGGGCCCATTTTACGTGCAGGTCAGTGTATCGTAATTTGTGCAGACCAAGTCAGCCGCGCACAAAAGATCAGCCCGGTGAAAAAAGTTTGTCGTTCCAATTCATGGAAATATCGATTGCATCATGTCAGACAGCACGTATACCGATAGATCTGCTCGAAATGGATTAAATCGTAATTAAGTCATGTCTGCAGACAAAATCGAGCGGATCGAAAGAGAATCGTCCCGTGACTGGTGAACGCCGCAATGCATGCTCGTGAACGAGGGGACGACCGTGTCCTGTAAATTTGGCGAAGGTCTTACGAGAGAGTCGTTATTTTTATTGAGATACCTTAAAGTAATTTACGAAGGTAAACGAAGCGTGCTCGACCTAAAATTTCACTCTAAAAAAAATTTACGTACCACGAGGGGTTACAAATAAGGTATTTATTTTTTTTTTTAGCTACGACAACCTTTCCATACGTTTGCAATATTTGTATATGTATATAGTAACGCAGAAGGAAAATTCAGTACTTGCATTGGTTTTTTTGTTGTAAATTTCTCTATTCGCAATGCTCTACTGTATAGTGAATAACGGTAATAAGAAGTTCTACCGAACTGTCGCTAGACGAAGCAGCTGCTTCGGTACAAAGGACTTTGTCGCTGTAATGAAAACGTGGGTCTTCCTCAGTCATACAGTTATACCTTCGTTACAATGGGCGGTTTGAGACTGCAGTCGAAGGATACGCAACGACTGGTGCAGTTTGTCGCGAGGACACACGCCTTATCCGGGAGTATTTATACGCGTTGAATAATAGGTAAGGCGGTTCACAACGAAGCGCAACACGACGAGAACAGCTAGAACGTGTCGGGAGATCGGAGATGGGCACGTTACATCGTACGGATATGGTGCGCTGAGTAAAACGAATAGAAGCATCGCGTGTTTTGTCAAAGCGACAGGTAATACACAGAGGGAGCGTGTAAAGGATTCCCAAGAGGATTTGGGGGGGGAAAAAAAAAGTGTTGTGCATTCGCGACGTATCCACAGCACGAGATAAACGTAGAAAGGGGAAAATAATCCTTTGGAAGGATACAAGATGATTCGAAAGGGATTTTCATGTAATTGAGATTCGTTTAATCGAAGATCAAATCGTTGAGCTTTTTCGATTTGTCTTCTTCAGGCTGTCTTTTATCGAGATTTCTGTTTACCCCCCGGTTTCACGTTATCCCACGTTCCCTGCTATCGCGCAAACACGTGCTCGGAATGGGAATAAGGCAAATTCACATCAAAGTACCAAAAGTCACCTTCTGCTTTGTTTCTCTCGTGTCAGTCAGAAGTTTTTCTGTCTACCCCATTATCATGACTTTTTGATATTGATATTACAGATTACGCTCGTTCCATAATCCCAGACCTATCGTCGCTAGCGTAAGATCAAGGGTGGGGTAGGGGGGGGGGGGGCGGGCGGTTCTTTCGATCGATCAAATCTGTCAGTTTGTTTAGCCCCCTTAATGATCTGCGCTTTGCGATCTTATGACAGTTCTTAATCCCTCGGCGCTGGATTCTCCTCGGCTTTCTTCTCCTCTCACACATTTTTCGAATCGTCTCGTTCTATTCGCGCTTAAGCTGCCGCAAGGAGTAGCTGGTCGCCAGTGCGTCTAACTGTACCTAGCCGATTCCTCTCTTCGGTTAAGTTTTGTGCACGATCAGTTGTACCGAGGCGCGCCAGATCGGTTACAGGCGGAAGGATCGGCTTCACTCGAGGCCATAGTTAGTCTTTCAGTCACCTCTGTCCTAATCGGTGAGTTCTTCACTCTTGTGCTGTGGGTTCTTTCTTGTTTCTTCGTACCGTGTCTTATTTTTTTTCTTTTTCTATTGCTTAATACCTCACGTTATTTTTATTTCCATCGAAATCGGCTCAGCTCGCTCGACTCGTACCGATACGTTTATTCCTTAGTGTATTATCGTATATGACTGTTCTCGTAGTTTGTCAGCCAGTTAACCTCTGTTACAGCAGCTAGCAGGACGGAGCTGCCATCACAGCGACTCCTCCACATGTGGACATCCCCGTCCCAACTTAGGATTGGCCGGGCACCTAGGAAAAAGTTGACGCCGTAAGTGGACAGCATGGACAACATTGATAAGAGGACACCGGGTACTAGGAGGAAGCTTTCCTTTCTTGGTTTTGGAAGACGAAGTTCGGTGAGTTTGTCAAAATTATGTTTTACTGTTAATTGTATTAAAAAAAAAATTTTCTTCACCTGGCACCTCGTACTCGTCGTATCGATATTCATAATATCGATACGTGCCATCGATATTTTACGTATACGAATCCTCGTACGGGTCTCCTGATAAAATCATTAATTTACCATCCGAGGACGCGTGTCTTTGGTATAAAAATTTGTGCAATTTTTTTACGTAATCACTTACGAACTTTTCGTCCAATTGACGTCATTACGCGTACCAAATATATTTTTAATTGAAGTATAATTTTACCGTGAAATCTTTTTTTGGGAACCCGCCGTCACGACGCTGTCCTTACACCAAGGAGTATAATTTGCAGGATCAACGCTTTATTTCACCACTGGCTGTTCCTTTACGCACTCGTTATTTTAGCCCGCGCGAATTACGCTCGATGAGTAATTATAGTAAATTATCGTACACGCCCTCCAATCAAAGAGCCAGTCAAGTAGCCCTAAGATTCTACGAAACGAGGGATGATCGTTCCCCTTAGCCTTCTTCTCGTTCAATCAACTAGCACTTAGCTACATTAAAAGGGGCATCGAGAGGCTCCCATTGGGACGGGAATTGAAACGTTAACACGTACATTCACGAACGAGCCGGTTCCATTCAACGATCGGAAAGGAAGCGTCGATAAGAACTGGCAAATAATTTTTGGATTCTACGAATTCGATAAAATTTATGCTCTACCTCGTGCTAACATTCCAGCTACTTTTTATCCTCCATTACGTGAATTCTAGATGCGTCGCGTTAATTACCCGCTGTTGGCATTTTTCTTGAATCGCAAAGCCGCATTTGCTCTTACGCGATGGGGAATATTCCGAATTCTTATGTCGAACAGTCATACATAAGAGGGGGGGGGGGGGGGGGTATATTATGTTGAGAGACTGATAATATCATGTTCATCTTTTTTTTTTTTAATATTTCTGTCTCCTTATCATCCGTGTAATTAACACGTGTCACTGGATCGTCCTCTTATCCTTCCTAACAATGCCTGTCAATGTATCGGGTGTCATTGTCACTGAGAGAGACGTATAGCGTATCAAGAATCCAGGGTGCCCCATTCTCTCGCTCTAGGTGTCGTGTGATCCCGAGATTATTCCAACGTCCAGAGTTAACTGGTTATTGACTTTGCGACCGGCAGCAATAAAGCCAATCAGTCCGCGAGATCGAACAGTATCGAAACCCTGTCGCGCGAACGCACCGAAGTCGAGGCAGTCGATAAGATGACAAATTTCGAGGTTAATCTTATCCCTCGTTTGTACTATCTTGTTTCGTACGATAATCTGCTCGTGAAAAAAAAAAAAGGTGCACGGTTTAATGGAACTTTGGAGGCGTTATTTACGAACGTGAATTTCGTCATGACGATAACGGCGATACCAGATACCGCACTGAATTCTATGGTCTGACGAATAAGCTGTTCGCGGTATTGTCGTTGCATATGCATCGAAGCGAGAATTGCATCCAGATGCACATTCGCTAACGCGCACGTGTCGTAGGGACGGAAGCGAAGTCATCTTGACGTTCCTTCTTTTGCCGCATCATTCTTAATGATTTAAACATTGCGGCGAATAAACGGCAGCTTTTTTGCTTACGCGCGACACGCGAATGATTAAGTACACGTGGATTAACGTGTTTGTGGTAATTTAAGTATCTGTCTGTTTTTTTTTCTTCTGTCTTTCGAGTAATTGCACAGTCCTTCGGTTTACGCGCTGACACTTTTATACGGGATCGATCGCGTGCAGGAAGGATCGCTGGAGGATACGTCAGGGGAATCGTCCTGGGAAAATTTGACTGGGGGTCGATCGTGATATATTGGTGTTGAATTTTGGAAAAATTATTCCACTCGATAACCATCGCGAGACCATTTTTTTTTTTTTTCTTGGGACGTTTCCAAACTTTCGTCGGCCTTCCAACACTCGTTGACTTGAATTTTCTTATTTTATTGATCGCTGGCTCCGTACCGGGCTGAGAATTCGCAGGAAGACTTTTCTTAGAATCTCGAAGAACGTGCTGCGCTTTACTCGCGCCGACGTTATTTTACTCGCTCATATCTTCGGGTACTTTCTCAAAATTTCCTCGTCGTAAAGACGAGCGATTCGCGTGACGCCGATCCTGAAATTGTTTGTGTCCTTTCTCTCTGAACAAATAATTTACGTAACACGATGAATGCATTCGCGCTGAAACTTGTTAACAGGTTGCTCCAATTGACTCGCGCTTGGGTAATTACCCGGCGTCGTAGCTTTAATTTTGATTGATGACAGATGAAATTTTATGAGGATCGCCGTCCGAGCTAATCACCTCGGTGACGGACATCATTGTGGACTTTCGGTTTCAAGGCTCGCGATCGAAAAACATCCTACGTCGCGCAATTAGATCTACTGTTAAAATAAAACTCGCCCTATCGTTATGGTCAGATAATTATCGTGAAATTATGCCTAATCATTCTACCGAAATATATCTAATTATCGGTAGCATGTTTTCATGTAGCATTTTTTTCCCATCCTTTGTTCTTCGAGGAGTCATTTCCTTTTGCGGGTACGAACGTAACGCGCTTGTGTTATTGCAGTCTGATCGTTTACAGCCGATAGACGCTCTATTTTAATTGGCTCTGGTATGATTTGTTCACTTGAACATTTTTCTTTGATGAAAATCAGCGAACGGGAATGAAAGACGGAAGTGAGAGAGGGGGGGGGGGGGTGGAGATAGATGAGACAGAAAAATTTTCTTGCCGAGTGTACGTAACTCGAGTGTTATCATCTATTTTTGTCACTGTTGCTTTGTACCTCGGTTTACATGCTGCGTTTTTTTGCTCAAGTTCAAGGTCAACATATGTGCACATACTGCATCGTCGACAAGCACATAGAAGTCCGGTCGATTGCACATAGAGCGTTGAATAAAAGTTTAAGGTGCAACTTTTTTTTTATCGTAATATACAAACCAAATTATAGGTCAGGAAATTTCTGTCGTTCGATTCGTAAAAATATCTCAAATTGGAACCTTTTTTTGATGGAAACTTCAATAAAGTCGAACTCTTATAATTGGATGAGTGTACGGATTGGGAGGTTATCGATTGAGAATTCCGACAAACTTCAGGGGGTTCGTATCATTCCCTTGCAAAGGGATGAGCTAGCATTCATAAAGCAATGGAATTAATTTTATTATTCTATATTGATTGTTGCACGATGAACTACTAATAAATTCGAAGACGATCAACACTCGAAAGTCACGCACTTGTATGATTTAATGAAGTTTTTACGGGTAAAACTGTTCACACGCCCTTATTTAAGACCCTCCTATTTGCATCCAGAGGCGGCTAAGTAAATTAAAGTTTATCAGTCATTGGCTACGCTGGTACTCGACCTCCTCCTGTACTTTACCGTATATATATAGGGTACAGTCATTTAAAAAGAGTTAATTAGTCTAGGGCTATTTGTCAGAGATGGTTGGAGAGCTTGATAAATACCCAACCTAGGACTCGTAGCCAATGTCGACAATATATCAGGGTTAATCTTATAGGATTTGATAGGAAAGTGGTTCGGGCTATGCCGTAAGTCGATGACCACGAGAGAGCTTAAGGGTTAAGGAAAATGTAAAGAAATTAAATGTGAAGTATGATACGTTCGGGGGATGGCAAAGGCAAAAATAAGGGTTCAATAATGAATTTCCTTTGAAGCGCTTTAACCCTAATTCATTAGGTATTCCGTATCCGTATGTAATTCCACAATCTCATATCCTCCTTTGTTCAGCAGGAGGCTCAAGACCGCATGCATGAAACGGGGTCGGAAGAGGGAGCCGAATCGATAGAAACCCGGGAAAATTCAAATTTCATCGGTTATGAGAATTTCAATTATCAAGCATATTTTCATGTGTCAGTGGGTTTAACTCAATACGATTTATCTCGAAGTTTGACAGTCTCGCGGGGTAGCTCGATAAATGTTGTCATTGAATTTCCACGCGTTCCTAATCCCCGGCGAAAACCTCACGTTCTGGTTCAAGGCCAACTGGGGAAGCCGTCCAGGAAGGAGTAGACATTGGGGTGAGGGTGCAAAATCGATCATCCTCTCCACAAACAAAAGAGAGAGAGAGAGAGAGAGAGAGAGACAAGCTAGTGTTACTTATGATTTTCATCGGTAGCTCTCAATAGTACTGAGCAATTACCCTTACGGTATATTCGGATTTGTAGCTCGAGCTGGGGTGAATACCGGAACCGGATATTATGTATTCAGGACCTTGACCGTGAGGAATAGGATATCCGTTTATAATTGGGGCGGTCGGTATCCTTCCTCTTTCGGAGGGTTCAACGGTCTCTTATAGTTCTGAGGTAGTTTTAAGATATTTATACGCCTATACCACACGCGACAATCCCCTTTAGTTCTTCAGGTTCAGGGTCAACAGGAAGTAGCTCCCGCGGGGTGGGAAAAGTCACTAGGGAGCGTAGGATTGGTCGATGCTGCAGGGTTGAAGTGTACTGCAGCGCCCTCGCTCTAGCAAGTACACAAGTTATATTTTACCTTCCTATATTTATCGTCGCTATTTCCAACCCCTGATTCTGTCCCTCGTATTGTGTATCGCGGGGAATGGTCGATAACTTACGGACGTAATGCTTGAACGGGATTTAAACATTTTTATTTTATAATGCCGATATCGACTTTTAATACTGAAATTTATGCGTAGGTGGACATTTTACCTTGGCCATCACGTCCATCCCTAACGTATTAGCATTTAATCCCTTAGGGTTCAACATCTCTAAACCCTTTTTGAATTTCATGGTTAAATTCTCGACACCCTGTACATTCTTGTCTACGTTCCCCCTTCTCCGTTCGCGCAGTTTCACGGGCAGCTGACACTTGTTGCTCGTCTACTACCTCTCCACTTTTTCTCCCTTCGCCATTATCCTCCATGCCAATCTTTCCCTTCCTCGAAGAACCTTCAACCCTTTTTTTCTTCTCTTTTTCTTTCCTTTCACCCTTCACCAACAGATTCCAGTATCCTTTGAAACCTTGTAACTCTTACGTAAAAGTTTTCGTAGAACGTTGAAAAAAAAATTTGTTTTTTTCCCCCTAGGTATTAAATATATTTAACATGAATTTCATTAAGGGGCCAATTTAGTTATCTGTCACCTGGTAGACGCAATTATTGGAAATACAATTAAATCCGAAAATAGATCAACGCGCGAGTCAATGAAGGATCTTGGTTGCTTTTTTTTTTTGCAATTTTTCGTCAATAAATTCAAAGCCTTCAGTACATATCGGACGGACCGGCATTTAGGAATTTGGTCGAATGAAAAAGAGCTCCTGGTTCTCTGGGAGGGTCTCTATAGCTTCTTTCTCCCGGTACTGAACTCCTGGAGTTGAGGCACTCGAATTGAATAGGGAAAGAGCGAGTTGCGCGAGAGTTTACACCGAGCGCGGCTCCAGCCCCGTATGGGGTTGATATCGATCGGGAGTCTCTCCTACTCGGTACCGACGTTCTGCGCTCGCTTCGAAAACTCGTCGAGCCCTCTCTCGACGCCGAGGTTTCAACTTGGCCGCTCATTCCAGCCCGGGATGCCATGCCCGAGGGCGGCGCCAGCTCCTCCGGGAAGTCGTTCCTACAGCGGGCGCGAGGAAAAGTTCTCCATTGGTTACGACGTTCCTTACGGACGCACCAGGTGCGTGACACTGAGCCCTTAAATTTTTAACCCAGTATATACTAGTGCCATCTTTCCCGCTCTTTATTTCCTTCGTCGTTCATTCATTCAATTTTACATTTATCATTATCGGCATTATCGCACAGCACAACGACCCCTGTAAATTATTCGAGATAGAAAAATAGCTCCCAGCACGTACGATGACAATTTCTTTTTGGGATACATTTTTTTTTCTTTTTCTTCAAATATTATTTTCTTTTTCTCTTTAACACGTTGACTGCCGCGGGGGTCACCGGTGACCGACAGGTCCATATACATTACATTGTAAGAAATTTGTCTCGGCAGCCAACGTGTTAATCAATATTCCTTCATCGTACCATCCCATCATGGTGCTTCGTGAAATATTCAGTCGAATTACTGTGATTTACGTGTTAAATCTTATTTTTCTAATCCTCGGGATAATTTTAATCTCGTAGGCTGCTAAAACAGGAAGTGACAATGGCTCCGACACGGTTCACGACTCTGTAGGATTCAGTTGGAATCCTTTGACGATGCCTCATCGATAAATCCCGTTTATCTTGGTGGATATAAGTGGTATCACTGGTAGATATAAGTGGCTTTATGGCTGATCGAGTATTGGCATATTATGCAAATTCACATTCTGATTTATTTATTAGCATAAGGTATTCTCGTTATTGGGAGTAGCTCGTGATTATAACGTGCGTACGTAAGGCTCCTTTGAAGCTGCAGTTAATCGATATTCGTTATTTTACTTAAAAAAAAAAACGTGTCCCTTGTCATTCAAAATTACGATACTAATCTACTAATAATATTATTATTGCTCGGAAAGATTTTAATTAATGGTTATTTTAACTGCCGACGGCACGACGTCTACTATATAGATATATGGTAGCCTAGAAATTTCAAGCTTCTACCGAAAGTAATGCACCTGTGACCTGCTTTATCGTATAGCGCAGAGTACGTAATTTCCGGGTCCGACAAACTCCCATTAGTATTCGACCTACGTAAACAGGAACACTCAGCAAAGTCCTTTCTGTGTCAGCACAAGGACCGGAAGTTAATTCTGGGGACCCGGAAGGCGGGCAATTTGAAAATCATTTACGCCCTCAAGCTATCGCTCTCGTCGGTCGGTCCTTTAATTTTCTTTCTCTTTCCTTTTCGCACGCAGACCGACGGGCATGGCACTGAAGCGGGACCGCAACTTGACGAGGAGATGGAGAAGGTTTTTGCCATGGATTCCGGCGAGAAATTCGACGTAGCCCGATTAGGCTCGCCTTCGGAATCCGCGGGTTCGGATCGAGAACGCGATCGCGGTGCGCCACCTAGATACAACGATCTTGACGTTAATCGTAAGTAAAGAAATTTTGACAAATCCTCTCGTATTACGTATCGATCTTTCCTGATTGTCATTATCGATATACATTCTATTTAAATTTATCGATAATCATGATGCTATATATATCTGATATTTTTTTAGAAATTACCAAATGGATATATGATTATGAATATCCTTCTTATTTAAATTGTCAGCATCAAATTTTCATATGATTACATGACTTTTAATCTAATGATTAAATTCCTTTACGTGTCCCGGATGACGGGGGCATTTTGTTATATGGTAATGAAAAAAAAAAAAGAAATTGGTTGGTTAGCGTATTGAAAAATATATTTATTTCTATAGTCATATCCATTTAGGATATTTCGACGTGATTATCACGGCGGAGGCATATTTAACACACTTGTCTTCTAATGTTGACAGAACACCGTAAACGAAGTTATCCACATCCTCATATGCCACTGAAGAGTCTACACTCGAGATCTATGCGACGACACCTCTCGCCGTAAGTGCAACGTCCAATTTTTCTATTAAATTTTCATTTTCGTCCCGAGCCTTTAAGCGAAGCTTCTTTTCTTCCGCATGGCTATGAAATATTTTTTTTGGGACTCTTTTGGCAATCATTAAAAAATAATACAAAATACAAGAACCAAGAGAAACGTATAAGCTATCGTCCGAGTCTCATGTCCGGAAGATTCCGTCAGCATTGACTTGATCATAAATTATTGAAAGTACCAAGCCCTCGAAGGAATCGATACTATTAACTTTGTAATTTCTTATTTTATTTAATTAATTGGAGACAGCTGGTTATTTCATCGATGTCACGACGATGCTTGTAGGCATTGGAGGACTGGAAAGATAGTACAGCGGTGCTATCGATATTACCTGTTATCGATCTTCACTAAGAGATTGCTGTCTTTGACAGCTAAGATTACTTGCTGCACGAGAGACGTTGACAGATGTCAAATAGACAGAAACGCATGGCTTTAGACAGTTTTAATTACGGTTTAGAATTAATGATGTGTCATTGTGATTTTATGTGTTTAGCAATTCACTAATCGATTTGTCAATGAATCGATTTCAGTTCAATTTTTGAAAAAAAAAAACGCTGGTGCAAATTGATTGCTCGGTACGTAATTTGTAATTTTCTAGACATTGACAGCACTTTGCTGTATTTATTCAGAGCGCCGTTTTCTTTGTCGCGCGCGAGGCGCGTCTGTCGGTCTCGCTGCATACATATAATCTTGATTAAAAACGGCATTAATCATTTGTACACTATCGACAATTCATTGCCGCCTTGGCAATCGGATGAATCGATCGATATCATTAAAAACTTTTTCCTTAAGCCGTCATATGGTGATCGATTCCAGCTGTCTTTCAATGATCTACCGGCTGTAATTTGTAGCGATCGATTTTTGAGTTATCGTTAGACAAATTTAATGTATATACATATATAAATAAAGTAGCTCGAGCGTTAATCGACCGTGATAAGGTTATTTATTATCAGGCTTTTGCTGAATCAGGAGACACTAATAAACGGCTGTATTCACGAACGTTCTTTGAATTGTGATAATCTAATGCGCGAAGGTGATAAATTTGACGAATTTTTATACAACTTTTATATCCACGAATAATCATTGATTTACGAATTTACTACCTTACCGCCACGTTCGATTCGTTATTCTGGTTTTCGTTCTGACTTAAATATTCGAAATTTGTAATTCTCGAAATTCAATAATGAATAAAAAAAAAGTGTTTCTTTTTATAACCTCGTGAAATAAACGCGATGGATTTCGCAGTTTATGGTTATGTTTATAGACGGAAGGAAATGAGGACGTATATTTGTAATTTACAGTGAGGGTTCCGGGACGGAAATCAGTCCAGACGAAGACAGCGTGGGTAACGTTCCAATCGGTACTGGAGAGGTTCAGGGTGCTGATCATTTGGACAACACGCCAGTGAGCGACAATGTCGGGGATGAAGAGACTATCGAGGATGGCGAACAAGTCCTCAGCAGCGAGAGCGAGGCTCCAATTTCTGAAAGAGCAGCATCAGCAATCACTGAGAGTCCTGGCGTCGGTAGTCCAAGGGTCCAGTTTCAAAAGATTCGAGAGGAAGGTGCCGTGAGTCCACCTCCGGAGGAGGTTCCTAGCGAGGAGGACAGGAAGACACGCAGACATCAGAAACACGAGCACAAGTGAGTCCTGTTCGATTTTTATCCACCTTGAAGGTAATCTTGAATTTGGTGTATTGGCACTGGCAGATCCATCGGTATCGCGTGCCATTTCTTTATGAATTTCGAATAAGTTCTGTGATACTAAACGGAAGCTCAGCCTAGACCTAGGCCATTGTCTAGATCAGCGCACTAGGTACTGCCTGGTGCCATGGCCTTTGGCCAGATCTTGTCCCCGTTTGCACATCAGAGGGCGCACGAGGCACAAACGGGGAGACACGCACGATAGTATTTTCTATTTAACTGGGTCGAACAGAGTCTCCTCTCTGAGTTTAGGAGACGTGGAGGTGGGTGCCGCTTGGTGCCTAGTCTAAAAATGCCCATTATCTACGATCGGTCACCAGAGCGTATTGGTCACATCAGACGGTACCTTCAATACTACTTAATATTACCCCCCCCCCCCCCCTTTGATGTCTAATACCGAAGTGTATTGTCCTGTGCACGTGGAAAGATATCCTCTGGAAAGACAGGAAGAAGGATTATTGTTTCTGGCGGGTTCACGATAAACTCGTGATTTCTTGGAACGAGGATTTTATTATCTGTGTCTTAAAGAAAACCCGTGAGTTTTGTGTGAGTTTGCTGCTGTTACTTGGGAACGTTTGAATAAGAGTATCATAGACTTTTGTGCTTTTTAACATTGAATTTTTTGTCTTTGATTTTTTTTTTGTTAAAGGAACGTTTACAATAACTCCAGTTTTCTGACTGAAACTCCTTTATTGGATTGTTGTATAATAAGAAAGTGAGGATACGTCTGATCTTTCGAAAAAAAAAAATTTCAAACCCAAGGCGTGAACTTGATTTTGACTGGCTCTCTCGAGACTACTCACTGCCAGGGTCAAATACCAAAACGGATTTGGCAGCAAAGCACATACCTATATTAAAGCGCACAGTATAGTCCCGCGAAGACGCGAAGTCGACAAATAACATAGCAGCCCAGGCTTGATCCATATACCTGTATTACCTTCAATTAGCTCGAGCTCATTATCCATTGATTTTCAGGAGACATCATCACAAGTCACGCAAGTACTCCCTCCAAGAAGATCCACAATGGAGAAAACGTTCGGGGGCTGGTCTGCCGGATGGTACGGGCCCTCTTGGAAGAAGAGTCAGCGTACAGCCGGAAGAAGCAAGTACGCTTCAGGAGCTCGACATCGATGGCCTGGAGTCTCACAGGAGCGACGATCCAAGGGGCATGAGACGTCACAAGGCGGCTCACTCGACCGTCCAGATCGGTCGCAAGAAGGAAGGCGGAATTCCGCACGAGACATTCAAGAAAATGTACGATCACTCGCCCCACGAGGTCTTCGTCCAGCTCGACGAACTTCACGGCGTCGGCGAGGAAAGAGAATGGCGTGAAACAGCTCGATGGATCAAGTACGAGGAGGACGTCGAGGAAGGCGCCGACAGGTTCGGTAGACCCCACGTCGCGTCTCTCAGCTTCCACTCGTTACTAAATTTACGTCGTTGTCTCGAGACCGGCGTGGTTCTTCTTGATCTTGAGGAACGAGATCTACCTGGATTGGCGTATAGAGTAGTCGAACAGATGGTCGTCGAGGAGCTGATCCTGGCAGAGGATCGTCCTGTCGTTATGAGGGCTCTACTCTTACGGCATAGACACGTTCACGAGAACGATCGTGGTTTTCGATTTGGTGGGAAACGCAACTATTCCAGCTACACCAGTCTGCAGGTATATTAGAGTCTTTACTGTTAATTATTCTCCCACGAGATGCCATGACTGCGTTTCAAAATTCATTGTCATCCGTGTCTCTTATTGTCTCTATGCGTTTCTCATGGATGAAGGATTCTGCTCGACGGTGACAGTGAATTTTTTTAACGTAATCTCTATCCTAGGACTGATCTCAGGATCATCATGGATCCATATGTCTTCTCTCTGTATCAGAGAACTATCCATTGAGTTATGATAAATCAGATGGGGTTCTTCTTAAGATAGAGTTGCCAAGGATTTGACTATAGTAGAAAGTAGCTAAGGCGGTGGCACCTAGAACGATATGATTGACGGCATTCCTAATGTTATTTCCACAGTCTATCTGGCTGGAGGAAGAGGAGGCCGCGCGAGAAGCCGCTGAGAACCATGTAACCCAACATGTAAATCTCTCTAAATCTCGTTCCCCAACGCAAAATGCAAATTTTTCCACTTTATTCGCTAGTTTTGTTTGAACTTTTTTTTGTATCCCTTTTCACGTATTAAGTTCTTGTACAAAGATCAACCCATATACACACGTCAGCATCAAGTGCGTCCAGTAACAGTTCCTTTTTCTTTTTCCATCATTAGATCACGAACTTACACGTTTATGGTTTTCGAATTTACAGAAGTACAAATTGTCTATGATCGTCGTGTATCGATCGTATATAATTATTCCTATTATAAATCGTTACCTGTAAGTTTCATGATCTTTCTCACCGCGCTGCAATTTCTACTACACTGCAGCTTGGAGTTTTATCGTTTGATTGTTTATGGTTTTTTTTTTTCTTATTATATCACCTATGATCCATGCAAATATCGAGCAACCCAATTGATTTTTTCAATGATCTAGCAAAGATCATTCGGCTGTTTATACTATATATAGTAGTAGCAGCAGTCTGCCTGCGCATGATTGTATTTACACATACGCACCTTATCCTCTGTATATAAATTATTTGTACAGGTTTTCTTTTTTTTTTAATTTATACACATATCCTGAGTACTATAGATACTGGACGCTGTATGTATGTATACACTGTGTTGATACGCAAAACGGAGCATAGGTTTTCTTCATTCTTGCAACCTCTCATCGATTCGATATTCTCAATGTTTTTTTTTATTTGTTTCTTTTCTCTTTTTTTCTTATGATTTTTTTTTTCTCTTTAACTGACTTAATTTTGTATGCACCGTGAATTGATTGTTATGTATTTCTCGAAGTATTGTGTGAATAACTAAAACAGATTAACAAACACGAAGTTTTCTTTGCTTCGCACTTCGTGGGAAGACGAGCCGATTTATATGATTTCACTGATCGAACATCTTACCATACGGCAGAAAGATCATTCATCCCACACGTCAATTTCATTAACTCGATTGTTCCGTCTCATAGCGATGAACAAAAAGAAATAGAATCACTAGAACAATCGTATTTTCCTATAGTAGTTGGGAAACCTATGCATAGTTTTCTCTGACATACTGTATATACATTACTCATCAGACGCGTCAATATTACCAATCAATGTTCATCAATCGGTATAATCTTTCTCAGAATCTGCACGACTCAAAGCCGAAGATCGTTTCCTCGAACCTGGCGCTCGACAACAATCACACTACCGTCGTGGACATGAAGGAGGAACTTACTTTTACAAGTAGCACTGAGGATCTCAAAAAAGGGCATAACGATCATATCCTGAAGAGGATCCCCGCTGGTGCCGAAGCAACAGTCGTCCTCGTCGGTGCCGTCGACTTCCTGGATCAACCAACAATTGCTTTCGTTAGATTAGCGCAAGCTGTCTTCATACCGTCCATCACGGAAGTTACCATACCAGTGAGATTTATGTTTATCCTTCTTGGACCGAGGAACGTTGATCTGGATTACCATGAGATTGGTAGATCAATTTCTACTCTGATGGCCAACACGTCCTTCCACAAAGTCGCTTACAAGGCTAACGAGAGGAGAGAGCTGTTGTCAGCCATCAACGACTTTCTCGACGATTCCATTGTACTTCCTCCTGGCGATTGGGAGAGGCAGGCACTGTTGCCATTTGATGAGCTGAAGGCTAAGAGCGAAGCCATTAGAAAACGGAAGGCTAAGGCACTTGAAAAAAAAAGCAAACCCGTTCAGAGCGAGGCGGCTCTCAAGAAAGGTATTTTATGCTTTATTTTTTATTCCTTGAATTGTTTCCTGGCATTGGACTTTCTTACTTGGAATTTTTATGTCATTTTGCTCGCTAAATTTCTTAATTGTTTTCTTGCAGCACTTCTCGCTGGCGAAGACGGCAAGAAACCTCCAGATGATGGGGATCCTTTACGACGTACTAGGCGACCATTCGGTGGGCTCATAAATGACATCAAACGACGTTATCCGTTTTACCTATCGGATTTTACCGATGGTATCAATTCGTCTTGCCTTGCAGCGGCGATGTTCATGTATTTCGCCGCGCTGTGCACGGCCATAACATTCGGTGGTCTCTTGAGCGACAAGACGCGCAATGTCATCGGGATCTCGGAGACCCTGGTATCCTGCTGCTGGACTGGCGTGATAATGGCTCTATTCGCTACTCAACCCTTGGTCATCATCGGCACGACAGGACCCCTGTTACTCTTTGACGAGAGTCTCTACAAATTTTGTTTAGCGAACGAACTCGAATTTCTTACTGTGAGAGTCTACGTCGGTGCCTGGATGGGAGTGATCGCCCTAGCCATCGCCTCTGTAGAAGGTTCTGTTCTTGTGAGACTCTTCACGCGCTTCACAGAAGAAATCTTCACTGGATTGATCTCCTTACTCTATATTGTGGAGACCTTCATCAAGCTCGTTAATTACTTCAAACGCAATCCACTCCTTCCTGAATACTGTTTTGGCCCTTCGCTTAACGAGACGATCACTCCAATTCCATACAACGCTACGGAATCGGAAATCGCATCTGATCTGGGAAACTCCACGGTGGAGCCTATCGAGTACAGTCGTTTGATACCGAGCTACGATCCAGCAGGGCTTATCAATCAGCCTAACACTGCTCTCATGTGCACGATTTTGTGCCTGGGCACCTTCCTCGGGGCATACTACCTTCGAATCTTCCGTAACAGTCACTATCTGGGTCGTAGTGCCAGAAGAGCATTTGGAGACTTCGGAGTCCCTATCAGTATCGTTCTTTTTGTTATCATTGACTTTATCGCCAACGTCGAGACGGAGAAACTTCAAGTACCAGATGGTTTGTCACCTTCGGATCCCACCAGAAGCTGGTTCGTATCTCCTGCTGGAAAGGAGAAGGCGATTCCTCTCTGGATGGCTTTGGCTTGCTGTGTTCCAGCGTTTCTCGTCTATATCCTCGTCTTCATGGAAACTCAAATCTCTGAGTGAGTATTCAAATCAATATATAACCCTTTGCACCTGGTGACTGTAACATTGTTATTAAATTGCCTTACTTTTATATTACTACCCAGACTCATCATTGACAAGAAGGAACGTAAACTTCGCAAGGGTAATGGCTACCACATGGACATCGTAGTAGTTTGTTTAATGAACGTAGGCTGTGGTCTCATGGGGGCTCCGTGGTGCTGCGCAGCCTCAGTGCGTTCCTTGACCCACGTTTCAGCAGTGACGGTAATGTCCCGCACTCACGCACCAGGTGACAAACCCCATATCGTCGAGGTGAAAGAACAACGAGTGAGCGGACTTCTGGTAGCAATCCTGGTCGGCGTGAGCGTCCTGATGGCTCCATTACTAAGATGCGTTCCCATGGCTGTCCTCCTTGGGGTGTTCCTCTACATGGGTATTTCGTCGACGAACGGAGTCCAGCTATTCGACCGCATCAAACTCTTCTTCATGCCAGTCAAGCATCACGGTACCGCTAACTACGTGCGCAGAGTACAAACTTACAAGATGCACATCTTCACCCTCACACAAATCCTGTGCCTGGCCATTCTCTGGGTAGTGAAGAGTACCAAAGCCGCACTGGCGCTGCCATTCTTCCTCATCTTGATGATCCCGCTACGAGCTCAGATGAGACACTTCTTCAACGCCGCGGAACTTCGCGCCCTGGACAGCAAGGAACCCGAACACGAGACGAACGAGGACGAACCGGACTTCTACGAAGAAGCACCTCTCCCTGGTTAGATTGTGCCTTAGCTTAGCTTATCCAACCTATTATCCGTTATCTTGTTACTAGCGAAACGTTACCTATACCTCTCCCTCAAGTTGTACTTTCTGTTATGTCCTTCGTACTGGTAATCCTTAGGGTGGCTCAAACGAATTAATGGACTTTTTCATTAAAGTCTATTTTGGTGCGAATGGAAAGGTCTATTATAGCGAGATATAGTTTTAAGCTTTCTGCGTCAACGAACATGACGATCATAATCGCGATTCCTAATAATTTTTAAGAAACGGTATTAGCGAGCTATGATCGTTTATTTGTTGATGAGGTACATGAGGATATCCTGTTGTATGTATCATACATAGTTTGTAAATAGTTAACTAATTAACATAGATTTTAAATTTAATTAGCGGCACAGCTCTTGCGAACTTAAAAATTATCTCTTCTACAATTCAATATTTTTCTCCATACTTCATCGGTAACTCAATGAAGGACTAATACCACCCGTGGTCCCGTTATGATCGTGTCGAGTCTTATGACTTTGTATAAAAGTAATTCGTATACGTGGATATTTATGGAACGTGGGGAGTGCCAAAATCATGCATAACGTGGTGCTATCGATGCTAATATGTCCATCGTGGCCAGAATATTTTTAGTATTTTCGAACAAGTGACATTTTTTATTTCATAATCTTTAACAAACCTGCCTGAAAGGCTGAGCCATTGAAGAAACAACCGGATAAATATTGCATCGCGTAACTTTGTTCTCTCAGCGAAATCTCTATTTTTTCATCTATCAATGATATTAAAAAAAAAAAAAAGAAACAATCCTCAATGTGAAATTTAAAGAATTAAGGTATTTACTGTTGCTATCAGATAACGAAAAGGTAATCAATTTCCAAGAAATAGCTTTCCTGGTGCTACTACGAATATTTAGAAGTAGAGAGGACACGAGGAAGTAAGAATTTTATCATATTTGACGAAATTTTTCCTCTACCATGAATTGTTCTGACCATATTTTTCATGTGTACCTTATCGACGCTACCTCCATGGATCCGACCAAGGGATTCCATGAGATAAAATAAAAAAAATCGTATATTGTTAAGTTTAAAAATATATCGAATCGGTATGGCCTGTTTGCATAGTACTTAGCGTCTCTCGACGTAATTTTACACAATTTTAGCTGTTAGCAGCTATCATTTCTTTTGAGGTGATTACCGCCAAAAAAAAAATATATAATTTTCATAATCTATACAATTCGAATGTACTTATATGCGTTGGCTAGGGATTCAAGACGTGTAGACCAACTAACTGTACTTAGAAAATGGTCCTTGTCGGAGGCAGATATTGAACGATGAAGAATTGTGAAAGGAAGAAATATATTATTTGAAAACTTAATGAAATTAGAGACAATAAAAAAAATGTTGTGGCAAAAAAGACACAGGTCTGATCGGTGGATATATTACATCGTGACAGTTAAAAAGAACAATCTATTAAAATCATTTTGAAAATGAGCATATAAAACAATTTTACACAACTGACGTGTAACATTGTTTTAAATGTCTCGATGAAACTCGTTAAAGTTTTGGTTTTTGGTCTATTTGTTTTCTTCGAAAATCCATGTGAATTACTTATGTCCATGTGCGCATTAAGATTCATGAAAAATAAAATAAAAATTATCACGACGAAGGAGTAGTTTTGAAAACACTGCCACTGTTAAATATATCGGTTTACTCTTGCGGTTCTGCGTGTTTATGAGATTGTGTGACTTATTGCGTATAATTCGCCGAAGCGTTTCTTCCTTATATTAAATTATCTTAACAGATTGACGATCGAGGTTTTATCTTTAGAAACAGGCCGGTTGAAAGGGTACAAAAGAAAAATGCTAAGAGTTTAGTATCTTTAGGAACATTGGTGTTTGCTTAAAAACTTTCGTCTTTGCGATCGATGTAAATTGAGAGCTTTACTTTTAAAGAATACGTAGATTGCATTATCGTATTCGTATGTCATAAAATTATAAGATACGTTAGGTAGATAGAAAATCGTATATCAATTTGAAAAAGTTATGCAAATAATCGATCGTGGTTTATACTTTATAATGCTTTTTGCGATCTGATTGAATAATCTTCATAATATTAGTACTCTGTACTACGTTTGAAGGCTCCCCTTTTTCTTTTTTAAATTTATTCTCTGAGGTTTACACGTTTTGAATCAAAACCTAATGGTAATGGTGGATGGTATATTGATGTTGCAATAAGACAAATATACAATATACAATTAATGCAGTAGATGAAAAGAGAATATTCTAAGAAAAACAGAAAGAGAGATATAACGTGAGAAATATATTGTATTTTCAATTCTGTAGAGTATTTTACTAATCGACATATTGTTATTAAATTGTCAAAAAATTAAGAACCACTTCTGATGATGCTACTTCGACAAAAAATTTAGCAGTACAAGCAGTTTACTTGCTCTCGTTAATATATTTAATATTAATGCTATAAGTAATGGGAATGAAAAAAATGACAAATAGTAACGAGTCCTTCTAGATTATTGTGATAGAAAAAAAACCACGTTTGCTCGAACTTCATGGTACTTATTATTAACAGTTATTGTTGTAATGAGAAAAAAAAATTTAGACTGTTTGACGAATGTAATATTCGTTAGACATGGCTCTGTATCTTATAATATATTATTGAGACACGTTATTATATCTATGCCACAGATATTACCTATATTTGAGAGATTATTATGATCATCATTGTTATCGAATGATGAAACTATTGTAAATATTTTAGTTAAAATACAGTATTAAAAGTAATAATTAGTAATAGGCTATTAATAGCTCGTTTACGCCTTAAGTACAGAGAATAAAATAAAATAAAACAATATTTTAATTGTCCGTGAGCTATTTTTTAATTGTAACTTCCTTATTTAGTGGACTGCGATTCATTTATTCTTTTCAGGATTCTTATTAACAATCAAGTGATGAGGCTTCAAAGAATTATACTGAGTGTACGGGAGGATAGAATATTATAAATATTTTGAACATACCCAAGAGGTCCTTGTGTTTCTGTATCAATATCAAAATGTCCTTATATGTTTTCACTGTGTAGTTGGACGTACTTGATTGTAAAAATGGCTTCTCCGAGAATAGTAACTTCGGTATTAAAAAATTTATCTCCGCGATCACCAAGAAGTGTAGAAAATTTAAGGTAATTGTTGAGATAACTATCTGTACATGATTGTCTCACACGTAGAGTACTGTTGAATCTTGAAGTAATTTATGTAATTTGACAGGCAATCCTTAACTCCTAAGACACCCGTTAGAAAAGATCTCAGAGTGGAAAATCATGGAATTTCAAGAACTGTAGATAGAAATCATTTATCACCTTTTAACGTTGACACTCCGAACAGAGTGAAAATTTTGAACGACGGTTTGCAAAACGTACAACGTTCTCTTCTTGGTACTGGCGGTTTTGGAAGGGTTTACAAAGCATCTTATAAAGGTATAAATTACTGCTAAAAAATTTGTTAAGATTGCAAGAAAATATAAAAATATGTCTTCTGATTCTAGGAAACGCTGTTGCAGCGAAAATAATAAATCGCAGAAAAGATAGCGATGTTTCCGTGAATGCGGAGAAGCATGCGACATATTTGAATCATTCGAATATTGTGAAAGTACTTGGTATCGATCAAGGAACTTCCTTGTCTTTGATAACAATGGAACTTTGCGGTACTTCTCTACAAGATCTACTGGATGACAGTACTCTTGAAAAGGAGGAACGTATTCGTATTTGGAAAGCAATCTCTTGCGCTCTAGACTTTTGTCATCGTGCCGGTGTTGTACATGCGGATGTTAAACCTAAAAATATTCTTATGGCCGCTGATGGTCAGCCAAAGCTCGCAGATTTTGGAAGTTCTGTACTTATGAATGAGCTGGATTTCTCATCAAGAAAACTCGTTGGTTTTTTTTTTTAGCATTTTTAAAGACGATTCGACTGTCATTAAAGATATTTTGTATTTTAAGGGTACTCCAGGATACGCGGCCCCTGAGGTAATTCAAGGTGGTTTTCCTAGTCCTGCTGCAGACATCTACTCTCTAGGTGTACTAGGATGGCAAATGCTTTCACAAAAGATTCCTTTCGCAGGGTTTCATGCACATACTATTCTTTATTTAACTGGTAAAGGTAAAAGACCAATAGATGATAATCTTGATGATGGCTTCAATGGAACGTATAAGAAATTGTATAGAGATATGTGGTCCCAAGATATGAAAAAGAGGCCAACGCTCAGGGTAATTATTAACAAACTTAGTAGCATGGAATTGAGAATTGTTGGAATAAGATAAAATTAAATTACAATTAGAAAAGGTGAGATTATTATTACATAAATGTATACATCTGAATCGTGGAAAGTACAAGTAATACACAGTATTCTATGTTTCTGGCATTTCTCCTCCTGGTACTAACTATAATAAAAAATAGAAATAAAAGATCAATATAAGAGTTTCATACAACCAATAATTAGGAAAATTATACAAATAATGCATACCATCGTAATGTTGTTTCCATTAAGTAAAATCAAATCCAATTTTGTAACTCTACGTCCTTCAGGGGTTGCTTCGCTTTCTGTCACATCCTCCAATAACATATTTACAAAATCATCAAACCCCTGTAAAGTGCCAACAATCTCTTTGTCATTTTTCATAATGATATGTATTCGGGAGCCAATGCATTTATCCACCAATTCTAAAAAAAAATATGAAATGTTAAATGATATTGCACACCGGGCTAAGTTAGGAATACTTATAGTGTTTTACCCAGAGGCAATAACGTGGATGGATTCGTGCTCACGGAACTTGTCATCATGATCTTATATACAAGTCTGGGTACTCAGCAAAAATGGAAGTACCGTTTGGTCATCGTTTGGTGCCGTTTGGGATTCCGGATTTTAGTTCGGAATATGAGGCGCTAGTATCGGAGGAGCTTGTTTGTACGCATGCGCAATCACTTGATTTTTTTTTTTTTTTTCATGCAGCGGCCAGAAGTGGAAACTTTCAGAGTTATTAAGGTTATGTTATGTTATGCTTGAGAGATGTGAAACGCGTCAAAAGTGCTCAGACCTGTATATAAGACCATGCTGGTCATATTGATAATTGACCTATCAACGTTCCAAATTACTCTCAATGATACATGATATACAATTCCTATAAAACACAATAGTCACTCCATATAAATCAAGCTCTATTAAAACGTTAGTTTACTTTTTGGAAATTCATCTACGCGCATGTACTAAACCACCGTATAAAGTTTGTACATAAAATGTAAGTTCGTTAAAGAAAAATCTAAAGGATACTTCACAGGGTTTGATCAAGTTTTAAATGAACAAGATCTGGAGTCTACACTTAACAATTAACAATTAAATATAAACAATCAAAATTCTTGAACTTATCATGCAACATCTGACAGAGTGATTTGCAGGCAATATGTAAGTGACATATGAGCAGTATCGCTTCGTACAACATTCGGGAAGCAATTTATATAAAGGGCAGTTGTTTCTGTAACAGTGAACCCGGCATAAATATCCTCTCCAGAAAGCCTTCGGAGAAACCTACGTTATTTCCAACCATGGTGAGTGCTGCCCCCGAGCGAGAGCGAATTCCAAGCGCAATGTAGAATCTGTAGCCGAACATGGCAGGAGGAGATATTCTCGCGTTATTCGCGTGACTTTGTATGCCAATGGGCCGACAATATGAGCCGTGACGACTTGTTCACGGTAGTTCGGAGTGCGTCGCGCAAAAGGACAGCCAAGGCGGACGATTACGTGAGAAAACGAACGTAAAGTGTCGTGCAGGTAAGCGATGATCATTCAAGGCAATTGTTGTTCGATGGGGGGTGAATTTGACAAGCTGCGCTTCGCGTCTATTTATAATATTCGCGACAAAAAGCACAACTCTGAATTAATCTGGATGACTACTATTTCAATTAACGGTATCTAGAGCTATCCAGCTTACATGGTAAGAATTTAATCACTCAAAAATTACACAATTGTACGCGCTCTTTTCCCATTAGCGAACCGATTGATTTGTTCATTGTAGTCGTCGACGCTCGTTCCAAGTACACAATGTTGTTTTATTCTTCTTCCTCTTGTATTGTAAAGTTAGCTGGAAAGAAGAGAGGTGTAACTTCAATTAAATCTGCACTTAGGGGTTGTAGGAGACGTTGGCCTTGTAAGGGTAAATTTTCTGTTTTAATTATCATCGAGGGCTGTCCCTCAAGAGAAAAGTTCTTAGCGCAAATTGTCATTTTCGCATAAACTCATTATTAAGGGATGAAATTAACAGATTTTACTCTTGGGCTATCGTTATTTCGTTCCCTCGTAATACGTTGCTGTTGATTCTTTTTTGCGATTCTCTTCTCTGTTCCCCAATTCTCACGTCGTCTCACTTTATTGCCTTGGGGGGGTTCCCACGAACCCCACAATAATGCGAGAAACCATTACAAAGGGCTCTTGAATGCAATTTCTGCAATTTCTACGCAGCCTTCTGCTCAATGGGCACGATTATTCTTTTGAATTCGATTATAAGCACTGTGTGCATTCGTTGAATGGACGCACGGGATATTTTTGAAATTATTTTCAGATAGTAATAAATATTTGAATTTCCTTTTGGATTTTTTGTAGTTAAATAATATTCGGTTATACGGCTGGTTCAGAGAGCAGAATGTACGCGTGGAGAATTTTTTCGTAGGTGTATCGCGTTGTACCGGTCTTTACCAAATTCGTTAGCCTACTTTTGCTTATTTACATTGATAAATTATTTTATTCAACAGGTGTATATCAGTTTGATGATATATCCATGTTATCATATGAAGTTTGTCAATGGGAAAATGTACTTTCAAATTATTTGTACATTAAATACAATAGTTCATTTTTTCTAAAGTTGCTTTATTTAAATTCTTTGGAATTATTCTAAAGGTCTTAGTTTAAGGAAAGTTCAAGGTTAGCCAGCTTGGAAATATAGAGGCAATTTACTTGTTTCCTGGAATTGTCTGCTTAGTATTATGGTATGCTTAGATTATAATGATAGTCGTAAGATGATTCTCTTGGTTATAAAGATTATCAGAGCAGACCGTACAATCAATTCGTCTTAGAATTATAGCACACATACTTTGAGTATGCTAAGACAATCAGAATCTAAATGTTTGTATTGTTTTCAGATTAGGATTCTAGTAAATACAAAAACAAGGCGATGGATGGTACACGGGCTGTAGAGGTTCTCCCTCTGCTTCAAGAGCGCCTTGCTATTCTCCCGGGTGGTCGTGACCGTCGTGGAGGTCCAGTTCTTGTATTTCCAACAACACCAAGGCGAGAACGTGCAAAACCTGAAGATTACCGTCGCCTCTTACAATATCTTCTAGCCATTCCAAATGAAGAAGCCAGAGGACACCGTTTCACTGTTATTGTGGATATGCGAGGTGCAACATGGGATTCCGTCAAACCTATTCTAAAGGTTTGCAATAGAATACAAAGGCTTTATTTTGTACGAACAAATCTAATCTACCACCAATAAATATTGTTATCTTGAAGGTATTGCATGAACATTTTCATCGTTCAGTCCATGTTGCATTTATCATCAAGCCGGACAACTTCTGGCAGAAACAAAGGACTTCGTTGGCCAAACAGAAGAAGTACAATTTTGAGGTAAATAGAGCAATCAATAGCTGTAGCAGAGTGAATGTTATAGTAATACTGATATAGGGCTGCTGGCAAGGTCCTCTGTCCTACTTTGGCACGATGTCAGTTCTCTAGCGTTTATTGAATGCACTGAAGCAGCGAAATGGAAGTCTACCTATTGTGCCGCAAACACCGGCACTAGTAGTAAATATGGCCCGATATTCGTACATATATGACGGCCCTCTGCAAGCAGATTACAGTCACAATAGGTGACCTTTAAAAACCGATATCTTGCATTAAATCTTGCAGGTCTCTCGCTGGCACAATTTCGCCTTCGAAAAAGTTCCCTCGTGGCCAAAACAGTATCAATGTTCCAAACAAAACCGTACCCTTTTCTCATTTACAGATTAATACTATTAGTTTGGAGGCGCTCGCAAAAGTGATAGATCCTTCCCAGCTAACAGCAGATCTCGATGGTTCCTTACAATACGATCATGCACAGTGGATCGACACACGTCTCGCCGTAGAGGATTTCATTTGGCAGGCAGCTGATCTCTTAGACAGACTAGATGACTTGCAAGAAGATCTCAGCCGCAATGATTTCGCAGACGACGTAGGAGGGGCTAAACATGGAATAGATTTGCACAACGAGATGAAGAAGAAGATCATGAACATTCCAGTTGAGGAAGTTGAGGTTGTTGGTCAGCGTCTACTGGAACGCTTCAACAACGGTATATACATCTAATCCCTTAACTATGTCAATGATCTCAACAAATATAAATATCATTAACTGTTTAAGGTATGACTGGCAACGGTGGCGAAGGTGGCAGTATCGAGAGCGGTGCAACTGGTGGTGCAGATCCTGATGGTCGCGCATTGGCCGCTCTCGTAATCCAGCACATGGATTCGGTCCACGCTGGTCAGCAGCATCTTCTTCAAGTCTGGCACATCAAGAAGATGAAGCTAGATCAGTGCTTTCAGCTTCGGCTATTTGAACAAGATTGTGAAAAAATGTTCGACTGGATCTGCCACAACCGCGAAGGCTTCCTTGCCAACTACGTGGAAATCGGTCGCTCCTATCAACTCGCCAAGAATCTCCAGGAAGAGCATAAGCACTTTACCATGAGCTCTATGAACGTATACGTTAATATTAACAAAATCCTAACAATGGCTGGGAGACTGCTTGAAACTCAGCATTACGCGGCTGGTCATGTGAGAGCTGTTGCTGGTAGACTCGACAGAGCTTGGAAAGAGTTTGCTGCTGGTCTTGACGAGCGCACCGCAGTGCTTGGCTTAAGTGTAGTGTTTCATCATAAAGCTGAACAATATGTGGACAGCGTAGCTGGATGGAGTCAAGCTTGTGATTCAACAAATCTCCCAAATGAAATTGCAGTACTTGAATCTCACATACGACAACATCAAACTCTCTACGAAGCCATGTGCCAGGCCTATACAGAGGTAAGTAGCATTGTTGCTTCGACAAACAAATCTCAATGAGCAACCTTAATTAAATTTCAATGCTCCAAGTTAAAAACTATGCAAAAATCATTCGAACGATGCCTATTCTTGTACTATCTGAATACGTTCCCTTAGTCGACGATTATTCTTATCGAATTTTGATAAAGTATACCACTTTGAGTCTTCCTTATCAGACTGATAGCCCTTTAACCCTCCATACAATGAACTGCCTGAAGAAAGCAGTTGTAGCTTTACTTTCTCAAGGAATGGTCGTGCACTAGTCAGTGTATCTTAACATTCTATATACATTGTTGTTTAAAGTTCATACAATGAATAAGTACTAGCGTTTATTTAGCGCGAGACCGGGAGCCCTTAACATTTCTTAGTGTCATATTATATCCTAACTGTATTTCTCTGACATCATCGTCTACTTTGCCAAATATGTCCTTGCATCGCAAGTAGCGGGGATGGTTCTTATCGCTCGTAACGCGAAGACCAGCGACTCGTTCAGTGTTTATGTACTGAGTCTTGCCCGTTATGTGCGTGTTCTATACGATGTGGCGATTTTAAACAGCATCTAGCAAGGTATTTCCAACCCGCTTTAAATTCTTGTTTCGTCAGCAAACGAGATCACTTTTACATATATATATATTTTTTTTATTTCCAAGAGTATGACGCACTTTGATACACTCTGTTTGAATATGCGCGAAGACTGCTTACTAACCAGAGATTTTTATACTGTCAGGAGATATGACTGTTTGGTAAGCTACTATGATATTTGACAGGTTTACAACGCATACCAAGCACTTTTGAGTGGGCTGGGCTCAATGCTACAAGTTTGCCATAGCACAAGCACAACTGGCGGCACAGGGTCGGACGTATTACACGTCGATTATGTATGGAAAAACATATTTTCATTTTATTTCACGCCCTGTATTTGTCTTCCCTTCATAGTTTTTAGACGGTGGATGTCCAATCGGTGGTAGCTTGGTATCCGGGTGTTGTCCAGTGAACCTGATGCATCCATACTCCATATCCTAGGCCACGAATAACACGCATCGACGATATACTAAAAAAAAAAAAAAAAAATACTTGTTTCAGGCAATCGAGGGTGAATTTTAGTATAACAGTTAATCGGTTGCTTTATTCATAGCTGCGCGCCTACCGTTACTACTGGCAATTGGATGAGGTGGCTCAATGTAATAGTTAAGTGTACTAAAATGTGGGTTTGGACGGTACTGTTGTTTAGGTGCACAGTACCAGTAAGAAGCTTCTTTACCAGCTGGATCATCTTGTACAAGTCTGTAATCAGCCCCAAGGGATTGACCACGCCAACAGGAAACATGTATGTCCGTCCCGCGTATGCTTAATAATTAATTCCACGTGTTTTCATTTAATATCTTTTTGCCCCTTCTACTGTGTATATATAACTTTGCTTGCCTACCCTTGTACTTGCCTGAGCATGCGAACATCCTAAGTAATGTTAATGACGGGTTCATTAATTGGTGTCACAATAGGTAACCAGACGGCAGTTATAATTGATGATAACTAGCGTCACGAGGTCATTAATAACGATGCAATTAAATTCAACAAAGATGCACCACTCTTTGATCTGTACTATAACATCACAAAATGCTTTACACATTTCTTAAACTGTTAGTCTCAATGACTGAGAAGTTTGCTTCACGCTTTTAATTACCAACAGTATCGCTCACCGATGAGTTTCACGATGTACGTACATTTATATAATATATTCTGTTTTAATTTGCACTTTTAATACTCTACATAGTCACTGTATTATCGACCAGTGTGTGTTGAATCATTAGAAAACACCTTGTATGTTTCACTGCATCTATTGCACTGGTTTAATTATATTTTTCACGGTTACTGGCACATGTGAATATGTATGATTCAAAAAGTTCGCATACTGAATTTAACATGAGAACTTGTATATAACCCAGATGTTTGAATATATCTTGTAACACTTATGTAGTTAGATCCTTGGTGACTCGCTGATCTCTTGCACGAATAACGGAGCTGTATATGCTGTTACTTTTACTTGGCTTTTTCAGTAATAAAAATTGCACATGTGTACATTATTGAGTTGTTCTAAGACTTATCAGGTATTTGTCATCCTTTGCCAATATGGTATTATGCCATTGTGCATTATTTATTAAATGATTTTTCGAAATTTGGGTAGAGTCAAGACGGGCATGGAATGGATAGCCGAGGCGGTATGAGTGGAAATCCAGCTGCAGATTACAGCGAGGGTGCATCCCATGTGCTAGCTGTCATTCATCAAATTCTTGGCCATCACAGAGCCCTGGAGGCGCGCTGGCATGCCCGCAAAGTCAAGTTGCATCAGCGACTTGCTTTGAGGTATGAGGATCATCGCATCATCCTGACCATTCATTAATTTCTATGGCGATAGAATTTGATCGTTCATCTATCATATTCTTATTTTGCACCATCATTGGCACAGAGTACTCATACGTTCATATTAAGCAACGGTGCTTCGTCATGGGATAAGCAATTCTTGAGTGCAGTGCCACGCTAACCCAGCTGCACTGTGCACTTTTTTAAATTCCCTTTTTTCCCTCTTTTTTTTTGTTGTTTTTGTTTGCACCTGCTGAAGTCGACGCTTACGGATTTTGCTTTAAGCGTGTATAATTCATATTTATTTCAGTCACATTGTTTTGCAAAATATATATATGTATATCTTGAAAATGTCGGTGCCAAAAACTATTAGAAAACGTTTTACACTTTGTTGTAAAATTGATAAGAGTTCGGTTCATATTTTATTTTGATTTTTGTCTCACCAGACTCTTCCAAGAGGATGTCAAGCAAGTCCTGGATTGGCTCACCAATCATGGTGAAGTATTTATCAGAAAGAATACTGGCGTTGGAAGGAATCTTCAGAAGGCTAGAGTGTATCAGAAGAGTCACGAGCATTTTGAAAATGTTGCCCAGGTAATTGTTTTTATAAGGTCTAGTTCTTGAATGTCCTACCGTGTCGTTACGGTTCGTTTTCAATGTGTATTATTCTTACAGAATACTTATACGAACGCGACGAAATTACTTACCGCTGCGGAAGAGCTTGCGCATACTGGGGAATGTGCGGCTGATGAAATATACGCAGTGGCCCAGGAATTGGAAGCTCACGTGAGCAGCTTCGCTGCCAGAGTGGAGCAGCGTCGTCGTAGACTTGACCTTGCTGTTGTATTTTATACTCATGAAAAGGAGGTACTATCTTTGATGTAAAAGTTAAGGGTAATTTACGGGTAAATGAATACATTATATGTATTTTTATTTTCATTTGTTCTTAGCTCAGTGGATGGGTGGATGAACTACGACAAGAACTTCAGCAAGATGAAGTTGCAGAGAGTCTGGAAACTGCTGAGAGGCTTCTGGATCAATGTGCTCAGCACAGATCTTCCTGCCTGGAAGCCTGTGCTTCGACAATTGCTCAGGGGGAAGCCTTATTGCAAGAACTCAGGGACTCTACGGATGCTCCTGATACGACCGGTTCGGTGTGTAATATTTTATTATTATCATAGCCATGATATTTATTGGATAGAGGTACGAATCTTATTTATTTGCTTTTTTAGGTATCCGCAGTGGAAGCAGCACTGGACAGGCTTGCAGGTTTACGACAGGAACTTGAGGAGCTATGGGCGACCAGGAAGCTCCGACTGGAATTGTGTCTTCGATTGCGCGTATTTGAGAGGGACGCTCTGGAAGCAAGTGGACAGCTTGAAATGTGGGCTCAGGAATTGCAAGGTCCACCGCGAGAAGGTTCCCCGGAGCAATTGCTACGAGTTCATAACGATGGAGTAGCTCATATGCAAAACACCGTGTTCCAAGTGTTACAACAGGGCCAGGAACTTGCTCAAGTCCTGGAACAGGCTGGTGTCTGTATAATGGCTGATGGGCAGCATAGCGCAACAGCCAGAGTACAAGTGCTTTTGGAATTTTTGAATGAAAGAGAAATGGATGCCGAAGATCTCGCAGAAATGCGACGTGTTCGCCTGGAACAAGCTGCTCAGCTTGTTCAACTTCAGGCAGATGCTACCCACGTAGCCAATTGGATTCGTAATGGCGAAGCTATGCTCTTGGCTTCCTTAAGAGTCCCTGAGAACCTTCAGGACGCTGAACAGCTCCGTCTGGAGCACGAGCAATTCCAAGTCGCTATTGAGAAGACTCACACTTCAGCAGTCCAAGTAAAACACAGAGCCGATGCCCTAGTTAGTGCTAATCATTATGATCCTAAAAGTATCAGGGAAGTTGCCGAAGACGTTACAAAAAGATGGCAGCAGCTTGTCACCTGCGCTGAAGAGAGACACAAGCTCGTCACTGCTAGTATAAATTTCTACAAAACGGCCGAGCAAGTGCGCTCAGTACTGGATAGTCTTGAACGAGAATACAGAAGGGATGAAGATTGGTGCTCCAGTGGAGAAAAGGGTGGCCAAGTACCTACGCTCGTTGGTAAACATCAGGAACAGAAAGAAGCTTTTCTGAAAGCTTGTACCTTGGTTCGTCGAACTGCCGAGACTTTCCTCAAGTATACCAATAGAAGTCTTCAGTTCTATAGCTATCAAACAAGCAGTGCCGGATCTGAGAACAAAGTCAAAAGTTAGTATAAGATGTTCTGTCATTTTTTCTGATTTTGTAAGGAATTTCAACTCGTGCCATTGAGTTTCTCGATTCCATTCAAATTTTCGCATCGACCCTATTCCTAATATAGACCTCAGGCCGTAATTGATTGCGCCAGACTTTTCTGGTTACATTGTAGGCATCTTGGAAGAGTTACTGAGCAAAGAGAACAAAGTGCTCGAGTATTGGACCCAACGGAAAAAGCGTTTGGACCAATGCCATCAATATGTGCTTTTCGAACGTAGCGCCAAGCAAGCTCTGGAATGGATCAGAGAAACTGGGGAGTTGTATCTGGTGACACACACTAATGTCGGGAAGAACAGAGCTGAGAACGAACAGCTACTTCAGGAGCACAACGAATTTAAGGGTGCTGCTAAGGTAACGCAAGGGGCATAAGAAAATTCTTATATTTATCTTATAACGAATCGTAGGATATTGCATTTCTCATGAGTAAGTTTTGACTGCTTTAAACACAGCCCGTGACATCAGGACATTGCACAATAGCATAGCGAATTCGAAGCTCTGCCAAATGGCACGACACAGATGGTGTTGTAGAAATGAAAACTTGCTCTTGACATCGTGCTTTTGAGTGTCCGTAATTTTATTAGACAGACAGTAGTCGTCTTTTCATAAGACTTCTCGCTGTACCTGTGTGGGTCTAACAGTTTGACGGTTTTAATATTTAATTAGGAAACTAGAGAGCGAGTGAAATTGCTTATTCAATTGGCGGATAATTTGGTGGAAAAGGGTCATGCTCATGCTGCAGCGATCAAGCAATCGGTCGCCGAGGTAGATCAACGCTACAAAGACTTCAGCATGCGAATGGATTGCTACAAGACTCAGATCGAAGGTGATTTGGGTATTCAGTCTGATGATGGTCATAAGGATCTGTCCATTGATCGGAATTCGGATCCCTTGCTGGAAGAGAAAATCAAAGGAAAAGATTTGAAGGAGTTGAATGAAGAGAAACGAAGATCTGCAAGGCGAAAAGAGTGAGTACAACTTTTAGTTGCCTTTTCAGATACCTATATTCTATGTACGGTGATCTAAAAATCACATAAATCTGTCTTGATCACAGATTCATTATGGCCGAGCTCTTGCAAACGGAGCGTACCTACGTGAAGGATCTAGAAACTTGTATCCGATGTTTCCTCGAAGAGACCCGGAACGGCAAGGGTAACGTGCCACCCGGATTGCAAGGACGTGAGTCAATATTATTCAGCAATATGGAGGAAATACATCAGTTCCACTGTGACATTTTTCTTCGTGAATTGGAAAAATACGAAACTATGCCGGAAGACGTTGGTCATTGTTTCGTTACTTGGGTGAGCATTATCACGTTGACCACTAAATTCCTGGAATATTAGTCCCGCGAGAGAAGTCCACTAACCAGAGGTACAATCCCTTACAGGCTGCGAAGTTTGACATGTACGTGACTTACTGTAAGAATAAACCAGAGAGTAATCAGCTGCTGGTTGCTCATGGGGGAACATGGTTTGAAGAATTGCAGAGGAAACACAGAGTAGAGCATCCTATAGCTGCGTACTTAATCAAACCCGTACAGAGGATTACGAAATACCAGCTCTTACTAAAGGATCTTCAGGTAAGCACAGTATACGCCTGTATTTCGTTACCAGTAACACGTCAAGTTCTATTTACGCATAATACAACATTTTTAATTTCAAGGCTTGCTGTCAAGAAGGACAGGGTGAAATTAAAGATGGTCTGGAAGTAATGCTGAATGTGCCTAAAAAAGCAAACGATGCCTTACACTTGAGCCTCCTGGAAGGTTGCGATGTGAGAATAGATACACTGGGGGACGTAGTGCTCCAGGACTCCTTCACCGTGTGGGATCCTAAGCAACTGATTAGAAAGGGCAGGGACCGTCATATATTCCTTTTCGAACTTTATCTACTTTTCAGCAAGGAAGTCAAGGACTCCGCCGGCAAGGTTTGTAATTAAAGATATCTGAACTCATCTAATGGTTCTTTCATTTAAGAGTCACCGCAGTACCTTGATATATGAAAGAGCATCCTGTCTGTGTAGGTTAAGTATATTTACAAGAGCCGGCTAATGACTTCTGAGTTGGGTGTCACCGAGCACATAGAAGGAGACGAGTGTAAATTTGCCGTGTGGACTGGAAGAGCACCTACCAGTGATACGCGTGTCGTTCTGCGTGCAAATTCTCTAGAAGCTAAGCAACTCTGGGTCAAGAGACTCCGCGAGGTTATACAAGAGACGTACTTCAGTCTGAGCATGCCGAAGAGTCCTGCAAAGAAGAGTTCCAGTCAGCGCTCCAGCAGGGATCTCGAGGAATGTGCTTCCCTGGATGACAGCGTGGAGAATCTCGACAGAAATTCGCTGGCCTCCTTCGGATCGACAAATACAACGGATTCTGATAAGGTAGGAAGAATATATTGTTGAACGACTTAGTGATGTAAGAGATTTTAATTGTGCTGGAGTAGTACAAAAAGAAATTTGATATCTGAGAGATAAGAGGTCGTCATATTAAAAACTCGGATTTCTTCTACAAGTTTTCCAGTACCCGTGTGCCTTTGTCAAACAGAAAAAGCAGTAATGCGTATTAGAAAATAATAAAAACGAGAAATTGAACGTGACATTTATCGTTCTGTCAGATCCAAATGGTTTGGATTTTACGTTACGTAACAATCGGTCCATTTAAAACTCGGTTAACATCATTATATAAAATTTCAAACAGTTTACGAGGTCTATCTCTATTTGTCTGTAATAAATTCATGATAATGTATAGGTGGAAATTGCTGGTTTTCCCCGAGCTGTGCGGTGTCGTATTCACACGGTAACTTAGAGGAACCTAAGAGTGGGTAATTAATTACTACGTGTTGTGTTGCGACTTCCTACCAGGTATATCACATCAGATAGTCTTTTATTAGTTTGGTGCCAAAGGTTGCTCTCAATGTCAAAGTTTGCAAGTGCATCTCGACTTAGAATACTAAAAGCAAGATACTTGAATAGAAGTTTTGATATCGACCCTGTAAATTACCTAGGTACCTCCTATTCAAAATTCAAAGTAAAACAAGTACGTAGGAAACAGTTGAATAACAACCTATTGCATAGATATATAAAATCATGCAACAGCTTCAATTATAACGTATCAGACTAACCGGTTTTAATCTGAATATCAAAATCTTACTATGAGTCAAACTCATCTGACAGGGTCCTGTGGGACAAATAAAAGTTTAAAGGGATGCTAATATAAGACTGACAGGAACCGTGAGTACCAGGGCTCTGCCAGGGGGTTTGTGTAAGTTCAAGATGAGCTTATGGAGTATAGGATATGGATGGTAGGGAGTCGGTACACCGAGTGGGTTAGGTAGAGACAAGCGAACAGGTAGGTAGGCAGTAGTCAGGAACAGGATCGATCTTCTGGAGCAGACGCCTGCCGGTTCTGCCCCAAATGCCGGAGGTGTGTGCAGGACAGGACTCTTGCAGGCCGTAGTAGTGGGGTCGTACGTAGGGGTAGACGGTGTCGAGGTTGCGCGCTCAGGCGCCGCAGCCAACCGACGGGCATATCAACTGGCTCGTCCGCCAATGGCGTAATATTCGCGGTAGATAGGTGGGAGCGTTCCGGACCGATCGTGCACCGTCGTTTCTCGGTGAGCCTGTAGTATCCGCTCGAGGTGAATCCAGGAGCGAGGAGAGCAGTACGGACGCGACTCTCGGGTCGGCCGGACTCTCCAGCCGCTCCAGTATTCCTGGTCCGGCTAAAGGGGGCGCGAGGATGGCTGAGTTCGTCGGAGTAGCTTCTTCATCACCTAATTCGGGTTCACGTTAACGCCCGCTCGTGTTTAATCGGGATCCATCGTCAGAATGACATCGCCAGCCGGGAAGCCGGCGACGATCGCCCAGAAGGCTCGTCGAAAGATCTCGCTACCCTGGTTTCGGCAGGGCTCCGTGGCTCCGCCGCATCCCGCCCTTGCACGACAGCACACCATTGATACCCCGGGATCCTTCCAGGCCCGACTACTACGTCGACAACCTTCCCTGTCCCAGGTATACCTCGTCGATGATGTCCACGTCGAGACGCTCTGCTAATTGCTGATCATATCGCCATTAATCTTCTTTCGCGTTATTATACGTCGAGCACACAGACCGTTCGCGTCTCGCTAGTCGAAAGGATTGTGCCTATGCGTGGGTGCGCGACTTTGCGATAAGCAGTTTATCACGCGACAAACTGCCATAAAATAGAACTGTCTTCTATTTTTTTTTTTTTTTTTTTTTTTTTTCCATTTATGTACAACCGGTATCTCTAGATACAAAAAGGTCCAGAAGTGCTACTATTGGCAAACCTACGTCTTTTATCTACGTAACGCTCGGATTTTCGATAGAAGAATCATTTCGGTGGTTGATTCCCACTTTTTTTTTCTGTTTATTTTTCCTCGAGTGCCGGAAGTGGAAGGGACTCGCCATGCAGCGACTGGCTGTCGAGAGGGTGATCGCTATCGAGCCAATGGAAATCGGACGACGCCTTTGAAATAAAACGTATATATATATATATATACACATCTGCACCAGTCATATCTATATCTTTCTACTCTTTTCAAAGAGTAGCCTCTGTCTGTCAGTCCATCTATGGCACAGTCTGTCCCTCGATTACCAGTACGGATTGGCAATTAAGATTTGATTTATTATCGCTAGTTTGCCAGTTGTACTTCCTTCTCAATCAATCCAGGTCTACACTTCCCACGGGAATACTCGCTTTTGCGAAAAACCCGGACCGGGACCCTGGCATAGTGACAAAATGGACGATCCTGATATCCTTTTAGCTGTCCGACAAAATTCTCTCTCTCTCTCTCGTCTTGTTCAAACTGTATAACGCGATACCTCAGCTCTTTTTTCTTTTCTTCATCTTTCGTCTCTCACTTTACTGAAACCTACCGACCGACACACTTGGCGAGTTCTCAAGTAACGAGGCCTCTTAGCTGCAACCCTCTTGCAAATGCTCTTTTCACGGATGGCGCTACACACGATACCCATTTCGCGTGGGAGTTACAAATTAGATTTGCACGAGAAACGAAACTTTTCTTGGACATTTTTATTATCAGGATGCCAGAAGTGTGCTTTATCGGGTATGCTTTATTATGCATTCTGGGATCTCCAGAATACATACATACATATACATATATATATATATATATATGTATTTATATATATATATATAGAAACGCATTGCTATGAATTTTCGATGAAATTCACTATCCCTGGGAATTTATATTACCACGTGTGAACGTTCGAAGAATGCATTAGTCGGCAATGCAGGAAATCGTGGTATCAGTTATGTGGATTTCCTTCGTCCTTGAGCGAGATAATAATACTTCGGTTTTATCCTGTTCTCGTTAGTTACTACGTGTACTTGAAGATTTTTCACAGCACGTACTTCAAGTCGTCTGTGCACCTATCGCTGCGCGCTGTTAGTTCTACAGTTTGCCACCAGGGTATCGAGTTTAATTTAAAAGGCAATCATGTCCAAGGCGTTAAATAATCCGACCGTTGAAATCACGTTATGATCGTTATTTACCATGGATTAATGAAAATCACCGTTACGTACTAAAGAAACAGATAGCACGTAAAACTTAGACGCATTAACTGTCAAATAATATTCTAAACGACATTTGGCGGTTTGGCCGTAAAGCCAAACTGTTTCTTTTGATATAACTTCAATTTTACCGATGAACTTGAATTAACGACGACACTACTGGATCATCCAATTGGCAATGGCGCACTAGGTATCATATTTATCAGTGTCCCCCCAGCGTCGTACAAATTCTATTCCTGTCGCAAAACTCGGATCTGAGAAAGAAAGGAAAAAAAAGTATCAGTTAAAATGCAAGGAGGATAAATTTGACTGACGCAATGCAACTTTATACCCAGACTTTATTAATGTGCATCATCTACATCTAAAGGAGGAGAATTTCATGATGCTTCTCTCCAGGGCTCCGGGAGAATGGAGAAAGTCACATGGTAGGATTCAGCTTTGAATTTTTGACAGCTCAGGGTCAATCTTACTATTTATATAATGGCTGACGTTGTTTACGCTATCTTTAAAAAAAAATACACTGGTGACCATCCTGACAACAAGATATTATATTACTTTATTTTTCATTTTCTCTTATCCACGTAATCATGATTATCAGGAAATGACATAACCTCAAATTTGATGTATCATTTTCAGTCGAGTTCTTGAAGTCCAGTTTATAATAAAGATCGCAATAGAGTCATTCATAGTAGCTGCCATTTCACCTTGTTTACCGTTTCCAAAAATAACTGAACTTCTCGCTATCTTTTACGAACGTGTATTATTGAGGAACCGTCAACGCGCTACATATAGACACATAGGCTTAGAATTATGTAGCCACGTGACTCTGGTTCAAGAGCGATTATATTGGAGTGAGATAAAGAGAGACAGAGAGCCGGTGGAGAAGTATCCCAATGTCGCGGTAGGTCGTTCGAAAAGGAGTGAAAAAAAAAGAATGTACGATGGTAATGCTTCTTAGACTTCTGACAAGTACGGGAGGTTTGCCATCCGTTTTATATACTTCATACTGATCTTATATATATATTTGGAAGTATATGATAAATTCGTATTTCTTGTTGTCACATTCTTTTCTCCTCTCGATGAATTCTGCATCGTTTGTCGGGGACCCTATTTAAACTCAGTGTTTACTGAAGTTTCAACTCAATCAGATCCATCGAGGCAAGAATAATATATTAGTCGCTCCGTCGGGCCGCAAATTCAAAGAGAATTTCCCGTCCGTGAGTATCGACCGGCTGCGGTGCGGTACGTTGCGGCCGCTCGTCCGATTTTACGTGTTACCGTAGGATCAGTTCGTCTTCTTGATATACTAATTTCAAATATCCCATCTATAATCTGGGTTTAAATAATTTTATTGAACACGATTATTTTTGTAAAATGAGATTTATTACATTTTTTCTTCCCCCCCTCCCTTCTTTTCCTCATCTTGTAGACGGGAGTGGCTGAGATGACGTGGGTAGTCGCTGATCACTCTGCTGCACCGGGATCTCATGAGCTGACTGTCACCAAAGGGCAGCAGGTTGAAGTTCTGGAGAACGGTAGTGGACATAGCGCTGGAGGAGAATGGACCCTGGTTCGACTTCCTCTAGCTCCGGGTCAGGCTGATCCACCTCCAGAAGGTCTTGTGCCTACGAGCGCACTAAAACAACCACCCACCACGTCCTGCAAAACGTCGCCGTCCAGGAAAGCACCGACGCAACCGAGCGTTGCTATTGCTCAACAGTCTGCTACCGCTGAGGATGCCGGTAAGTCGTACACCTTGAATCCTGGAGGAGTTTCTGATTCTGTTAGAAAAACTATAGTGTCCTTGTGTGCTTCCTACTTCGGACGTAGGTACGTACCCAGATAGACTGATGAAGGTAAATTTCAAAGCAACTTTATATCAATGCAGCATCATTTATATATCAATGCAACGAAAAACTTTGAATGACTTTATAGTGCAATCTTAATGATTCATGTGAAGTATCGAATTGCCTTCAGTGATAAAGTAAAATATTCGTTGATTTCCAGAATAACGACTCTTTCAATATGGACTTGAGTCGTGACGATCAAGTCAGTCTGCCTAGGTAGTTGTACACGGTCGAGCTAAGAACCGGACATTAAAAGATATATGAGGCGGAGAATGAGAGATGCCTGCGTTAAGCATGGATGACGACGATTACTCTTCCGGTAGCATGGCTGGTTAAAATCTTTAAGCTCGCAAGCAAAGTGAAAAAAATATTTGCGCTGGTCGATCATCTGAGAATAGAACCCACGATAAAACTCGTGCTGGGATCACAGGACTATTTAGGTCAAGATAATATAATTCTCAGGAACATATTAGGCTCTAGGGTTCGATTTTTTCGAACGGGTTGTGCCCAGAGCCAAGTGACATCACGGTAGCTCATGCAATCTCGCGTGAAAAAGTCTCCCTTGGAGTTAAGTAGGTGCTGCGTGTTCGCTATCTCAGGTAACACTGCGACGGTAGGTCTCAGGGTTCCGTGTACCTGGAGAACCTATGGGAACCTTCGTGGGTGGGTTTTAAGTCAAGTCATTGTAGAGGAGTTTCGCGGGTGGTGCTACGGACTGTGAAGAGCATGCGAATAAGTCTCGACAGGAAGTGTAGGGGTCGCACAGGATAGGATGAAACGGCACTTGCGCCGGCTCCTGCTGTTTCTACCTCTCTACCGTTGCCTACTTCTACGTGTACTCCAAGTCCGTACTCGATCAATACGCACCACCACGCGTCCTTGACCAATTCCCAGCCTCCGGCCGGCCGGCGAGCAGCGCGACCTATCACAATTCGTAGTCCCGGCGTGCACGTTACGCACGCTTCATATAAGGAGATGTAAGCTGTCATTGCCAACGGAGCAATTGCCGTAGGGATACCGAACAGTATTTTAACGTCGCGTTTGCCGTAGACGACGCTGCCACCACCACTCTCTTTTTCTCGTCGTCGTCGTCGTCGTCGCTCCATAACACGCGCCACGATCACTACGCTCTGATATAAATAACTCTCTTGCGAATTTTTCTATTGACGTTCCTTCGGACAGCCACCACCATCATCGTCATCACCATCGTCCGGCTGGCATCTTATCATAGCTCTGCTTATCTACCTACTCCTTTTGCAACGATCCTACATGGTGCAATGACTGATCCGGACTGACACCTTCCTCCAGTGTTTTCAGTCCACTTCCCACTGCTCTGCAAATTGACCAATGGGCCACGTTGTCTTAAAACTGCTCTGGGGTCCTGCCTATATTGTCTTGACGTTTCGCCATAGCTCCAGTCGACTCTTCCCACTTCCACGTGTCGATCGCCTGAGGTCTTTAACTAGATTTGGTACCAATGTCATTCATCATATATACATTGCCTTTCTAGGAAAACTATCATGACACATGGATTGTTTATGCTAATTTATTAAACATAGATACATTATGTAAATATTTGTACATGGGTCTGAGTAATAGGTACCAGGAAATCCCGTTTTTACTTGGACTTTCGATTCTCTCATTATTATTCTTTGATTAAAGGACCGTTGCGACCCACTTCACCGGCAGTAATTCCGTTCGTCCGCTCGTCCGCTCACCATTGTTATAACTCCGTGGTATAAGCAACTTATTTAATAATATTTATAACCGCGACACGTCTCGCTATCCCGGCTGGGCCTCCCGCCTCGTTTCCATCGCCGCTTCTACCGGCGCCGTTCTCCTCGATACGAAGTCAGTTCAGTTTATCACCAGCGGGCGACGCGTATAAGCCGCGAAAAAGTGATAAGAAAACCGCATTAGTTCCATAAAGGGAAATCACTTTAGGTTCGTTAGTGGTGCTTGTATTATATCCAGTGACCAATTTCTTTTGGGTCCATGATTTTTACTCAGACATGTGTCGACCATGGCTGAACGAGGCACCTCATCCAGAAGGACAATTTCTCTACCTGGTCCAGGTATTAGCATTTATTCTGTATCTTCAATTATCGGTCTGATCCTGGGGTCATTCGTTAAAACAATTTCAAGATCATTCGGGTATTCACGATCATTCCATTTCTTCTGTTGCGTCTTTCTCATACGGTCAGTCTCTTTGTATATAGACCTCCTGACTGTACCTCTGACACCTCGGGGTCATTCAAGGTTCGAACTCCACTAACCCTATCCTAGCAATCGACTAGCATCCCTCACTCAAAATACTGTGAAATTAATGAACACCTGATCAGGATTTAATTCTAATGTAAGATCGATTGCTTATTCACCGAACTTTTAAGTAAAGGCGCGTTGACCCGTGATCGCTATCTAGGCGCACCCTGATAACCTTTCTTTTTATGTCTTGCTATCTTCAAAGTGTACATTAACTCAGGTAACTCTTTTCACAGTTTTATTGTGCATATTGTATTATGCTATTTAATCATTTTTTTGTTATTTATTAAAAACCTTAAAAAAATTTATTTTCAACGAAATCACTTTGTAGCGCAACGATTTCGTATTTCGAAAGTGTCACGTGATACCACAACACTTTCAATCTCGTTATTAAAGATCTACGATTGCTCTCAGTGTAATTTCCAATGATATCGGAATATCCGACGTCACTTCAGCGCCAATCGAAAGGACCCTCTGGCCATTGAGAATGCTACGAAGTGGCCACATTTCCTTGCGCTCAACACACGCGATGGTGACTTTGACTACACGCGTGTTGCGATTTCATAAAAACCCGCCATATATAGAAAGAAGCTATTCCTTATATGTCGCAGTCTTAGCACCGCTTTCGGCATTACTTTTATATATTTACCAACCATAATTACCCCGTGATCTTTTATTTTGACATTTTTTGTTTAGAGGCTGACATACTATTCCAAATGATATCCTGGTACTTGAGAGATAGACACTGCCGTGAAAAAAAAAAGTTACTCTTGAATAAATTTAACGAGTGAAAATCGAATTCTCTATCTCAGATATAAATGCTGGAGAGACGCGCAATAGGATCACGAATTATTTAATAGCGGTGCCGAAACCAGAAGGAATTTCAGTGCTAAAAATGGCCCCGGTACCCGGCACATGCCCCACCCTATATACTGTCAGTTTAATCGGTCTTAACCCAGTGTTCCAATATTGGAACATTCGTAGACGTTGATCTGGCAAATTTCCAGGGTTACTTTTGATAATGCTGAATCTTCCCGCATTCATGGAAAAATATCCGCGAGTGTGGTAAATCTTCATTTTGTTTAATCCACTTTACTAAATTTTCATTAAGACCCCAATTACTCGATTTATTTCTTGTCCGTGTTTTTTTTTCTTCTCCCTAGTCTCGTCATAGCAGCGCCAATTCCTTTCTATTAGCTGGGGACATCACGGTAGCAAATAAATGCAGGCGCATCCTCACGATACACTCGATAATTTTATACGTCGCTACGACGACAGACGACGCCGAACTGATGCAATCCTGACGAGAGTCAATCGATCGGCTAGTGCATTATGAAAAACCGTGCCAAGTCCCCTTCCTCTACGAATGTCGTTCGTCGCCAGAAACAAAGTACGACGAGTTTTCGCATCGCAATCAAGAATTCAACCGGATCACGATTACTCTTCATCCGGTGACCTTGTGCTGACATCTCACGAAAAAAATAGGCCCCACGACCACGTACGCACGAGAATTAACGGCCTCGATCGTTCCCTCGGCTTCATCGGTTCACCATATGGTAGCAATGCAGTAGATCTCAGCTCACGTATTAAGCTCCTTTATATTTATGCACTAATTTTCTAGAGTCACTCTTGCTAGAGATACCGCCACGCGGGCTCTTTCTCAAGAGAAGAAAAGATCAAAGAGAATCATTCGCTGGTTTCAGCTTCTATTGATTCTACGCTCCAGAAGATACTTCATCTAGATATATGAATACTTCAGTGTGTTTATCTTGGCTTGAAAAGAAACAAAGAGTGAACACGGTAAAAGCACAGCCGAATTGTCAGTACCTAAAGGGAGAGCTCTTAAAATACTTTAGAACAATTGCCTCGGTCGCTGGAGAGATTCGTTGGCGTACACGATCCGGAGTTCCCTAATGGGTACTAGAAATTGAGCCCTTAGGCTGAAAGACATAAATTTGTTGAAAGGTCAAAGTGCGCGACTAACACTCAAAAGCTTTGATTTCGGTACAGCAAGGGAAGCGTCACTGCGAGCAAGTAGGTTTCTTGTTCAACGAACCCCTCGCATTTCTATTTCTCATTCATTCTTTTACCAGGCGCCGAGCAGAGTAACTATCGTCTTCCAACTGAGTATATGTCCCCAGAGGATTTTCCTCTTCCTGACGTGTCTCATCCGATCCAAAAATACAACTGCAGCCGACTTGACGTCAGGCATCCTCGAAGTTCCCGCTCTAATAGCGGCCTTAGCTCGGTGATATAGTAACTTGGAATCGAACCAGGGTAACAGCAGGGAGATCGAGGTCTATTTCCATCGTCCACTTAGAACAGACTCTTCTTCTCGCACTTAGTGCGCATAGAACGAGCGGCCCGCGAATATGCGGATCCTCAGGAGCGCTAAGAAGCGCAATTCACGCGGTTCCACGAGTACGTACTGCGTGCACTCATCTTCGCAAAATCCTCGTGGTGACTCATGGCCACCGCGAAGATCTTATCTCCACCTCCGGAGAGACAGGCTACGATGACGAGTTCCTTGAACATTATGCCGCACGAAACGCGAACTGGCCTAATCCCAACCGAGAAATCCGGAATTTGCGACTTGATCGAAGACCGCACAGTCGCGATTACAACTGGCAGCCCATATGGGCGTCGTAGGCGTAGCTCTTTAATTATTTTGTGACCCATTTTGTGAATTCGCGACTGCGACGTCGTACCCTACGTCCACATGCGTGACACCTCGTGGAAAGTTGTCAGAACGCGTTTAGGGCTATTTTTGTCGGATTCGCGCTGTACGCACGAGAAAATCGGTATGTATCAAGTGGTGTACGATGTTCTAGAAACCGTGGGAAGCGACGGAAGCGGATCGGCCAGTACCAGCTCACCTGGGAACAAAAGACGCGGTTTCAGCGGGTAAGTTTATATCGTGTAAATATAAGAAGACAGCTTTTTTTTTTGGTTATCTTACA
Organism: Calameuta pygmaea; assembly: GCA_031762395.1. Taxonomy (NCBI): domain Eukaryota; kingdom Metazoa; phylum Arthropoda; class Insecta; order Hymenoptera; family Cephidae; genus Calameuta; species Calameuta pygmaea. Next base: position 781,410 of record JASANN010000260.1, read on the forward strand.
TGCGGGAAGAAAAAGCTTATTCAGCTCTATTACGTTTCTGAATACCTTTTCACTATCGTAGTCTATGCAGTATTCACGTGTATTTTCTTACATGCATTAACGTTGGAATTTAATGATTACTAAAATTCGCAACGGTACTATTGTGACGTTGTAAAGTTAGCCTCGTCGTAACGTTAATGTACCTGTTTTGTCTGATTTCATTGTACAGCAAAACGAGACGATAACACTGGTTTAGTATCTTACGATAAGACTCAATGGAGTGCGCAAAGTTGTGCTTATCTGTTGCGTTCTATCGATACTAGCAATATCGATTACCAGCAATATCGATTACGTTTCTTATTTAATCGACACAATTTTTTCGCTGGTTCACTGTGTCTAAAAAACATAAGACCCTTTATACACGTGTTATACCTGTATAAATATTCTGAAAAAAAATCATAAAGCTCAATGAGCCAGTGATAGAATCTATAACTGATCGCGTGTGACAATTCATCCGAATCGTTCCTAAGAATTATCTGTACATATGTACCTGTTCATCCTCAGAAGAAAATGGCTGCCACCACCTCTTCGGAAGCTCAGCCAAGGAAAAGTCGAGAAATCCACAACGTCCGATCGTCCGCCGCCGCTCAAGAAAACCGGCTCGGACAAACGCTTCAAATTACCAAGCGGTGATAAATCTGGTAGAGCCGCCACCGAGGGCGAGGAGGAAGATGAGGTCGAATGCGAGGACGGCGAGGCTCCAGCGTTCCTGGAGCAGAACGGCGGCGAGGATGCCGAGGACGATCTCGAATTGCCACCACCCATGAAACCCATCACCGAGCCGATTCTCGTGGCATCTGGAAATGGTCCACCGGGCTCCACGATCCCGGACGAGTTGCCTGGGAAACGAGTGAGTATCCAAGTCAGGAAGAGCCTGGATATAGATCCCATCCGGTGCTAGAGAATACTCTCGCCAGAGGCGAAATACGAGATCACAGTACACTGTGAAATCTCATGTTACCCGCTCAGCACCGAACTTCCTGTCGATCTACATGTTTATGCGCGTGACAGCCGTTGCTATCCCCATGCACGAGGTAACCTGGCTAAAATCTACCAGTCAGGGTGTTTCAGTTGCCAGTGGCAGTCACTGCTTCATGATTAGAGGTTCCCCTACTCGTTTGATCGTAATCCTACTTGGCAGGCTTTGGCATTTGCATTCAGCGGGTTTATGACCGTCGATATAGTACGTAATAATTTGTCATAAAGCTGCCAGGAAGTAATGACGATCGGAGTCTGAATTATTAGTTACCTTTAAATGGTTTTAACCTATACAAGGCCGCGGTGGTCACTATAGTTGCCAGAAACAGATAACAGTATAGCGTGCAAGTAGATATTAATCACAGGAAAATATGCATGTTTGAGTAATGTCTGAGATACAATGTATTGACATATATAAGCCTATTTGTTTGCAATCTGTGCGGATTCATAGACCGATAGATACGTAGCGTTCAACGAATTATTTTTAGTCACTTCCATGAGTGATAGATCTGGATCATAACTACTTTAGTGACCAGCAACAAACTCGACGCCTCCTTGTGATCTATAGATTTCATATATATTGTATATAAATTTCGTGTAAAAAAAACTTAATTTCAAGGAGAAAATTCTTGGTCCTCTAAAGGTTAATATTTGCAGGTATCGGAGCGCTCTATGAAATCACTGGACGGTGCTGCGTCCGCTGATATTGCTGAAATCGAGCAAATTGTCAAGGAGAGTATGGTAAGCGTGTGATATTATTCGTTTACCCCAATGTAACCTGTTCCCTCTAATTATCTTATCGGTCGTTAGCAGTTACGCTTTGACAAAAATGAGTGTCACACCACTTAATTTTAAGTTCAGCTCCTGTATCCCACCTGTCACGCTATACACACCGAATGCCCTGTCAGCTTGTACATTCTCTTTTAATAAATGTTCACAGTGTGTATAGTGCTGTGCTTAATACGTGACACCGCGATACCTGATAAATAATTAAGCTCTGTCAATATCCCAATATCCAGGAACAGCATACCGAGAATCAGGAAAGACACAGCTTGATGAGGACACCAGGAAGGCCATCTACAGGGGCTGATGACGGTTATAGCGGTATCGGTGGATCAACTGGGGAGGATTATGATCTTGAGAGCGCTGCCCTGACTAAACGGCAATTCGTCATCAGGGAACTTGTGGAAACTGAAAGGGATTACGTAAACGATCTCAGGCAGATCGTCGAAGGCTACATGGCAGTAATGAGGGATCCTGACAGTGACATTCCCCTTCCTGAGGACCTACGAAGTGGTAAAGACAAGATGGTATTCGGTAACATTGAAGCGATCTACGAGTGGCACAGAGAGTAAGTTTCGTCCTCGTAACTATTTAAGAGAAAATTCTTTATAGCTGCGGTAATGTTTACACGGTTAAATTACCGATTGCGAATTGCTACTCGATCTTCTAGGAAATCGTTAATACGTTTGCTTTTACAGCTGCTTTCTGAAGGCTCTGGAACGCTGTCTAGAGCGACCGGAGGAGCTGGGTCCTCTTTTTAAGCGTTACGAGAGGAAGTTACACATGTACGTGGTATATTGTCAAAACAAACCCGTCTCCGAGTATATCGTGTCTGAGCACGTCGACACGTACTTCGAGGTAATATTCTGCAGGTCGCCGAACGCTCTTCGAAGTTAAATTATAACGTGTTTTCAATTGTCAACGGCCTGATTCATTGTTATATCCCAGGAACTGCGGCAAAAACTCGGTCACCGACTTCAAATATGCGATTTGCTCATAAAGCCCGTGCAGAGGATCACCAAGTATCAATTGTTGCTGCGCGAGGCGCTACGCCTGACCGAACGCACTCAGAGAATATCCGAAATCGAGGGACTCCGTGCAGCTGCTGACGTTATGCGGGTTATTCCCAAAGCAGCGAATGACATGATGGACGTCGGTCGATTGGAAGGTTTTGATGTTAGTATATTGACGATACAAAATCCTTGTGATTGTTCATCAACGTTTCAAATATTTTTATTTAATCGTCTACGACTACCAAATCATTGTTCACAGGGTAAAATAACGGCACAGGGTAAACTTCTGTTACACGGTCCACTGTTGGTATCTGAACTTGGTAGTATGCCAACGCGTGGTAGAGAATTACAGGTATTTCTATTCGAGCAGAACATCATCTTCAGCGAAGCTGTTGGCAAGAAGACACAGTTTACTAATCCTGCCTATATATACAAAGCTCATATCCAGGTGAGTGTTATTCGATCAACTGATTGGAAATTTACGTAAATTTCTCGAGGCGTTACGAACTGTCTCTTACTACTTCTTTTTCAATGCCACGACTGGCTTTATTATTTGATGCGATGAGAACTTTACAATGATATGTCTGTGTGTGACGTGCAGGTGAATAAAATGAGTCTAGAGGATTCGCCTGATGATCCAGAGAAGTTCGTGATCCGATCGACGGATCCGCATAAACCTGAGCTAGGATTTTCGTGCGCTGCGGTAGAGGAAAGTGGGACGCGCAAGCAGGAATGGGTGGATACAATTACTGCTATCCTGCAGACGCAGCGGGACTTCCTTAAGGCTATACAGTCCCCCATTGCCTACCAAAAGGAACTTACCAAAGACCCACTGTAAGCGTCTCTACCACTGAACTCACTGACTTCTTAACACTCAACCTGTGAATATTCGTTCCGACATATTTTTGTATATTTTATAAAGATACGAAAACTGTAAGCTAGATAACGGTAGTCGTTTCCCTCCCTTTTAAACTTAACTTGTGACCTGCGAAGTGAACCTTGACCTACTCCCTGAGCCTCCCCATCCCCTACCCTGTCTTATCTAATACACCCCCTTCACGAACCCCCTCTAGCTTCGGATTTTTCTCTTTATTATTGCTCTTTCACTTACTCTTGCTCCCTGAGCCTTTCACGTGTGCTAATCCGTTCCAATGTGCATATATATATACATACATATATATACACTAATAATACAAATATTAGGAGAGCTCAACGTGAGCGTATTGGTAATGAGAATCGATTATTAATAATTATAACAATAAAAATGTACGTTATATTTATAATAATTTTAATAACGTTTATAATGGCACTCGAGCAACAGGCAACAGTGTATGTACATAATACGTATTAATGGAAGAAGGAAACCACTATAATCGACTCGTGAGCGTAACATTTTGTTTAGAATAAATTGTAAAATGACCAAGAATGTGATTGTGATGCATCGTAATATCTCCCAGAGTCTGGACCTGCCCATCTGCCCTTAACGTACCTCGCACCCAACTAACAGCTTGTTTTTCTCTTATGATTTATCAAAAAAAAAAAAAAAAAGAACACAGTACTACAGATCAAGGTATTAAATCCCACTTGTTCCTAGCAACCATCTCTTTAATTGTCTCTAGCTACATCTTCCCAACTGTCTCTTTAAATGCTTGCAAAATAAAAACCGGATATATTATCCACCTCGTGAATAACGTTAACCATATGGAGATTGCTTTCATACCCCTAACACCTGACGTGCAAACCGCAATAATCGCATATCGTTTCCATGGCACGTTACACATACAGCATTCCTTTGCCCTGTACCCTGGATTCTAACGACCCTCGCTTCTTTCTATACAACGTCAAGCTTCTAGCTTCTTTATAAGTTCCTAAAATCGTAGAATCCCAATGCAATTGACATTTTTCTTTTGTTCATAATCATCATTCGTGTTATTGTTATCCTGGACATTGAGTCACGTCCAAAAAGTTATAATTTATTTGATACAAGAGAAACGCGCTTTTATTGAAACAAGAATGTCCAGCGTGTCAAGTACATACCTGTATGCTACGAGTGGAATTTTCTCACGGTTATCGTAGTACTGTGTTTGCCATTCATTTATGATTTGCTGGCGTACAGCCGCAGCGCAACACCTGAGCCAGTCATTCGAGCAGCCATTTCGGTACCACCGACGCTGACAGTGTCTGGGGCGGCGAATAAAGAACGAGGTGGACAGCGAAAGGGTCAACCTGTTCAACGATCGCACACCGGAGGACTGGACGGAACTCCACCTCGTACACCCAGCCCGACAAAGAGTAAACTAAACTTCCTCGAGGGATTTAGGAACACCCTACGGGCACGCTCGCCCGTTCGCACCAATTCCATCCCGGTGAGCAGACTGTTTTCTTAGAAAGAAAGAGAAAAGAGAGAGAGAGAGAGAGAGAGAGAGAGAGAGAGAGAGAGAGAAAGAGAAATGAAAATGAAATAAGTTTTAAGGAGATTGTGGAAGGGGATAGAATTATTAAGGAATAATATAAGACCTTCCTCCCGAATCGATATCCTAGGTTCTCTTATAGAATTCTTACTTGCAGCCAAGGGACACTTCCGCTTCTTCCTCTTGATGCCTGTCGCTATCCGCTCTCTATTGCATTGCCTTCTGTTGTTGCGATGACAAACCCTCGGTTTTCTATTGTTAGAAAGCAACAAGCGAAACACGATAGCAGAAAATGAGAAATACTGATTAAAAATACGAGCGAATGATACTATATGAGATACACAGTTATATCCACTTCTCAGTATACAAAGAGACAAAATGATAAAGTACAAAATGTGTATGATAATGTGTCTTGTGCGTTACTACCGTTTAAGATGGAGAATAAAGAGAAATATGTACTGTATTTAATGTACGGACTCCGTCGCGTCGGTACTAAACCAAAAATAGCACCTTGGGTGGTGGTCCTATTGTATTCTATTACTACTACTACTACTACTACCACTACTACTACTATACTACTACTACTACTACTACTACTATTTATTGCTACTTACCAAACTACTACTTTTACTACTACTACTACTAGTATTAATACCACTCTACGCTATACTACTGTTATCTATCAATGGGTGGTGAGCATGAAGTTCCGGTGCACGTGTGAGCACGTTGGACAATCGCATGAAGATGGGCGAGAGTGCGAACAAGGAAACAGGATTCCCTTTAAAACTGCGGATTCCTCAGGTCGCTCCAGGTGCTCGAGTAAGATTAGCAGCAGACTGGGGTAAGCTGCACGCTGGAGATGAGCTTGTTGTCTCTCATCTTGATGGTCCAGGACTGGTTGTCTCTCCTGTGGATGCTAAAGAGGAATTATGGATACCAGCCAGTCTCATTCCCAATTCCTCATTCAGTAGAGCATGGTCTTTCAGACCACGTAAGACTGATTCAGAGAAGAATGTTAGCAGTCCTCAAAAATTGCCAGAAGAAAAATTCTTACCTAAGATACTAAGCGCAGTTTCCCCAGTGAGGGCAATGGCTGGCGAAGTAGCTAGGCTCTCTGTGGAAGTGTCCCATGCAGAAGGGGCATCTATTGTTTGGAGAAAAGAGGGCGAAGATCGTAACGTTAAGCAAGATAACCGTTATCAGTTGCATCAAAATGCAGGATTTGTATATCTGGAGATAGCTCGTTGCAGACCCTCTGATTCTGGAGTGTACAATTGCAACGTTCAATCCGAGAAAGGTTCCTGTTCAGCTAAAATTACTCTCTGCGTAATGGGTTTGTAATTAATTACATTTGACTCTCTCACATCCTTTCATATTGATATTCATATCTAAGACTAGAATCTGATATTACAGGTGGCAATGGAAATACCTGGGCACGTGTTCTGGGAACATCAAAAATTGAAGTTGACTGGGAGAAACGAGAAGCAGGTCTTTGCAATCTTGAGTACAGAACAATACCATCACTAGAATGGATGCCCATAATGGATGAAGTAAAAACACCGCCAGCAATACTAGAACTATCACCAGGAGCTTCATACAGTTTTAGAGTAGTGGGAAGAAATGGAATTGCCACTTCACCGTCGGCTGTTGTCACTCTTCCACTGGACGAGGGTTCCAGCTGGGAAGCCGAACAATTCATTGGACGATATTTAGAGCTGGACGAGTTAGGCAAAGGAAGGTTTGCCGTTGTACGTCGTGCTAGGGACAGAGGGACAGGACAGGAAGTGGCTCTTAAACAGACACCACGTCACAAACAGTCCCGTTCGCTTACTCGCGCTGAATACGACTTACTGGCGTCTACACATCATGGTAATATCGTACGAGCATTTGCCCTTTTCGAGAATGCACCACAACCAGGGGTAGACACCATCATATTGGAATTGTAAGGATTCTTCCGTTGATGTATATTATATAATATAATAATAATAAGGATTCGTGCAAAGCCTTCATCGCTCTTATAACATTCTTTTCCAGAGTTCGAGGTCCAATGCTTTTTGCATACTTAAGTGAAAAGACTGAGTACACCGAAGCAATGGCCAGCAAATATGCAAGTCAATTGCTTTCAGCGCTGCAATGGTTGCATTACCGTCGCATTTATCATTTGGATTTAAAACCAGAAAATGTATTGGTAGACCAAGAGACTGGAGTAGTGAAGCTAGTAGACTTTGGCGAGGCTGTCAGAGGACCGGTTGATGAAGTTGTTCCTCCAGCTGATTTGGAATTTGCAGCTCCTGAATTGGTGCTTGGCAGACCGACCGGTTCTCACACTGATATGTGGGCTGCTGGTGTTTTTATTTATGTACTTTTAAGGTACGCAACATTTCAATGATGATAAACTGGTGTATGAAATGTTTTTATGATTTGTTTATTATTTTTCTCAGTGGTCTGTCGCCATTCCTGGACGATTCGGTCGAGGAAACGACCGCCAATATTTTGAAATGTGATTTTTGCTTTCCTGACGAATATTTTGAGACAATATCGAATGATGCAAAGGATCTTCTTGGGAGATTATTGTGTCTTCGTGGAGAAGATCGTGCTACTGCACAGACGTGCTTAGAATCCCCATGGTTTAAGGTATTGCTTTTGGATACAGTATATACTTTTTTAAATTTGACATTCTAAAATTACATAATTTACCAGTTTTTCATTGCTTTTAGGTACCAAAAGGTGCTACGATACCTTCGACTAGAATGGCAGCATTTACAGAGCGTCGTGCGCATTGCTCGAAATCGCATCAAGACCACAATGATAGTTTTTATTCTTAAAGTTACTTACTATTATTATATATTATATCTCATTGACAGTTTATAAGGAACACAAACAAACTTATCTGTAAATAAAAAGATGTATTTAAGTTTGTATATCATTCTTTTATTTCCCTATGCTTTCCCCTAGTCTATAGTATATTCGAAATGGATTCAAATTAAACGAGATTTATTTTCAAGTAACTGTTAATTATGAATACGCTACTACGAAGAAGAAAAACAAATCTAAATATCCACGATTTTTACTTAAAAAACTGAATTTTATCTGTCATCTTATCAGATGTTAGCTTTGCATGAATTCTTTGATAATTATTTTACCTGCCCTAATCATATTTAATGATGCGAGAATTTAGAAAAAGTGAAGAAAAGTAACAAGACGATGTCGAATTACATAAAATGCAGAAATTTGAATTTTCAAAATTGATATCTGCGTGGAAAGAGCGAAATGTTAAAAAATAAATATATATTTGAATTTGACAGCCGAAACATATTTGTTAAATTAATATAAGTTTAGTGCTTTCCAAATTATCATTTTCTAATATCAAATCGAATGATTAGGTTGTCAATTTACTAGTTCAGTTGCTGCTTCTCACAGGTTGCCTATCCTTTGATCTGAAGTTTCCGTAACAAGTGTTTAAGCGGGAACGGTTTGTAAACGATCCGCGACAAGCGATTCGGTCGTTATTCGCAGTTAAATTTTTGGTGCTGCTACGAAATTTTATTGAAAGTGCTAAATGTGTTGTTGAAGGAAATACCACGGGCACTGGGTGCTGGATTTGGATCAGAAAAAAGAGGTTTTAATAGGGTTGTATCCTTAGAACGTGATTATCGAGAGTAAAACATGGCCGAGAATGCTATTGAAAATTTGGAGGAGGATAACTCCGTAACGATGCTGGACGTTCTGCAAGAGGAGAATCAATTGGAAGAGGATGCTTATGCTGTACTTGGTGCATCCGATGATAAAAATTGTACCTTCAATAAGGTTAAACTTTATTTTCACCTAACCTCTTGTTACGCTTTACTTCAAAAACTATTCCCTTGATGTTTATTACGACGCGATGCGACCAAAGTTTACGGGTAAAACTTCGCCTCCATTATATTGCAAATTATGTTATTTTATTTACTCTTTTTTTTTTAGGGATATATAAGACAAGCTCTTTATGCTTGTAAGACCTGCTGCCCACAGAAAACACGTGCAGCTGTTTGTCTAGCTTGTAGTTTCCACTGTCATGAAGGACACGAACTTATTGAGCTTTACACTAAGAGACATTTTCGATGCGATTGCGGAAACTCCAAATTCGAAGATAAAAAATGCAGTCTAGATCCTGTATGATTTTTTGTTCAGTCAAATGCCCATATTGTTCCCCGATATGGATGGTTGTTTATTTATTTTAAATATCTTCAGGCCAAACCTGCAGCTAATGATGAGAACAAATACAATCAAAATTTTGATGGAGTTTATTGTATATGCTCCAGACCATATCCAGATCCAGAGGATGTTAATAATGACGAGATGCTACAATGTGTCCTTTGTGAAGATTGGTATCATTCCAAGGTAATGATTGAGAAATTAGATAGCAGTTGTATGTATTCAATATTTATTTATCCTATTTGTTTTTAGCATCTGGGTTGTACAGAAATTCCTGATTCTGACTCATATGGCGAAGTGATCTGTGCAGGTTGCATGAAAAAGCATTCCTTCTTATGGCATTACGCTTCCAAATATTCAGGTATCAAAATGAAAAACTCATCCTAAAAGAAAAGCTCTATTGATGATCGTTAGGTACAATCAAACTCTTATACTGTTCTAGCATCAAAAGCCACTAAAAATGATGCTTCTGAAAATAAAGAAGATAAAGTAGAGGTGGTAAAACTTCCTGAGGGATGCACCATGCCTGAAACAAATCTGCCTCATTCAGAAAGTGGTTGTTTCTGGACAGAGGGTTGGAGATCATCTCTCTGCACCTGTGAAAAATGCAAATTAGTGAGTTTCATTTCATTCCCTTCTACTTATTTATTTCGATAAAAAGGATAGCGTTACTTATTCTTACTATTACAGATGTACAAAGAGAATGAGCTGGAATTTCTTCTGGATCCTATGGATAGTGTTCAGGCCTACGAAGAAGCCGGGAAGGACAATAAACGGGAATCACAGTACGAAAGAGGCATGAAGGCTTTGGCCTCCTTGGACCATGTTCAACAGCTAACAGCAATCGAGGGCAAGTATAAATGTATTAATCTCCTTTATATTCGCGGCGTGCTTGGGAATCCGTATATCGAATCGTCGATTCTCATCTCCACCAATAGAGTACAACAACATGAAGGAACGCCTGAAACAATACCTGCAGAAATTTGCGGAAAACAAGAAGGTGGTACGCGAGGAAGATATAAAAGAATTCTTCTCAGAGATGGAGTCAAAGAAACGTCCAAAAGTTGTAATCCCAACTTTCTGCCGCTGAAGAGACCCAGGACCATGTCAGTATCTTGCATTGAAGCGTAAATTATATATGTTTTTATTCCGTATAACTAGATCGATAGATATTGAAGTTATTATGATATAATCTCACCATTGTAAAGAAATGCATATCCTATTTCTGCTAGATAACGTGATAAATAAAAGAGCAACATATTTGTATTATGCGTGATCTATTTATTACAGTTGGGAAGAATCGATACACTATAATCTCTTGTAGCACAGAGTGCTGTCATAATTACTTTTCAGCTCTGTACATATATATTATATTATGTTATTTATATTACTTAGTATCCATGAGACACATAAATAGCAACATCAAAAATGAACGACATTTGTTCTAGTATTAGTATCCTTGTGGTATATGAAATCTTCATACCCAGGACAAGAATCATATAAGTAACATTTAATAGAATTTCATGATATGTTATACAACACGTATTAGCGATTTTGCCCATTATTGGTCAACAACTTCATTACCATTTTTCAAATGACACTGTGTGTTTTCATTCAGCTGTAATGGTATTACCAATATCGGATCATTGTACTTGGGAATATTCGTATACAGAGACCAATTTTTTTCAATACAGTCAAAAATTCCTGCAAAAAATAAAGACCGTTATAAGAAAAATAATTATGATCAAAGCATATAAGACCCGAGTTGTATCTGCTTACCAACTGCAATTGTTTTGACATAGTCGTCTGGTCCAATCTCTTGAAATACTCTATATTCATTGTCAGTTTGATCACTTAAAATATCAATGACATCTTCACGTGTTTTTGGCGATGCGTGTCGACATATCGCTGCCATTCTATGCTCGCTACTGGGTATTATCAAACCATTCACTTCCGGTACCTTTAATCGCAAGTATCTACCAAAAGGAAAAATTTTAGGTACGGTAATCTGCTTATACAATTCACTTGCAGAAGGTGATGATTTGAAGCTGTAAGACTTACTTGTTACAATGGAATATATTCTCTCCAGGACTTGCTGTCAGGATACTCAGTTGCGATTGGGTCGCGTCAGGCTCTACTGGACCCACTTCAGCATTATGAAACATGCGATCACCTTCTTGTGTCAAAAAAGTCATATTCACAGAAAATCCTTCAGCAGCACCACACCCTTCATTCCTCAGGGCTTGTTGAGCCTGGACAAAATTTTCCACGCCAAGTAATGACCTGGCCAAGAAGTACCTGGCTGAAGTAGCAAGAAACTTTCCATAACTTTGTGATCAGGATCGTAAATTATAAACAATAACAATCTAAAGACTCACGTGTCTTGCCAGAACGTAATTTATTGGCACTTAGTGTATTCACAGTGTATACAAGACCATGGTGATTGTAGCCCATGGTGTAACCAGGCAAGAAACCAGCATAGCTTAATGAAGTGAACTTTTCTTCTCTTAAACCAGGTTCTATAACGTGAGCGCTCACGAGATACCAATGATTAAGAGTCTCTGATAAGGCATCCTCCGTATGTCCCAAAATCTCCTGAAATCGTTTCAGTCGTAAAATAATAAAAAATTACAGAAACATAAATACTTGACGAACCTGGCCAGGCTGATTACAAATCACAGTAGAACAGCCTACAGGTTGAGGATTACCCTGAGTTCCTTCAACCACATTAGGCACTATGTCATCTAGATGCATGAGAAATAACTGGAATAAAAGAAATATATAATCATTTCAGATAATCATTTTCACAAAGCATTTACATTAACCTGGTCGTCTTAAGATACGGCTACTGCGTAATACAAGACAATCTCCATTCTTAGACTCTCATAGTTTCATTCGGTCGCGCTAGGAATGTACAATTATCTTACCACAAGGTCTCTAAATGATTCAATAACCCCGTGTCGAACTCCTCAGGGTTATCACGTGCATAATCATTATTGAAATTCAATGCACATCAGAGATCATCACTGTTTTCTATATAAAATTCTAAGTCCCAGGATACACGTTAATACTTGCTTAGAAATTTCAATTCTGAAAGTTCTAACTACTATCTAATAAGTATATAGCGAGACTTTATATGAACCTTATGAAAGGGTATCTTTGCACCATCCGCAGTTCCCTGTATCTCTCTGACATACTGTGGAAATTGTTTGGTCACGCAGTCTAATGTCTCCTCGTAGACGTTTCGTCCCTCCTGGGTCTCGTAAAGCGGCAAGCTGGTTTCATTAAGCGGTCGATATATATTCACATAATTGTGAATCAGACCAGAGAATGTGCGTCCCTGAAAATGGAGAGTTCTCGATCAAGAATCAAGCTTGACGTTGATAATGAATATGCCATAAAATTATGCCAATTTCATACATATAGTATTCTTAATGACAATTAAAAAGCTATCTTCTTAGACTTTTCAATTGCTCCATCAATATTTCCAGTCACAAGTGGTACTTCACACGTCAATAAATATATTCTGAGGTATTACATACGTTTATGTCATAATCATTTCTTCCTAATGTATTCATGATAACATACCGACCGTCATTTTCTTCATCCGAGTTGAAAAACTATTCATGCGTTTAAAATCAAGACCCAACAAACACAAAGTAATATTAGCATATCAGCAACGTTAAAATTCACTACTCGGCGATGCAAGAGTTACTTGCATCAGGTGTTTTCGAAACTATCACATAGTTGAGCAGTACATTTTAAGATTGCTGATATGTAACTGGTTACTTTGCGGTTTTTTGAGATACATAGCTTTTGGCTAGTCCCTATACTACTATAAAGTGAGTACAAAGTATCAACCGTCTGAAGTTACAAAGACCGAACGATTCGAGATGCTTTTTGACCGATTTTCTCGATCGGCTGTCATTGATAAAACTGCAATAAATTCGGCTATTGATAACATCATTTCCGTTCATCATATTCATAGGTAATGCAGGTCGATTCGTGTATCCGGTATTGTCATACAGCTAGGCGATTGTCGGTTTATGTTAAATTAATTTCAACGAAACGTAACTGAGGTTCATTAGATTACTCACTTCATAAACAACGTGACGATAATTACGTCGTTGTCAATTATGTAAATTACAAAAAAAGAAAAGGAAGAAAAAAAACAACGCGGGACTCCTGTAACCGCGACATTTCGTAATATAATTGATTTCAGTCCCACAGATTGGATGCAGTGTGGCAGTTTGGCGAAAAAAAAAGTCAGTATATATATTCATTGATATTTTTTTTCTTTAACCTGAAGTCAAACAAGATAATTAACGATAGCCATAGCTCCAAGTATTTCTTTATTGTCTTTTTTTTTTTCACGCGAATTATCCGCAGGTTTATCAATACGATTGCTTATCGTCTATCGCAATGCCTAAGATCAGGTAAGAATAAACGAAATTTTCTCCAAGTGTCATGGAACTGATTGAACTTGATTTCAGCGATAGTCATAATTGATATTCGGACAAAAACATAATAGGCTACTTCACCACAAAACACAATATCAGATGTAACGCATATGTTAGTTTGAATTTCTCATTTACGTTTAAAACGTCAATGTGACAACGCTGTATATCGACGTTATCTATATAATACGAAATTCCACCTTACATAAACGTTACATGCGATATTGTGTTTGCTAGAACGTTTATACATAATCGTTAACGACATTTAAATAGTAAGAAATTATAATCAGTAATAATCTTAAATATTTTTCTTCTAATGATATAGTTATTACGCACTTTATCAAGCACTGCCATGTTTGAATAAATATATTTATAATCTACTAAGACGTATAATCTAATAAATTACGTTCAATAAAGGTAATTACTGACAAGCCTCGAAAAAATCTTTTGCACGACATTAATTATCTTACATTACGCATATCAACAGAGTAATTAGTCAAATTTTTGCAAACTCAATTTATCGCTGATTTTGATAACAAAACTGCATTTTGACTGCTTACAAAATAATATAGTCACCAACCCACGTGCATGATTAATTAACTGTATTTCGCGAGGTTAATAAATTTTTTAGCGAAACATATAAATCATTAAAACAGTCTGATCACTGAAGCTGATAGCTACGGAGATTTGGCATCGTTACGAAAAAAAATAATATTTCTAAATTAGAATATCAAACGGAATCGATGCTAATACGAAGAAATAACTGAGCAGTGTACATATATTGTGACGTATGAAAAACCGGTGGCACGTATAGATGTATATATGAGCGAGGAAACGTTCTAAACAATAACCTTGAATAATTGCATAACAATCATAAATAATCTTGCGCTCTAACGAGGAAAAGCATAAATGTACCACTAACGATTTTATCGGCGACAATTCTACCTTTAATGGCATCTTATACATCAATTATCTGATCTATTACTTACGATATCAAAACCAATCTCATAATGAGTTCCTCTCGTATGTATTACAGGAATGGCGTTTCTTCTGCCGATTCCTTCTTCTACCTTGCTAGCCATTTTTATTTATCCTCGCTCCCCCGTCCTGTCTCAGATAAGAACTGTAGCCACGAAGCTTCACCTGTAAGATGCGCCAAATTCAAAATGTTCTTATCAAAATTTTCACTGGCGAATCGACAGATGCGTCCGGGGAATATTAATAAGACTAATATGTCATTCTATATATTCCTAGTCGCTATCGTTTACGTTAAAACAAGGTCTTTTGTTATCTATCAGAAAATGTGGGACATGTAATCGTCCGAGATATATATATATATATATATATATATTTATTTAATAATATCAAATCATCGACTTAGAGGATTTTTAGTAACGGATGTATTTGGTGTTAAATCTTTTTATCTAAATAATAGAGAAATATTAAATTGCAACAGTACCGATCTTTCCTCACGTTTAAACTGCGAAGAGCAACGCGCGACTAAACGAACCACGAAGTACCTGACTATGTGGAAGACTAAACTACCTCTTATCGACTGACTCGGCTGCAGGCTTGCGTGTCATATAAAAATTCTATTAGGAATGGCTCGACCGCCGTAACCTTGGAAAATTACGAAGACTCGATGGATAAAAGTGTCCTATTAGGGACAAATACCGAATTGTGAAATTACTGAGCAATTGCAATTTATCATTAGAGTGGAAACTGTACTATAAGAACATCGTTCGCCATTCTTCATGTTAATTTCTTATTTATTTTATTCTTGGTTAAATCAAGTTAAGCCGGCTGACCGTTATTCCTGTTTTACTACTTGGAACGCCGTTGTGGATGTTACGTGTCTGACTTACTCTATACTTAAATCACTTTAAATAATCTAAACTTTGCTTATATCACGAGGACGATCCTTAATTGATATTTCAAATGCTTCTTTTTTATGCTTTCTAATTCATTAGGGTGTCCCATAAGTTTTTTTTCCTTTTTTTAATATGAAATGAATACAAGTTAGAAAGAAACTTATGGGACACCCTAATATATACGTATGTATACACACGCACATATGTATATGTATACATTAATAATTTCCTGTGGCTTCACGCTGCAAATTTAAATCGTGGATTTATTAGTTTCACAAATTTTTTGTAAACGCTCCTATCAGACAGATAAATTATTTTGCTTAGTCCATTACAGTTCTAAAATCAATATCGACGCGTTCGTAAACGGTGATGAGCCTTATGTTT
The DNA here is from genome assembly GCA_031762395.1 of Calameuta pygmaea. Lineage (NCBI taxonomy): Eukaryota > Metazoa > Arthropoda > Insecta > Hymenoptera > Cephidae > Calameuta > Calameuta pygmaea. The sequence goes on from JASANN010000260.1 coordinate 797,540, forward strand.
CATAGATTTACAGTGAAAATTATGTTATTAGGACTTTGCTTGTTACGACGAATCGCCTATTGCTTCCTACTTGCCCCCTGAAGTTTGGTTGCCATACAAATTGGTATGGATTTTCATTTTGCTCATTACGTAATGAAATTAGCACGGGTCATACATCATATCAATATAAATAGAAAGAGCTCATATATCAAAAGTGAATTTACACGTTATTTAACTGTAACTCTTATCAAGCAAACTGATTCTACGTATATCCCGTCGAGAATAACACGACCTAACAAAATGACAAAGCAATACTAACAATAAGAATTCTTAGTGAATCCAGCTAGAAAATTTATAGATGCTCAATGAAAACAAAGGACAATGATATTTTATTCCCATATACGGTCATGTCAATTAAAATCAATCGATACGGGTACCTGAAAAAAATTAATGTGCCGCCAATCGTTAGAACACTTTGGTATTAGTAGGTAGTTCGATATAAGCATGTTTACTTAAAAGTAACTTTTTTTTTAAATTCCCAAGCAAACAAAAGGACAAAAGTATTTCTCGCACGATGATCGTGAACGTTGCGTGTATAAAGATTAATTATAAAAATGTCTTTCAGGAAAAGACATTGTAACGAGCAGACCTTACTGGTATTATTGTACACGCGTTTCATTCGAAATGGCATTGGCCCCCTTTATACATACATAGAGACTCGGAAAAATGCTAAAGTCTGTCACTAAGGAATTGAAAGAAAAAAAAACCGTTGTATCGTATACATATTACTGTTAATTGAATGTGAAATCTGTTAATTAGTGTAATTTAATTACTGATCGGTATGAATTTAAAATTAACGAATAAACGATAACGATTCGTCGTCCTCCCATGTTCAATATTTGATTTTATTTCCTTCAAGGTTTATATCAGCATTCTTTGAGCACATATAGGAAATTCACTATTTAATTATTTCGCAAATATAGTGTATGATGATTTTTCTTTATTCTTCCAAGATAAGGCTTCGCGATTCGTTCTTTAATCCATTCACGTTAACAAAATTAAAGGATTATTCGTGTGGCTTCTAAAAAAAAAAAAAGGAGGTCGCGACTCGAGTATATCGATTCGTCGATAATCCAAAAAAAAATTTAAAGATACAAAAATATATATAACTATAAATCGATATAATTAATGATAAATCAATGGGTAGGGAAATAAATTTAAATATCGTTCATAGAATTTTGCCTTTCTCTTTATTTATTCCGTCTTGTGCAATTTCACTTCGAGAATCGATATCTCGTTATATCGTATAGATATATGATAGAAATAATATTAAATATTACTTAATTCGTATTACTATGACTAAACGTAACCTTAAGGCTCCTTTATATTTTACAAGGCTCCAATTATTCACCTATCACCTTTATCTTCGTAGTGTACCAATATTTGTTGTTATTATTATTAGCATTATTACTTACGGAATCTCAATGTTAATAGGATTCGCTTGAGAATACTTTTAAAAAAAAGTGGCGCGAAATATTTTTTTAAATTTGTATCATATTTGTTCACTTCTTTTTTTTTTTTAATTTTTCTTAACCGAACACGTCATTTATGTCGTCATTTCGTCGACGCGCTTAGAAAAACGGCTTAACGTCCGTTTTTTTTAAATATCTTTTTCTATACACATAATACATAGGATAGAAGGATAGAAGCTAATTTAAAATATTTTACAATACCGTTGTACTGGACGCGGCTTAAAGAGTTTCGTAGACACCTATGGAATATATGATTCTAATCTTCTAATTACCGGATACATAATGCGTGTCGTTAGGAATCGCTATGCAATATAAATTGGTATATCTCTTGATATATCACAGCCATATGACTTCTTAAAGACGAATTTTTTTTTTCTTTCTTCATCCATTACAGTATCCCGTGAGCGCGTACTACATGTTCCATCGGATAATCGGTACGACATAATTACATCGCAAGTAATTTACATTCCATCACCCAACTGACTTACAGTGTATAATTAATAAAAACCTTATTATGGACAGTGGATACAATATGGTTTGATAGTGTTGATTTTCATGTTTTTTCAAAATAAAAAAAATTTTTTTGTAAACACAACGACGTATTGTTAACGACAGACCGTATATAATTATATCTAATTGGTACAATAAGTTTCATTGGAAACGTCACCAAAGCAATTTAGAGATGACGATTAGAAAAGATATCGTACATACAATAGTATAGAGGTTGCGAATTAGGCAGCTGTCAATTATATTTGTTATTATAATATTTATGTATTATAAATTTCATTCTTCTATTGTTGTTTCTCATTTGCGTAATTTCATGGGAAAACGGTATTGATTATACAGAGATAACAAATTGGAACATAAACACTTCCATATGTTCCGTGCTGTAGGACCAAACATATGGTATTAATCAATCCTGACCAGAGATAAATCCCTGTGAGGATAACAATAGAGCGACCATCTTGTTATCGAGTGAACTTCATATTATTTTATAAGCGCAATATAAAATTGGCTTTACGAAAAAACAATCCTGCCGTAAATGAAAATTGTATTGTTAATCAAAAAATGGCCCAATTTACGATATGTTTGAAAGTTCTTCTTTCGCGCATTTTATTCTTTCTTTATTCGTATGTTGCATTGATTCTACATATATACATATTGGCGTAGAGTCGATCGGTATTTGATATTTTTTTTTTTTAACGTAACGTGCAATTTAACTTTTTACAGAATCTCGCTTGAATTGCTACTGGACAGAAGTTTCAAGGATGAATGGAGAATTTGGTTGATTCAGATTCTAATAGTGTTAATTAATTATAATTAAAAGTTTATGAGAACAATATGCAAATAGTGCCGTTTATGAGAGCGAAGGATACACGAGACGAACGAGAAAGATTAACGATTCGAATTGCTCGTGGATTCTTTTTCTTTTATTAAGCCAACAATAATATGTTACATCTCGGTGTGAGGTATCGCAAAATTTACACTGCTTCGTCGCGTTACAACAAGACGTGGATTTTGAATTCGAGCCATCTAATTCATCCTAATCACGTTAGGGCCGTTTACTCGCTTTTTATACTCTTTTTTGTAATCCGATAAAAATAGGGGGTCCATTACGTTAATGGGTATTATCGCGTTTCGAGTAGGCGGCCCGTGGATGAATCTTGGGCGCGTGGCTCGCTTATAAGAAAAAAGAGAAAGAGATTAAAAGGAAAAAGAAAGAAAAGATCAAGTGGACGGCAACAAATAGAAAAGGTTCAAGATAAGAGATATAAGCACACGTTCGACCCGCAAATGATTCTCAACTATAGAGATTTTGTCGTTTTGAATTTTTTATCTTTAAGGACCCCTGGAAAAGTCAGGAATGCTGAATTTTTCACGTCTCTTAAGATCTGTCATTCTAAAGTACCTCCTGCACTTTTACTGCTCTTTTCATGTAATTTTTATATTAAACGTGATCAGCTTAATGGTTCGCGTCATAATTCATTGAATAAATAAGTCAATTAAGGGAGGCTGAAGAAAAAAAAAGAACAAATAAATGATAAAACCGAAGGAACGTGAAGAATCTCTCGTACGCGTATTTAAAAACATCCATTTGATGACATTTGGGTTCGATCGCACATTTTGTTATAAAAACATTGGATTACGATTGATATTGGAAATCTTGCTCTCTTCGTAAAACAAAAAAAAAAATAGAGAGAATACGATTCTCAAGAATTTTAATGTCCTCTAATCTTCCTCTTTTCTTGTCATATTTTTCTTTGGAAAATATGTAATTTTTCATAAAGTAAAATTGGGCTGCCTTGTTAACACTGATCTTTAAACACAACAAAAGCGTTCGTTTCAGTCTTGTATGTGATCCTATACTCTTGCGGATTTTGGGACCTGGTTAGTAAACTCGATGAGAGAAGGTCGTTAGCAACCTCTTCATCGGAGACAGAACCAATCCGCACTGTTCCAAGAGACCTTTAATCAACTGTGACTGTCTCAATACACCCCCTTGCTTTAATTGTGTATGTCCATCTCTGTTCTGCTTCTGTTTATTAACTCAGTCCTTGTCGCAAGCTGCCGTGTGCTTTGCTCTCTGGGCTGCTATTCTCTGGCTACGACGTAATGTGCGCGGTGGAGATTCCGTGTCGCTTTCCTCTTCGGAATCAGAATTATCCATGGAACTCTTACCTGCGTATCGCCAGCTGGCTATGGCGCCATCCCACTGTAAAGTAATAAATAACTTGACCTTAATGAATAGTTATTTCTTCATTTCTAATCACTGGACATAACGATACTTACCGACGTGGAGACAATTTCTTGACGGAACGGATGCCAGCTAACATCGCGTACGCACCCTCTGTGGCCGCTTAACGAACTTACTATCCTTCCGGTCAGAACGTCATAGACTATTTAACAAACAAAAAAAATATACGATCCTTTGAAAAATCTAAGTGCGATGCTATTCTTTTGTTCTCGTATCCTCAAGTCATGTCGGAATCGTATTTTAATAAATATCTTGAAATTCTCCAGTTATTTATGCACCTTGGGAAACGAATGTGCTCTTTACATTTTAAATGAACTCACTGACATATCGATCTTGAGTAAGAGATAGAAAAGTAACTACAAGGCCAAATACAATCAGTCCCATTAATTGCACTGAAGACAAGTGCACTGAACTGCAATACTTTCTATCGCTCTCAAGGACGGTAACGATTATTAATATTTTGTAATACTAATCAAGTCAAACAGGAATCACTTCTGGTTAATTATTACAACATATCTGCGGCTTACGAAGTTACAGTAACAGGTACGTTCTTTAATATAATGACTTACTTATGACTCGTCCAGATGCACATCCCGTATATATGTATCGCTGCCCAGTTGTGGCGGCAGGAGAAAAGTGACACCGAATTAAAGTTTGCAGAACAGAGTGGCCGCGGTAGGTCATGATACTCGTGTCACCCTCTAACATATTTCTTGCTCTGTATACTAATGTAAAAATATATAAAAATCAAAGTAATTAAGATTTCATTTTTCTATGTCATCGCGAGAGGAATATTATGTTAAATACTTACAGCGTTTAGGTACGCGTTGCCATCTATAATCCCAATTCTGATTTGTTACGGCTTTACGAGTATTTTGCTCAGCATTCTGATCCGAAAAGGCTCGAACATCCCATAACTTGATTGTTTGATCTTTACTATTAGTCACTAAATGTCTGCCATCTCCTCGTGGATCAATATACGTAATACCGTCCATATGTCCCGCAAGAACGCCCACTGGATGTGGATCAGTTTCACTTAATGTTCGTCTGTCCCAAACCTTAATGTATCAAGAGATTACTACAACTTGCTATAAATATAAAGGTAATCGATAATTATTACTGAATCTAAGATTCATTCAATACCTTGCACAATCCATCATCTCCTGCACTGTACAAAATTTGTGATGTATTATCGGCAAAGGCAACTGTATTTACATCGTCATCGTGACCCTCAATCTGAAATTATAGAAAATTGCTAAAAGGGGATAATTTTGTATCGATTGTTACTATATTTTACACGAACCCTGAGAGCACGCTGATGGCATTCGCGATCGTATACATAAAGAAAGCCATCGTTAGCACCACCGAGAATTTCACGACCGTCGCTTGAGAAGACTAGAGAGAATATACAAAATCTCCGATCTTCCGGACACAACGACAAAGACTCTTGATTGCTGGAGTCTCCGTAAACAGGACACAGATACACTAAAACAAAATGATGATTTTAAAAAACTAATTTCGCAGAGCTCTTCTTAAGATAAGATAAGAACAGCACAAAGGTGCGTCACAATTTGCATATGCAGTTCTAACGTAACGTATAATACTCACGACATTCTGACCAACTGGAATAAACAATGTAATTTCCGTCTGGACTGAACGCTGTGTCTAAAATACTCCACCCAACGTCACGAGCTGAGATCTTTTTAAACTCCAGAAAATTTCCGTTATGCGTGTGATACAGGCGTAAACATCTGTCTAATAATTTATATGGATTTATATATGTGCGATGTTTATTGGTATCCTTCATGAAGCATGGAAAATTATATTTCTGTCGTACCTTGACTGGCAGTGAGAAAGAATCTTCCGTCTTTAGAATAGGAACCACAGAATGCTTTACTGTTATATTTTGCTACTTGATACATCTTATTTGGCAAAAAACTGCTAGTTATTCTGCATTTCTGGCCTGCACTGAAACCAGGACCAAGAGCTCGCTTCTGGATCATGGAGGTTACTGATACATTTGTGGGTCCACTGCGATCCTCAACTAGCCCACATGCTTGTTTGGTCGCCAGGCTTATTTCACTTCTCTAGGGAAAATATGTAATATTAAGAGGTGACCGTATCACTAACTTCATATAATGTCATATTTTACTTACATCAAGTCTCGATGTGTTTGGTGGAGAAGTAATACGTGGAGGCTGCGAATTGGCAGCATACTCCTCGTCTGAATCTTCATGGTCCGAGGATACAATGTGTACCTGCCCGCTGCAATAGAAATATTATTATGATTTTCTTAATTTAATATGATTGATATTTGTATAACATCGATTTTTAATTTATCTTGTATACCTAAACAATTGGCCCATGCTTTATTTGTGATTCTTTCCTAGCACTCTAACAAATTAAGGAAAAGTTTTTTAATTTATCATATAAGGATCACATGAAATTTGGATTTGTGAATAATCCTATATAACTATTTCTCTCCATTATTGACTAACTTATTTTGCTGATAAATAAGATACTATATCCTGGTCGATAATTGTGTCACTCATGTTCCCAATACAATTTTTTTTCTCTATTTAAAATTTCTTTAATCTTAATTAAAAATTTCCTAGCACAAATAAAATTAGTGCAAATGTACTTAGGTTTCTAGAAAAACATTACTTATTATATTATTATCAGTAATCACAATGCAAAACATGCTGAGACTGCTAAAAATTCTTATCTAGCCGAGACTTCTATTTGCAGGAGTATATATACATTGTATATACTTATTATGATGTAAACTATGATTTGTCAAACTTATTTAATTTGCACAGCTGTTACGTAAAGTTAATTACAAAAAATATAGTAATTTCGTTGACAATAAAGACAGAAATCCATTATAGCGATAACTATACTGAGGCAATTAAAAAAAACTGATTTTACATATTAAAACTCCATCTCTTAGTCAATCCAGTTATGAAAGATACCAAAAGGCAAATACTATCATATGACCCATTTCAAAGAAGATAATTTTTTACATAGTCAATATATACAGTAACATAATAATAATATACTCATCAGAAACATAATATTCAATAACAGAATCGGGATAACAATAACTGTCCCTAATATGAAACATTTAAGTTCATTAAAAAAAAAAAATGAAATTATACCAAATCTGTCCTTTTCAGGAATTGCAAAATTGAAAGGTAAGTAACTGCGTTATAACACTATGTTGCGTTAAAAAAAAGTGAGGTTATGATCATGACATCTTGTGCTCCAATAGACCGATCAAATTTGATTTTAGATTATAATTTTTTCTGAAATAATAAATATTTCACATGGATTAATAGAAATATGACACGGCGATAATAGATAATATATAACACGAAACGAGGTGGAATGCAAAATAAAAAAAGTAATAAAGGTTAGAACGTCGGCGGAGAGATGAGAGCTTTTGACGTAAAATAATAATTGGCCAACCTTCGTATTAAGTATTGTAAAACCGCAGCAAGGCCTGGGTCCTGGTCGAAATCCATACCACGTGAATTGATGCCTCCCATGCAGACGGGTAAATTGATAAAATACTATATTATAAAGGGAACGAGAGTGAGAAGATATACTAGACACACTGTAATTCCAAGTGCGCCCACTTTTGGTTCATGAAACGCAATCGCCGCGGAATTGAAAAACAAAACTTTACAAGTGTTTTTGCCCACTGCGCAACATTCGGCAACGTAATGAAAATATAAATAACACTCGATAGAATCAACAGACACGTATTACACCCGTCATGCGATAATCAAATCTGCGCTAGGATCGCTGACCAATTGTTTCTCGATGGGCTTGCAGTTACGAACTTTTAGCTGGCAAACCTGTCAGAAATGCGCATTACTGCAACCGCGCTCGTCGGAATCGATTGTCGTTGATATTTACCTACACATTTCGTACGACCACCACGTCAAAACTTTAAGGCGGATTCGCAGATCTACAATAGTCGCCGATTTTTACCAATGTCCAATTGCAATTAATAATAGTGGCGTCCCTGAAAATTCTCACCAGGATTGGTCTGGTTCACGCTCGCGCGTCTGACCTAGGGTATGTTCCAAAATCTTACTCTTGCACTCTCGAGTATCAGTCTGTCTTTGTCGAACGCTGACATGCGTAAAGAAACGCAGAATGATAAGCTAGTTTACGAGAGTAGGTTTCGGAACACACCCCTGGACGATTTAATGGATAAACTCTATAAATTCGAAAATTCCTTGATCTACGATGCATAAAAATGCAAGATTTGTGTGTATGGGATATTATTAATGTATAATGCCCCAGCGCGAATCTAATCAATTTTTTAATTAAAGTTTTCAGTATGAGAGAACGTTTAGCTAGAGAGAACGTTTCATAATTCAATGGCATCCAATTTGTTGGGTCTGTTGCCAGGAACATTGAACGTCAAAATGGAGCCTATTTTTAAAGTGCATTCCATTCTGAATGATTTAAAGTGCAAAGAAAATTGCATGATGTGTCATAACCTGAGCTCAATAGAACTTAACTTCTCCGTGTGATCGTTGTCGAAGATCGTACTAGATGGATTCGTAGTATTCTGGTGAAGCGCATGCTTAAAGAAGCTTGTCCCTCCTCAGATATACGAATTTAGTCATTGTTATGGAAAGATAAGACCTGGCCATAAAAGATTTTTCTTATACACTTGGAGTCGTCTGCAGAAGGAAAAATGTCAACGATCAGTCGCAGCGCTCCCTTTTGCAATTATTTTAGCCTTCATTTATCTTTCGCCTAACTTCTCTTTGATGCGTATGACAATCAAGAAACACATCACACGTTGAATAAATTTCAATGCGAAGAGCGTCTCGCCATTAGCTCCCAGCAATTCCCAATGTTAACCCGTAATAAATTCCAGCCAACCCATAACGACAAAAAGGGAAATACCCCTCACGAAGGTTCAGAACTGTCATGGCGTGCCCATTCCAAGGGGACTAGATGACGTATCACAGATTCTTATCCCGACAACCCACGCTGAAATTGTATTAGCATCATCTATAAAAAGCAATCCGGAGGACTACTCGTCCTGCGAATAAACCGAAGGACACTCTCGACAGGTAAATCGGACTTGCGAGAATAGATGGGATTTCGTTCAGCTGCAAGCGAAGGCGGAACGATCGACCTTGGCCTAATATCGTACAGCATTGAAGAATCGTCTCCGGGAAAGGATAAGCATCGATGATAGGATATCGACTGGACACGTGAAGGTAGTAGAATATCAGAAACAACATAGAATAAGTCGAATATTCCAGGAATCCAAGAAACGCCAAAGGGGTCTAGAGGATCCCTAGGAAAGGAGACAGACGCGCGATGGTATAAAGTTGGAACTGGTTAAGAGGATTCTAGACCTTGGCCTAAATAGTGAGCAGGGAATTAGGCAAATCGGGGAGCTGAAGTCGAGAATGCCGAGGTATTGATGCAGGCTGCTGGTTGACAGGAGCCCCTAGCCAAAGCTACCTGCAGCCCAGACCTATAATATCCAGGCAGGCCTATACCCTGGCCAAGCGGACGCACGCGCATTGATATTCTCATGCTCAGAGTGGGATCGCACAGGAGCACGGAGAAGGGGTCCTGTGTCCTGTTTACAGGATAACAGGATCCTTCTTCAGTGTCGCGATATACCCCGACACTACGAGGACGTTCTGTTTGTTCCTCGTAATGCGCTCCTAGTGGTGTTCGACTGTCGTGCGGCAACAGGTGAGGATCCTACGAATATTCGGAGCCAATCGCTACAATTGTAACCCGATATCATAGCATTGATGAACTTCGAGATAAATCGCAGGAACAGGAGCCAGGAATAAATAATTCAACCCGAGTAAAACTCTCCGCGTACCGATGTATTAAGTCATAAAGAATATTGTACGTGGAACTATAAGATCATTGATTTCATTTTTCACGCGTAGAATCCAGTTTACTAAATTTTCCGAAATCTCACGACAAGGGAAATAGGATTTCTCATCGCATAGTTCATCCGTTCTCGACATAGAAATCTAATGTCCTGTCTTTGCTGTCGTCGTGTCTTATCCAACCTGATCCACTACACCAACGTGTAACGTGGTAATACTCGCTCTATAAACCATTGACTAATTTTAATTATCAAATAACCGTATCACCTACTCCAGGATGTAGAACGGAGCTTTGTATTTCTGAAAATCGTTATGTCCAGTCGATACCCAGAAGCGTCTATTCTTCAGAAGTCGTCTTTAATATCTTAAAGATGGCTTTAGGGCTCATGTGCTTTCTGGGTAATTGCCAAAGTTTTATTGTACGATACAACAGGCTACAGTTATTATTTATACATACATCACAGATTTGATATCCATTACCAAAAAACTTTTCCTAATGTTCAAGGTAATTTGTAGCTCCTGTAGCGAAGCAACAAGGTACGTTTTTAATATCGCCCTCGTCCCACGCGAATTCGTCCTTGATTCGTTTTAGATTCCCTTTTGCTTTCTTGGAAAGATCCGCGCGCGACGGTAGGATCATGCAAATTAATTATCCTCCTAAATAATTCTGCGTCAGCAAACCCTTTTAGGAGCCAACTGTCTAACTATCTTACAGTAGGTGTAACTTTCTACAATCGTCCTAGGCAATTTCACTGGTACAACTGTAGCCTAATTTACATAGAAATGAACTTCGAGTTTGTAACTCAAGCTGGTGCTATCTCAATTTCAGTTGTGATTCAGCAAAGTTTCATGTGATATATATATACATGAACAGAAGTAACATAAAAAAACAAGAAAGAAAGAAATGTATGCTCGATCAATTAACGTACCGGACGTGGTAAAAATGTGTAACGCGAGACGAGTTTGGACTTGTTAACCTCTTGCATGTCATCAGTATAAGGGACGAAGTTGAAAGCGACGAGAGAAAATTTCGTAGTTTTCAACGTACATGCTGTTGCGTCTTTCGTAAACGTGCAAACGCATTAAACCGTTTGGCTTTTTTTTTAATTTTCTTTTGCTTCGACTCCGTTTGATTCTGAGCAGTGTAATTTCATTTAGGCTGAAATGCTTGTCTCTCGCAGTTCCTTTGTCTTTTGAAATTATTTCTACGCCTCCAGAAATTATCTATCCTACATATTTACTATACTTAGCCATTTCGTTCAATTATTAAAGAGGCAAACGATTAGTTATACATTCGTTTTATTTACCTTTATGCCGTTCTACGTCGATTGCTCAGACTAGCTGCGTTCTCAGAACGTTTTGTTTCTCGCGACGCAAGCTATGCAGGAGAAATGAAGAGAACATAACATAACACATAAAACTGGGTGAAGTGTATAAGAATTGAGGAGAAGCTGAAAGTGCTCTGAAGCGACAGGGGATAATAGTAATGGTTGTAAGAGAGAAACGAAAACGGAAGGACGTCCCATAAAAGTAGTATCGTTTATTTGCATAGCTATACGACGTTCATATTTTTCCATAAGCAATAACGTCTCTCTCTCTGCTACTGTCGGACAGTGTACTTTTATGCATATTATTATTACTTATTTCTATCTTTTTCTTTCTCCTTCCTGTCTTCCTTTTACAATAAAGCACCACCATAACTCGTCCAATTATTTTTCTGAACCTTTTAGTATATTCACCCGCGCAAGTTTAAGCAAATGAATATAGGCGGCACTGTGGTCGGGACAAGAAAAAGTAATGTGTAGTAAAATAAAAATAAAAGTAAAATTACTCGTATATCTGTATAAAGCATACATATGTAGAGGACGAAAAAAGAAAAACAATAATTTCTACACTTAATCTTTTTTCGGATTTAGATTCAACGATCCCGTAATGCCGTCGGAACGAGACCTTCCACCCATACCGTTTCCCATTCAATTCATCAGCCGACCAACGAGCCAATTGATTGGCTCGGAGATGCAGAAGGCAATGATCGTATACCACAGTCCATGGGTTTCTATCTCTATACAGTAAGAGTGGGGAAAAAATATTCACTCGAGAAAGTCCCTTGGACCTGGTAATTCTTTAAGAAAACAGCGACAAGGAATAAGAATTGATGTAGACTGGGTCACGCAATTAAATCCTACGACCTTTCAAGGCGTCGCTAGACTAATTCATTTTTATAGTCATTCTCAGTTCTAAAACCATCCATTCCAAAGATTTAACCTCGTGCAAATAGCATGTCGGACGTTTTTTTATATCTATGCTAAATTTGATTCCCGTTCCTCAAAATTTACGAGTGCCAACTCAGCCCTACTTTGTTATCATGCTCGCGTGAATATTCCAGGCTTTAAGTTCGTATCTGCGATACGTCGTTAATATTCATTTTCATTAGAACAATGGCATGAGAAATGAACCAGGGAAAGGAAAGAAAGAAGGAATTTCAAGTGAGTCGAAGAGAATGCCTCCATTATGGATCATATTTCTTACACGGAGAGTCCCGAGTACTTCGTCTTCTCTCTTATAAGGAGATCTAATTTATATTTGTCATACTTTGTAGATATCTCCGCGTCCCAACCCTCTCCCCTTAATACCAGAGCGAGGTCATTTATATGTCAAGCATACAGATGCATATACATACCAGTGAAAATACCTTTATCGTACGTGCTCAGGAAATTTCTTGAGCAATTACGTGCCATACCCAGACATCATATATTATCCTCAAAAGATCCCTCTGAACATATTAAATGTAAGTACGTTCAATTTTATCGAGGAAATGCTCGCCACTCGGTGAGACTAAAGTCTTTATCAGTGACCCTTATCTGTTTTACAGAACGTGTGCAGTAGCATCTTATGGAACGTAGAACAAAGTTCTTTATCCGTATGACCTACTATACTGCTATAAGTAACACATTCCATTTAGGCAATTCCCAGCGGGTTATCTCTACTAGCAAATGCATGGCATTAATCTGCACAGCTGCAACGTCCATTAAATACAACGTTACGTCTGACTATAAAGAGACCAGCACTACTTCAATAAATTCGAATAATTTCTCTACTTTTGTCAGAGACGGAATCTCATATCGTTACTCAACGAGATTTTACTATTCTACACGATGGGTCCCACTATATGACACCCACGACTACCATTTCATTAGGTACCCTCTTGACAATTTCACTAATTTCGAATAATTATAAAACGAAAGTACGGACTGCGAGAAAATGGACCGTTCCGCTTCCTGGGGAAGCTAAGCGACCTGTGAAACATTTAAAAGTAATAACTATCTCTGGGGACACGAATGGAGGTTAGATTTCCGGATGTTCTTTATTGTAATTAAAAAAAAAGGATAGCATACGTACTACGCTCTCTGAATTATCGTTGATTCTGTCCTAACGAAGAGATTAATTAATACATGAATTTCTCTAATTGGAAACGTGTCGTTCGTAATCGCATTTCCAGTCCATAGGAAAGTTCGCCCTTCGCTGTCACAAAGTTAGACAGCTGTCCCGAAGTGTTGTTAAGCAACGGCGTTGAATCTCGTGCCACGATTTTATCTGTGTACCAAAGTGTAATCGAATTATGCGAAGTAAACGGGATTCTGACTAACGAAGAGGTCCCTTTTCCCTCAGGACACGTGATTCTATCGTCGAACTTGAATAGTGACGTATTTAAGATCGCACGAATATTGTACGAGGAATAATAACATTGTATCACCGGCTATTATTCTGATAACTCGTAAGAGATTGTGTCTATGAAATAATAGCCCTGAAACCCCTGCTGAAGGAAATAAGAATGGATACAGAGAAAACGTGAGATTTCGCTCGAGGGAAACGTCACGAGTTTCGTAACGTGAATGAAATTAAAAAGAGGATGGTATCAGGCTGACGTGCGTGTTAGATTGTCAGAACCAGGGAACGCATTACTGCTTTTATATCGTTTTATTTCCCATGTCATTTTTCTCTACAATTTTTTATTTCATTGCTCTTTTTTTAATTCTCTCTTTTTATCTGTCTCCTCTCTTCCTCGTTCTCTCGCTACGGTCACGCACCTCACGCAATTTTCAAACAGCGCCCAACGACTCGCTGTCACTCAGGATTACTCTTTTATCGACAGAATACCGAAAGACTGGTATTGGATGAGCTCCGGTAACATGTTCTCGAAGTTCAAGAGTAGCAGCGCACCGAATGCTCTCGAATCGAATCCCATATGGCATCAATACGAAGTGGGCAAGCAATCGGCGACTGCTGGCCCGGAACATGTCTGGAGGATTTTGGACGCGTATCGAAAATGCGACGGCAAGGTAAGAATATATAAAAGTAAAATGCGCACGAGGTATAGAATGTAGATACTGGTGAATTTGCATTGTAAAAAAAAAAAGGGTAGGAATATATATTATTTTATATGCAGATTTTCGTAAAATCGGATCCCCCTTGCAAAACCATCTTACATAATGCATAACGCATTAATTCGACGAATCGTCCCACATGAATATTAAAGTTGTTAAACCATTAGCGACCAAGCAAAAATGGGATAAGCCGGAGATCCCGGACCTGTGCGGATTACGGACTTTTTATTAAATTATTACGTTATATAATGCAATCATGTTTTAGCTTTGGAAGGAGGCGGAAGGGAAAGATAATAGAAAATTTATCTTTAAAACTAGCTTTTTAAAAAAACAGACCGCGCTGTTTGATTTTATGTAAAAAAATACTATGAGAAATAAATTATTTAATAAAATGAAAAGGACGGTTGATAGGCACCCAGAGGCATCCTTTTTATTTTATTGGATCGTTCATTCTTCATCCAGGATCTTCGTCGTTGGTCCGTTTTTGCTTGTACGTTGATGGCTTAATCGGCACGCTGTCGTGTGACGATATCGTACAGCTGATTGTAAAACTTGCAGGAGGTGTCGATATTCCTCTTCGAGAAGCGATCAGTCGAGAAACTTCACAAGCCAAAACGCAAGGAAACCGTCACGGAAATTTTACGCGTTGGCGTACGTCAATTGGAGCGTTATCGTCATCCGAAGATATTACAGGTAAGTTTTATGGTCGTGGAGAATAAGTTATTCGGGTTTATTACATCCTTTCATCCCTTTACGAATATTTTAAGCAATAGTCAATTTTTCATCAGGTGATGCATACCGTGGAAGAGTGTGCGGAAACCCTGGCCTTTGCCTCTGAACCCGTACTGGCTAGTTTAGCTAACGTCTTAGCATTCGAAGAACAAAAAGCCAATGCTATGGCACAGTCGTCCACTGCTCAGCAACAAAATGCACAGACTCCCAGTCATCGTCCTGTTTTCAGCAAGGAATACGAGATGCTGGATATCGAGCTGAAGTATGGCTTATTACAGGTGAGTTCTTATATAACGATGAAATTTTAACGTAGGCTACCATGATACATAGAGACCTGTGTTATAGATCACAGAGGCACTATCCTTTCTGCACTATAGCGGACACGTGCTCCATAGAAATGTCTGTCCAAGCAGTATCATTATCACGAAGAAGGGAACCTGGAAATTGTCCGGTTTGGATTTTATTGGTATGATATGAAATTTTTGTACATAGTTGCTTTCTTATTTTTTCTTTATTTTATGGGTATCGAGTGAACTGACTGGTTACAGAGCGCGTGAGTGAGATAGATGGTTTGGAACCGGTGCCTTGTCAGTCTTGGACCAACAAATTATCAAAAATGGCTCAACCGAATCTTGATTATATTGGTGAGTAATGCGTTTATACAGTATAACGTGGATGTATACACAGTGATTTCATCCTATTCCTCCTATTATTGGATTTGTTTGGTTGCCAATTCCGCAGCTCCGGAAGTGCAACAGGACCAAATCTGCAATATACTGAGTGATATGTTCAGTCTAGGAATGGTAATATGCGCAATATTCAATCAGGGTCGTCCTTTGATCCAGGCGAATCATAGTTGCTCTTCGTACCTAAAGCAGCTTGAAACTGTGAGTATGTTTTATTGACCAGCTTGAAAGACCAAAGTCTGTTTCTGGATAAAATATGGAAGCGAGAAGGGAAATAGGTATAAGGAATTAGAGACTTTAATTCATGTGGAATATTCTTTTGCTTACAGCTTGATGATCAAGTCCATAATATTCTACCACGAGTACCTGTACCTCTTCAGGAAGCTGTAGTCAGACTCCTCCATAAGGACCCTAGACAAAGGCCTACTGCACAACTACTCTCCCTTATTAAATATTTTAGGTAGAGATTTTATATTTAGAATTGTAAACGTAACGCTAATTAATTTTCATCTGTTTTTCAGTGACCCCTCAGTGCACGCTTTGCAATTTCTCGATGTAATTAACATGAAGGACTCTACGCAAAAGGCACATTTTTATAGAAACACCCTGAAGGAAGTGTTGCCTTATATACCACGAGTAAGATCTCGGTTTTGTAAAAACGAATTGCTTTTTTTCTTCTTTTTCAAAATTTTCACAATCAATATGACACTACCGTTTCTGATGTTTCAACAGAAATTATGGTATCAGCATATTTGGCCCTATTTGCAAGCAGAATCAAAATCGCAAGAGGCTTTCGTTGCTGTACTGCAACCGATGCTCTATATTATACAAGACAGTACTGTCGAGGAGTATGAAAAAGTAATTCTACCGTCATTCAAGTGAGTCCATTGTACTATAATCACGATAGCGACACTCTGTAACATAAAGTATATCCATTGCTCTGGTATTTTAGAGCTGTTCTTTCGACCCCAAAATCGATTCAGGCGACCGTGATACTCTTAGAAAATTTACATTTAATATTGGAAAAGACCCCACGAGACGATATTAGATCCGAAGTCTTGCCAGTTCTTTACTCGGCTTTTGAAAGCTCTACAATTCAAGTCCAAGTGCGTACGACCTTTATCGTTTGGCTGTCCGGATAAATTATTCTTGAATTTTTTTTCAATACATTATTGATCCTTCAGACAGCAGCTCTGGTAGCCGTTTCCAATGTGACGGAATATTTAGATGACATGGCAATACGAAGGATAGTTCTACCGAAGTTGAAGTTTGCCTTTGAAAAGAATTCCACCGACGTCAGAATACTAATGAACGTCCTTTCCTGTATTTTGGATCGACTGGATAAGCAGCAGATCATCGACGAGGTCCTTCCACTACTCTGGGATGTAAAACTTCAAGAACCCGAGATCGTCATGCGGGTTTTAAGTAAGTGATATTCTCGTAAGACCATTAGTAATTGTTTTCTTATTGTGGATTATATTTTTACCTTACCGCCAAATCAGATTGGTGCAAGCAGCCTTTATTAGAGTTTGCCTGCAACCTCATAAACTCAACTTATATATCTAAGCAAAGTATATTCCACTTTTTAATAAGTTCGCTCCTGCAGATATCTACAGAATCATGCTAAACGATAAAAAATATGGACTCTCGGTAAACTTAATGGCATCAAGGGTGATGCCTTCCCTGCTACCACAGACGGTGAATCCGGCCCTGAATTTGGACCAGTTCACTCTGCTCCTGGAAGTTCTTCAAGAGATGCTTAATCACATAGAGAGGCAAGTACTGAAACTTGATAAACTTTATCTTTTTATAATTCAAAATGAATTTTAAAACACGAAACTTCCTCCTCAAGAAATCAACGGAATAAACTCAAGCTTGATAACCTCTCCTTGCCAAGTCCGGAAAGACACCGATCCTTGAGACATCAGTACAGTACTGACAATATGCATGCACCGCCATTCAACATACCAAATCTCAGGATTGAACAACGTAAAACATCATCAGCCGAAGATATGGCAAGAAAGAATTCAATCGGTACCGTAACGATGATCCATTGATAAATAATTATTTTATATAATAAAAACTATCTGATCGAGCTAACACTTTTCTATAGGTTCCATGTCAATGACTGCCTCGGCTGAAAATATGGCCAGAAAGAATTCAATGGCTGGTGAGAAACCCTGTCTAATTACAATCTTCATAATACAATTATAAAGTCATATCCCATAAACTATATCTATGTAACAGGAATGTTAGGTAGCTGGTGGTTCGGTTCATCATCCTCGACAAATGACGGTAATTTCCTCCGCGTAGGAAGTACCTTCACAAGTCGTCGATTATCCGATAATACTTTAATGACGCCTAAGATACGTATAGCACCATCGTGCGCAAGTTCACCGGGCGGTACCCCAGGTGGCAGTTTACCGATTCGTCGACACTCCAGTACGGGACCTCAGGAACGTCGTGGATCAAACATAAATTTATCGCCGCCGACAGTAAGTCATTTATTTTTAGAAAATTTACCTTTTATGGGTTCCTATACGCATTTACATAATCAGGGTGGCGGCATGCCGATCACAAGCAGCAGCGTCCCATACCTTCTGAGTTCAAGTATGAACAGTATTCGCGGCTCAAGGCGTCCTTCGGTATCATCTACGTCTTCCCAGCAGGGTACAGGACTCCTTCAACAATTTGGCTCCGGCATGGTAAGACAACTCCCCCCCATCTGCCTCAACCTCAATGGACCACCAACACTCTCTCCATCACTCCAGCCATCGGGACAGCCTTCCCACTGACCCTTGGTTACAGTGTAAGAATCGCTATGCTCCTTTACCGGCCTTTCTTATACAAGATTCCCTGTCGTCCTGGAAACTTTTAGCTAAACACTTTCGCTGCTTCTCTATCTCTCTGCTTATACTATATATACATATATATATACATATACACGCACATATATATATGTATATATATCGTATCAACTCTGTCCGAGGTAACTTTTATGACTGCCGTGTCTCTCAAGAGATGAGTGTCAATAAAATATAAATATTTAACTGGACCAAGGGAAGAAAGTAGAAAGAGAAAATGATTAAAAAAAAAAGAATACTAACAGTCTTCTCAAACGACAATCTATATTCACGGTACACCTAGTGTTTTTTATGCCTTGTTGTTTATGTTACAGTATCAACTTTTCTCTGGAAGATCATAAGCGCGCCATGGGGATATCCATGGTGATTTTTGTGGCTTTTCTCTCGTCTTGCCATGTACGCCTGACAGTACTGTGTCCTATGACGTACAAACTGTAAACCTAATGGGCAATGTTATGGGTCTGGGACGTCAAGAGAGCGTCAGCCACGCGACGATGTCTGTAAAGGTACATAAAAGTCTGGCAGTCCCTCAGTTAAGATTAGCTCGTCTTAAGGAAACGGAGTATAAGGACAATCGACAGGGATCATAGAACGGTCATAAAGTATGATAAATGAAATAGAGCGAATATATGACTTTCTTTAATTGCGCCAGAGTAGATGCGGGAGAGTATATTTAAAAAAAATAATAATTACTTGTCCGGGTAGCAATCACATGAATTTTTAGTGAGCGTCGCGCAGTGTCTATTCTTGGCATGCTAAGCTAGACCTGTCGGGAAAAACAAACGTGTCAATTTATTATTGAATAATAGCCTAGTCTAGGCTGACAATTATTATTCCTCGACAGCATACTAATGAGATTTTTGTCATCTTTGGTTTTTGTCTTTTTCACCTTTTTTTTTCGCTAACTCCATCAACTTCATAATCACGTTGAACAGAAGGATTATATCATCGTCGCTTTTCGACGTGTACAGTTTACAAATTAGACGATTTTCCATGTACTTGGATTATCAGTCGAGTTATACTCTAGATACACATAGGCAGCCTAATGTTAACGTTACTTACGCGTATACATATCCTTGGCCTCATTCAGAGAGAATATTTTCTTGCTAACGTAGCTTTAATAATGAGCAAATAACTCGTGGATAAAAATCTGACGTTGATGTAGTAACTGAAGTTTAAGATGAAGACAAAGAATGAAAAGATAAAGAAAAAAAAATAATAGTATATTTTATGAAAGATCAGTCTGGAAGTGGAGAGACGCAATGGCCAGTCTACACATGCGCAATATGACTGGCGCGAACAGTGTATAGTCAATTGCCGTATTCTAATTACTGCATTAACAATCATTAATTCTTAAGGTAGCTTTTATACTCGACGGCCTGATACGAGAGAGAGAGAGAGAGAGAGCGAGAGAGAGAGAGAGAGAGAGAGAGAGAGAGAGAGAGAGAGAGAGAGAGAGAGAG